>JAJGRW010001173.1:773468-1094081 GCA_025461045.1 Carex parvula | reverse complement strand
AAAAAGGTATCTTATTTAAATAATAAATAAAATAAAAAGTAATATCTTATTTTTCGATGTCATAGATGATAAAAAAAATTGAAACAATTTTTTTTTTGGATCCAAAGTATTGTTATTTCTAAATAGATGGTTGAGTTTTCTTGAAATAAAAAGAGTATTGAATTTTTTTTCTGAAATAGTAGCTGGAAGAGTATTGCTAAATGAAATAAAAAGGTATCTTATTTTTCGATGTCATAGATGATAAAAAAATTGAAACAATTTTTTTTTTTGGATCCAAAGTATTGTTATTTCTAAATAGATGGTTGAGTTTTCTTGAAATAAAAGAGTATTGAATTTTTTTTTCTGAAATAGTAGCTGGAAGAGTATTGCTAAATGAAAATAAAAGGTATCTTATTTAAATAATAAATGAAAATAAAAAGGTATCTTATTTTTCGATGTCATAGATGATAAAAAAATTGAAACAATTTTTTTTTTGGATCCAAAGTATTGTTATTTCTAAATAGATGGTTGAGTTTTCTTGAAATAAAAAGAGTATTGAATTTTTTTTCTGAAATAGTAGCTGGAAGAGTATTGCTAAATGAAAATAAAAAGGTATCTTATTTTTCGATGTCATAGATGATAAAAAAAATTGAAACAATTTTTTTTTTTGGATCCAAAGTATTGTTATTTCTAAATAGATGGTTGAGTTTTCTTGAAATAAAAAGAGTATTGAATTTTTTTTTCTGAAATAGTAGCTGGAAAAGTTGGAAGAGTATTCAGCCACTATCTCAACTATTCAGCTGAGGGGCGATGAATTTAGCAATACGGGTTTTTATTCAAGAGTGGCTGAAATAGTATCTCAAATAGTAGCTGGAATAGTAGCTGGAAGAGTATTCAGCCACTCAACGATTTTGAATAGTTGAGATAGGAAAAGCAGCGGAGTCTGTTCCCGATTTTTTAGCTAGCGTTAAAAAAAATTAAGTTGGCATACATTTTTTAAAAATTCCAATATTAACCGGTACTCAGATATTATGTGAGTATCACCCAAAGTGGCACGCATATATTATCGGTGCACTACCCATGAATTTAGCAATACGGGTGTGCTACGGTATCACCAGTGGCAGACTTGAGTACAAGGTATGGGTCAATTGACTCCATTTTATTTTATATTATTTGTATTTACATATGATATTCAATATAATTTACAAAATGTTACGATATTGTAAAATTGATCCGTATTTTCTATAGAAAAACTTTACATGATTGACTTTCAATGTGCGTCTGATCTCCATAGTTCCAAAGTATGGCTATGTTCCTAAATGCTTTTCTTGAGCGTTGTGCGGATAATATTGCGTGTTATCGTTGGATGATACTTGAATAATATCTGAGTACCGGCTAACATTGAATTTTTTTTTTTCCAATTCCATGCCAACTATTCAACTTATTTTCTCAACAAGCAATTTTTATTCAGTTCTTTCAACTACTTTTTATTGCTTGATTTTTTATTCAAACGGTAAATAAAAAATTAGGAAAATTATTTCTTGTATTAGAGAAGATATACACGATGTATTATCAGGTTCAGAATCTTGCATCAACATTAGTTCTTGTGTTTGATCCAAGATATGCAATCAACATTGAAGTTAGTTAAAAATTTAAAAATGAAATTATGGATGGATGTCAAATTGGGTATGTAGTATCAAAATATTATTAAATCACCAAAAATAATTTTTTTACACGTGTAGTGTCAAATTATAAATATATTATTTTAGTCGCTAACCAAATTAAGCTAGGTTCGAAAACTTTTTAGGTATATAAAAAACATGATCTTTCATAAAATATGAAATAATAATAAAAGCGCCACAGCATAGGGCCCTTCTTATTTAAATCACCGCTCCGATCTGAGAAAACATTAAAAGCCGTTTGCAACTCAACTCTAATTCAAAACAATAATGTTCCGTTAATTAATTTCGAGGAGAGTTTAAATGTTTCTTGTCTTTGTCATTTCTTTACTTTTTAATTTTCTAACAATTAAAAATAAAAAAATTATATATTGAAATAAAATTGTTAGATATAATGTATTCTCTCTACATATAGATAAAATTAATATTATTAGGAATAGAGGTGTGCTTTTGTTAATTCCATCAAATTTCGGATAACGCAAGTTTGCTGCATTCAGATCAGCCTTCTCAAATTATTCACTGCATTAACTATATCTCACTGAGACACTCACCTTATTTTCTGTTCTTATTTATTTGGTAAATAACCTTATATTCATACTTCATTTTTACTGACAAGTGGGTCCTCCAGCTTCGCCTCGGAAAATTGACTTGACCAATCCGCACGCCCGGAGCATACGGACCGATATCCTCCCAGGTACCTGACTCAAGAAAATTACAACGGCCGGGTCCAGATTAATTCTATATGGACTAAACTCAAATTCAATGCCTATTGTGACTGTAGGGGCTGTTTTGAGATTCGTGTCATATTAAATGGGCCATCTGATCGTAATTTGCTTTGAGTCAGGCAACCTGAGGTGATGTGAATTCCGGAGCATGCTTAGCGGAGAAATCAAATCAACTTCGGAATTCAAATCCTCCCCGGTACCGTAATAGGGAATCTTTTACAATGATTGGATCTGGACCGTTATTTTTAACTTGGCACGAATCTCAAAGACCAATAATACTGCCCCCTGCGTTATCTCGAATCTCAAAGCGGCTGAGAGTTAATCTCAAACCGTAAAGTGAAGGGAATCTTTTACAGTAATGGAGAGGATACTTGTTCCCTCTGTGACTCTGTCGAACCACGAGGACCGAGTACGCGGGACATCATTTCATTTTCCAATCTTTCCCCTCCTCTCCTTTGCAATCTGAGAGCAGAGAGATAAAAAAGAGATCTAGTTAGCCTCGCCCGCTCTCTCTTTGGATCCGATTTGAGCACTGCACCTTCTCTAGACTGGTAAGAGAAGGGGGCGAAGATGAACGGCGGATCGGATAGGGTTAGGATTGCGATGGCGAGACTGGGCGGAGACTCGTCGTCGCCGGGATCCCGCACGAGGCGGTCGAGCGCCGGGTCCATTGGATCCGTGTCGGAGCTCAGGCATATGCCGTCGCGGACTGTGACGCTCGGCCGCATTCAGCCCCAAGCGCCTACTCATCGCACAATCTACTGTAACGACCGCGAGGCGAACCTTCCAGTCGGGTACAAGGTTGGTTTGATTGCGCCATCCTTCTCTATGTCTAAGTGAAGTCCATCAGTAATGGTTTACTAGCTCTGTGGGATTGTAGCTTCGGATCTATGTTGGATCTGATAAGTGTAAATAAATAGAGAAAAACAAATTCTTGGAGTGTCTATTTCATTGTTTGAGTCCTTTAGCAACCTAGATGCTTATTTTGAGTCCCCACACGGTATCTGTTGTCCACTTTTCAATGTTTTGGCTGGTAACGGTTCTGTAGTCCACTTTTTTGTCCCATAAAATTTTCAGTAGAAATAGATTGGTAAATAACTTATGCGTTAAGGCAGTCTAAAAATTTGAAGTTTACACTGATTGTCTGTGTATTAACATCATATGCATCTCCCTTTTGCAGTAAGTTCTTTATCATCTGGTAGATTTAAGTTATTAATCATTTATACTCAGTTGACCAAATACAGACATGGTACCTTGGGAATAACCTGTAATGTTCTGTGGTTTAACCTGATTGAATTGACACGCGCCTGACATAGTTGTAATCTTGCCATACTATGGCATGCAACCCAAACCTTTGTTTCAAATCTCGCATAATCTCAAAGCCACACTGCATCATGTACATTTGATGTGAATCAGACATATCAGATTACATACCATAGTTCTGGTGTCATCACAGCAATGGTAGTTGATACAGACCTTAACCTGTTTGTACTAGCCTGTTATCATGGGAAATCTGTTGGGTTCAACTAAACTAGTTTGGGCTTTTTAAATTTATGATGCATTATTTTTCTAACTTTCTGTTCCTAAGTTGCATTGTCTGAAATCTTATTGCCTTTCCAGAGCAATTCTGTATCAACTACAAAATACAACGTCCTGACCTTTTTACCAAAAGGTTTATTTGAACAGGTACTCAATCAAATTATCTATTTGTATTTTCTCATTTTGTACAATCTACTCTGTACTATAGCTGCCTCTTTTGGTCTTACAGTTCAGAAGGGTTGCAAATCTTTACTTCCTTATGATATCAATCTTGTCCACTACACCAATCAGGTACAAGCACCACTTATTACTAATTTTTTAAACTTATGTCCCAAAACTTTGACATTTTATTATTAACTTACAAATTTATTTGCAGTCCAGTGCATCCTATAACTAATGTGGTGCCTCTCAGCCTGGTGCTTTTGGTTTCTCTTATCAAGGAGGCTTTTGAAGACTGGGTCTCTGCTCTTGTTACTCTTAGTTCTTAGTAATTTTTCAGTTTTCCATTTAACATGATGATTTCTCAATAAGTTTGCCTTTCATTTTCTTTTATTTCTTATTATGATTTAAAAATTTTCAGAAGCGATTTCAGAATGATATTTCAATTAATGCTACCCCTGTGGAAGTGTTACAAGGCCAAAGTTGGGAAACTACACAATGGAAAAGGTTACAAGTGGGAGACATTGTCAGGGTAATCTTATTTTAATCTGTGAAATTGGTATTAACTAGAGGGTAGGTTTAACCAATCACGGTTTTCACTTTGGGCTTTACTGATTAGTATGTTTACCATGTTTGCATACTTGTCTGGAGTATTTTTGGTAATATCTTGATCTCCCAAACAATTGACAAACTTGATAGAGAATTTTGGATAAAACTGAATCATGTGCCAGTTATAGGTTGTGCCATCAGGGACCGAAATAGTACCAAAGTCAGAATTTTGAACTAAAGTCATGAAACTGATTTAGTAATAATTATTTTTAGAGCAGATCAAACAAGATAGTTATTTCCCTGCTGATTTGCTATTCCTGGCAAGTACAAATCCTGATGGTGTCTGCTACATAGAGGTTCTTTCCTTTCCATTTCTGAAAATGAAAAATGAATTGAGCTTACCATGAACCTGAAAAGAAAGCATTATTTTGAATTTTTCTTGTGTGTTTTTTGTGTCGTAGACGGCTAACCTTGATGGGGAGACCAACTTGAAAATCAGAAAGGCACTGGAGAAAACGTGGGATTACTTGACAGCTCAGAAAGCTTCTGAATTCAAAGGTCCTTATTTTTCTAACTACATAAATTGTGTTTGTTTGCAATTTACTTGGCTTGACTAATATCTCTACTAAGGAGTTGAAGAATGTCAACATTAGCTCTTTATTGTGTTTAGGTGAAATACAGTGCGAGCAACCCAACAATTCACTCTACACTTTCACTGGTAACCTTCTAGTGGACAAGCAGACACTGCCTCTCTCTCCAAATCAATTACTGTTGCGGGTAAATTTGTCATTTTGGTTTGTGAATATAAAGAGAACGGAGTAGGACCGATGCCAATTGGACCTACTTTTAGGTTCAACGAGCACGATGACCGTCGATCTAATTTAAGATTTGTGCGCACGAACATTGAAACAAATACGCACGACTTTTAAAGCGTTCTGCACGAATCTTAAAACAAATCGACAGTGATTAAACCCATCGAACGAGAGTAGGTCCGATGCTCATCGGACCTACTCTCAAGTGGAATATAAATAGAAGTTATGTTAGCTTCCAAATTTAACTTGCTGATGGCAGAACTTTATACCACGTAAAACAGGGATGCAGCCTTAGAAACACAGAGTACATTGTAGGTGCTGTTATCTTTACTGGACACGAGACTAAGGTACAGCTTTCTTGTGAAGGCATCATTGATCTTAATATTCAACCTACTATTCATCTTAAAATTGTGTTAAAGAGCCGATACTACTGTTCTTAAATACAGGTCATGATGAACTCAATGAATGTACCTTCTAAGAGAAGTACATTTGAAAGGAAGCTCGACAAGCTTATACTAGCTCTCTTTTCTACTCTCTTCACCATGTGTGTCATTGGAGCCATTGGAAGGTTAAGTTTCTTTCACTCAATTTTTTGGTTTGATATATTTTATTTAATACATGACCTTTGCCATCAATTGGTGCTTTAAGGTCTTGGTTTAAAAGTACTCTTATTTTTTTGCCATCTCTTTGCCATCATGGGACTAAAGGCTTGGTTGTTGTTGTTGTTGTTTGCCATCATGGGGTGCTTTAGGTGTTGGTTTAAATAACCTTAATTGTATTTAACTATTTTATCCTATTTTTAAAATTATCTGAAAACTTTCAGTGGCATCTTTATAAACCGCAAATATTACTACCTGGGACTTAATGAAAAGGTTGAGGACCAATTCAACCCTGACAATAGATTTGTGGTAAGCAATTCTTTACTTAATTTCTTATATTGTGATTTATGAAATGCTTCTGGATATATGTTCTTTTTACTTTTTCCTTCCATTTCCTCCCATGAATTTGGTTAAGTATTATTTGGAAACTAATTTGGAAATACTAGTTTAGTGATTAGGATCATACTGGCTGATTTCTGACATACTCTCACAAGCTCTCTCTTTGCATGTTCGGTATTCTATGTTTTGTGGTAATATTCAGCTTTCTTTTGTAGGTGACCATATTGACTATGTTTACTCTGATAACACTGTACTCAACCATCATCCCCATCTCTCTCTATGTCTCCATTGAGGTATGCCTTTATTTTGTGGTGGGAAGAATACTGTTGACTATTAATCAAGCCATTATAGCTAAGTATTGTTCTTTTTTTTTCTCTCTCTTAATTTAGATGATAAAGTTCATACAGTGTGCTCAGTTTATCAACAAAGACTTGCATATGTACCATACAGAGACTCAAACCCCAGCACTGGCAAGGACTTCAAACTTAAATGAGGAGCTTGGTCAGGTGCTTATTTTTTTAAATATAAATCTTAGTCTGCATTGACTTGTGTAGAAGTTGTTGTATTGGTTCAAATTTACTATCTGTTGTTCTCTTGTGTGAAGGTGGAGTATGTATTTTCTGACAAGACGGGTACACTCACAAGAAACCTCATGGAGTTCTTTAAGTGTTCAATTGGTGGCCAAATGTATGGAACTGGTATTACTGAAACAGAAAAGGGAAGTGCACAGAGAAATGGCCTTAGAATTGAAGAGGTATATATTCAAGGAAACTCGCATAACACAACAAACACAACAACTGTTTAATGTATATTCTAACTACTTTTCTCTAATGTCATGTTCAGAAGCCAAGCACAGCAGTTCATGAGAAAGGTTTCAATTTTGATGATTCTAGGATCATGCGTGGTGCATGGAGAAATGAGCCTAATCCTGACATTTGCGTGGTAAACAAGTCTACTCAAGCTTATAAAATTAATTTTGTCATTTGTTGATTAATTTAACTTCAGCTGTACTCCATAAGAACAACATTAATCAAGGAAAGATATTGCACTCTCTGACTTTTCACGTTCCATTTTTAAGTATACTCGGAATTATTGGGTTGTTTGGTTTCTCTTTTTAAGAAGAGTTTCAGTTTTTGACCTTTTGATCTGATATTAGTCATATCGGTCCACCATGTTCAAACTCAGAAACTTATTCCAGTGTTTTAATTCCCAGCATTTTTCTTTGAAAGTTTTGGCATCGAAAAGCATCACCAATTTGAAGTAGTATTCCTTGTTGACACATTATATTGTTATTTTTATTTAGGTTACCTTTTGATAGCAATAGTACAGATTATTGTCCACCTTTTACTCTTCAATAAATTTGCTTTCTTTTTGCAATTTCTTTTGTTAACAGCCATAATCCTGCCCTGGTTTACTGTTTTTGGAAGCTGTACTCTAAAGTGACGTGGTACTTGAAATTTCCTGTTAAATTGTAGGAATTTTTCAGATGTCTTGCACTGTGTCATACTGTCCTTCCAGAAGGCGAGGAGTCTCCTGAAAAGATCACATACCAGGCTGCATCACCTGATGAGGCTGCCCTAGTGGCTGCTGCTAAGAATTTTGGTTTCTTCTTCTATAGGTTATTATTTTACACATATTTATGTGTCCTTGCATTGTGGCAATTTTGGATTTTCTTTCATAAATCAAATAAAACCTTACCTTTTCTTTTCTTCTTGTTTCTTTAGACGCACTCCAACTACAGTCATGGTAAGGGAATCACATGTGGAAAAGATGGGACAAATTCAGGATGTTCAATATGAAATATTGAATGCCTTGGAGTTTAACAGGCTAGTCTTCAGAACTCTTCATATACTTCTTTCCTCATAATATTCTTTAACTACACTATTTATTGCTAAGTTAGATTACTTTTTCTTGATTTACAGTACAAGGAAGCGACAATCTGTTGTTTGCCGCTATCCAAATGGCCGCCTAGTTCTGTATTGCAAGGTATTATTTCTGTAAGGGTTTTTTGTTAGTTCTTAAGATAGACAACTGTTTAACTTTGGTTCCTGTTTGAATAACTCAGATCAGCACCAGACCCTTCACTGTTTGTCCTTTACGAACGTTATGTTTTGCTTTGTGCCTAAAACTTGTGTGCTTGGGTTGAGGTTGGCATTGAGACAGTTATTATTTATCAATGGCTCCTTACATGAGGCTCTTAACTACCTAAAACAGTAAAGTATGGCAACAATACATACCCAGTATGTAGAAACTTAATAGAGACTTCCAGGATTAACTCATAGTTAATGCATTTTAAAATGTGCAGGGTGCAGATACGGTGATATTTGAAAGATTGTCCGCAGGAAACCAAGAGATCAAGAGCATAACAAGAGATCACTTAGAGCAGTATGGCTCAGCTGGTTTGCGTACTCTTTGTCTTGCTTACAGAGAATTGAGTAGTGAGCTTTATGAAAGTTGGAATGAAAAGTTTATCCAGGCTAAATCTGCACTGCGTGACCGCGATAAGAAGCTGGATGAGGTATGGTGCCTTTCATAATGCATTACTTTGAGGAAGTTCAATATGTACCTTTCTCAAAGAATAATTCTCAGAGTTCCCTTCCTTTTAATTATTGTCAGAATGGTTTCTACTGTGTTTTCTAATCAAAGACCGAGTCTCTTCCATATGTTGAGTTATTGAAATTATCAGTGTTACAAGCTAATTGAGTGATTTACTGCATGGATTGATGGCCATGAGAATGACATTATTTCGAAGGTGCCAACAATTTTTCGATATAGCGCCTTGAAATGGCAAAAGAACTTTCTATAAGGGCTACTTTTGTCATTTCTTCTGATGTTCAATGAAACTGGTAGACTGTAAAGCAAGTTTCATAGACTAATAGCAATGTTAGTTAATTTTTGGTTTCACTGGATGGTTGGGCTTTTGTTGCTAATAATGGGAAGGCGGCACTTTTCTGAAATCTCTTGTTTATTTTTTCAATCTGCCCTTTAATACTTGACAGTTGTTAGCTTATATTTGTTTACTTTTTCTTCAATCTAGGTGGCAGAGTTGATTGAAAAGGAACTTACACTGATAGGTTGTACAGCTATAGAGGATAAACTTCAAGAAGGGGTGCCTGCATGTATAGAAACCTTGTCTCGTGCTGGAATAAAAATATGGGTTTTGACTGGTGATAAAATGGAAACTGCGATAAACATTGCCTACGGTAAATAGTTAAACTTTGTTTGGGATGTAACTAAAGCACCTAAGTAGTTCTATATAAGTATTGTTGGCTAATATTTTTATTTTTCTGTTGGGCAGCTTGCAACTTGATAAATAATGAGATGAAACAATTTATCATCAGTTCTGAAACTGATGTAATCAGAGAAGCTGAAGACAGGGTAAAGCAAAGCATAGATCTCTCTCTCTCATACTTGGCAGAGGCTGCCAAGGCTTTATTATATCTCTCTCAACAATCATTAATAGTTAGATACTAATTTTGATCAAGCATTTCATATGTCCTCCATACTATAATTTGATACTATCCAAAAGTATCCTTGATAGTTTGATGCTATCCAGTTCTTTTGAGGTGCATATGGAAAGCCTTTCTTACCACTTTAAAGACTACGTCAACGTCTTTTTTCAAGTAGTAGGATCTAATAAGGTGGTTCATTGTTCAGGGAGACCCTGTGGAGATTGCACGTGTAACAAAAGAATCGGTAAAGGAAGACTTGAAGCGATGTCTAGAGGGGGCTCAGACATATATGCACGGTGCATCAACAACAAAGTTAACCCTTGTAATAGATGGCAAGTGTCTGATGTATGCTTTGGATCCAACTCTACGTGTTGATTTGCTTAATCTGAGCCTTAATTGTAACTCGGTCATTTGTTGCCGTGTTTCTCCCTTACAGAAGGCGCAGGTACAATTTTAATGGGATTATATAGTTCTGTATTTCTATATCGTATTAATTTATGCAACATTTCTATTTACTTTTTACCTAAGCTGTGAAAAGGTCCCTTGTAATGACTTGGCTAAGTGATTTGAAGTTGTTGTCAAAGTATATTGTACCTTTCCAAATGGTGATTTGAAACAACTTAATTTTTTATTTACCGAGCAACTTTTGTTTGCGCATTTAAATATATATAAGAGTTTGGTGATAACAGAAGGGACAAATATATGTTGGCTGCATATATGGGAAGTAATATATATCATCTGCAAAATTATATAATATTTAGCCCAATTTGCAAAAAAATGGTTTGTCAATAACTTTGTTGGAGGTGCTCTTGATATTACCCAAACTTAGAAATCAGTGTATGAAGAAAATAGTTAGGTCATGGCTGATTTACTAATTTGCATCTTCACACAGCCAGTCACTGCTTTTGTTTTTTTCTTTTCTTTCTGAAGGTTACTAGCCTAGTGAGGAAAGGTGCAAAAAAGATCACACTCAGTATAGGAGATGGCGCAAATGATGTCAGTATGATTCAAGCAGCTCATGTGGGAATCGGCATAAGTGGTTTGGAAGGGATGCAGGCTGTCATGGCCAGTGACTTTGCCATTGCTCAGTTCCGGTTTCTCACTGATTTGCTCCTTGTTCATGGCCGCTGGTCGTATATGAGGTTATGCAAGGTTTGTGTTATCTACTTATTAGTTTTTTCTTTATTTTTATCCTTTGTGTGCGTGTGGATTTTCTTTTTCTGTTCTTTTTTCTGTTTTCCGGGGGTGGGGGGAGTACAAGACTCCTTACAGTAATTTTGGTATCTGCATAGTAAAATTTGAGATAATGTTTAAACACCCTGAGTGTAATGGAAAGCAGGGTCCTGATTAACTTGGAATTACATCACTTTGTTGATGGTTTTGCAACTTTTAATTAACTGGTAAGTGATGTGTAGGCTGTTTTATTCAATATATTGATTTTTCATGAGGAGTTGTTTTGGCTTTTGTTTTGCAGGTGGTTACATATTTTTTCTATAAGAATCTGACGTTCACATTGACTCAGTTCTGGTTCACCTTCCAGACTGGTTTCTCAGGCCAGAGATTTTATGATGATTGGTTCCAGTCTCTGTTCAATGTTATTTTCACAGCTCTTCCTGTAATTGCTGTGGGACTGTTTGACAAGGTATGTGAATGGTTGCTAATACACCATGTATTTCCTGTTACAACACCTAAAGTTTCAGAATTTCCATTTTAGCATAATCATTCGGATCTTACCATTCTGTTCTTTATTTATAGCCAAAACTGACAAAATCTAGTCAATTTTAGTTGGTTGAGTCAGTTTTTGTCCTAAAATGCTAGTGAATTGGCTTTTTTAATATCCATCCTTTATTTTTGACTGAAAGATGGTGGCAGTCACCTGAATGGTAGATATTGGAATATTTAAGTAATAGTTTAGGGTCTATTTGTGTTATGTACCCATATAATTTCAAAAAAACATGATATGTTATATTTTACGTATAACATGGTGTGCAAAGTTCTGTGCTTTCATTTTCGCTTGATAGATAGCCATGGAAAGTGGCAAGCTATTCATATTTTCATTATAGGAAGTGTAAAGAAGGTGAAATCTTAAATGGAATAAGGATGTAGATAAGTAGCTGGTTGCCTAAATACTAGTTATAGTATGTATCACTGATATACAATTTACATGTTTGTACATAAGGTGAAGCATCAAATTTTGATATTTACATGGGTGTGTATGAATTTGAATGACCTGGCTAACAATTGATAACACTACTTGTAGGATGTAAGTGCTAATCTATCAAAGAAGTACCCCCAACTCTACAAAGAGGGAATCAACAATACCTTTTTTAGATGGAGAGTTATTGCCGTATGGGCCTTCTTTGCATTCTATCAGTCTCTAATTTTCTACTACTTCACGACCTCAGCAAGCAGGTACGGGCACAACTCGTCAGGAAAGGTATTTGGGTTATGGGATGTGAGTACCATGACCTTCACATGTATCGTCGTGACAGTTAATTTGCGACTTCTCCTGGCATCCAATTCCATTACAAGGTGGCACTATATTGGTGTCTTTGGGAGTATTCTGGCGTGGTTTGTATTTATATTCATCTATTCTGGAGTCATGACTCCACTTGACAGACAGGTAAGCTCCTTTTAACTGCAGCATTGAATCTTTTCCATATGCACAGCTAGAAAATGTGTATATTATCTTGCGCAAAAGGTGGGGAAAATAAATCCATATCCTAACTTTCCTAATTTCCCCTCCTTTTTCTATGTATTATTTTTTTGGAGGAGGCTGACAGTAGTGGAATTTGCAATTGTGCTCTACTAAATAGTGTAACATGTTACTTCTCTTGCAGGAAAACATATTTTTTGTTATTTATGTTTTGATGGGCACATTTTTCTTCTACCTCACGCTGCTACTGGTTCCAGTTGTTGCTCTTCTTGGTGACTTCTTGTACCAAGGGTAAAACTTGTAGATTTCACTACTTTTATGGTCATCTAGCCTTTTTTTACTTCAAATGTTTCGATGATGTTTCTCTACTGTTGAGCATCAAGCTGACCCAAGTACCTGGAGCCCTCAAAAGTTCAAGAAGTATTAACATATACTTTGTCAAAATGTGAGAGCAAAACTTATATGTTGAACTATGTCACGTGTTTTTGGGACACAGGGTGCAGAGATGGTTCTTCCCATATGATTACCAAATCATCCAAGAACTACACAAGGATGACATAGAGCAGAGAACCAGGTTTGAGTTGCTGGAGGTGAATAACAACCTCACCCCAGAAGAGGCTAGAAGCTTGGAGATCTCCCGTTTGCCACGCGAGAAGTCTAAGCACACGGGTTTCGCCTTTGACTCGCCGGGCTATGAATCATTTTTTGCATCTCAACATGGTGTTTTTGCGCCCCAAAGGCCTTGGGATGTGGCAAGGAGAGCAAGCATGAAACAGAGACCACATTCTAGACGATAGAACAAGTTTTGATTCCATGTAAAGTTTGATTTTGTACATCCTATTTTTAGAGGGATCTCACTGCTTCGAGTGTGTATATTTACATGTTAGATTCCTGATAGGTTATTGTTAAAACTAATTTTTAGTTATGATTTTTTCTCTTGAAATGTTGTCCTTTTATTTGATGTTAGGCCAAGGCAAGGCAGAGGTGGAATTCTATATTTTGCCTTGATGCCACCTTTTGCATTAGCTGCCACATTAGAAATTGAGATTACAGTTCTAGAAAACTGTAACGTAAGTTCATATGTTTAAATTTTATTCCTGTAGTTTCATACTCTCTGCCTTGTTTTTATTTGATTTTGAATTAGTTAAAAGTATTTTATGTGTTTTCTAGGCCAAATTAACAATTGTTTCCGTCACCTCAAAACCGAATGGTTTCAATTATTGCAGTTGCTTGCTTCGGCAGCTACTTTTTTGCAGTGATTATTATGTTGCAAAATATATTAGCGTTGGGCGGTGCATTTTTCAACCTTGTTGGGTAATTATTTATTTTTAATTTGTTTGCAATTTAATTAATTTCAATTTAATTTAATTTCAATTTAATTTAATTTTCCTAAATTATGGTTAAAGAGCCCAAAATTAGTCAAAAGGTAAAAAAGAAAAAAGAAAATAAGGGAAGTAAATTACAAAATTCTATTATCTGTAGTTCCCATGTGCAGCTGTGTTGTTTGTTACTCTCTAAAGCTTCAATTGTCAAGTTAAAAAGGTTAGCTCTAGAAAATGATGCTTCAGTACCATACATGACCCCCCTCCCCCCCATAGAAGTTCATTCAAGCTTCGAAATCCTTCATGTGTGGGAATTGATGATTATATAAACCACCCATTGAACCTCCACAATGGATTGAGATAAATTAGTGAATCCTTTACACAACCATGGAATCATGTTTTCTCCATAGATCGAGGTTTGCTTATTCCACATACATTTCTACCCTTTTTTTTATTGGCACCTATGTTTGACGAGAAAGTACAGGAGTCTTTTCATAGAAATGGCAAGAATCAATATACATGGATCAAATTTATACTTCTATTTGTTCTATTCAATAAAGAAACTCCTCCCTCTTACCTTTCTTTTTCTCTCTCTCCCTACATTGAAAAAGTTGCAAAGACAAGGAGTCAACAAACAGGGTCATCCCATTGTAGAACAACAGATTCAGGATTTTGCTCCCTCTTGAGCTTGTTTTTCAGGAACCAATCACATATTTTACCAGTATTCAGCTCTTCTATGGCAACTCCCTCCTGCTCTGATATTACTCTTAACAGCTTCAATGATGATATGTGAAATCTAAAATGGAAGTTCAATACAATTTCATATTCAAATTAAATTTTGTAGAGAACAAGTATGAAAAAAATTGTAAAAATTAAATGTGTCTTTCTTGACTACAAAACCTCACACAGCTTGAGTATTATAAAGTCAGACCATATTTCTAATCAATTACAAACTATAAACGCTTTTGTATGATTGTCAATTTTAATTTCATTAAATATACAAATTCTGACAATTTGTTGGGTATAGAGAAGGAAAAATATAAATAATTTTTTTAAAGAAGAATAAGGGTCAAAAGTTACTGATGGCTCAATACATTTGTGTCCATATTAAATTGCAAAATGAAATAGTAAGAGAAGAAAAAAAACAACAGAATTAAAGAAGGTTATATAAAGAAAAAAAATAAAAGGTGAAAAATCAGAAAGATGAAATTAGAACCGAACTCAAGGGAGAGGCCTGATTTGCACAAGTTAAG
Organism: Carex parvula; assembly: GCA_025461045.1. Taxonomy (NCBI): domain Eukaryota; kingdom Viridiplantae; phylum Streptophyta; class Magnoliopsida; order Poales; family Cyperaceae; genus Carex; species Carex parvula. The sequence continues at coordinate 1,079,018 of JAJGRW010001173.1, read as the reverse complement.
ATCTAATTAAGGTAACTCCATTGTGTGTACACCTTTTGAATCAGTGTATCTACACCACTTAATTTGATTAAAGGAAATTTTTTTTTAAATAAATAAAAATATTCTCATCAATGAGTTGAAAGGTAAATGTCCACGTGTCAATTAGAGATTGGTTAAACTTAATTATGAGATTGGTTAAACTTAACTATGGGCAAGATTTTCTTGCCCCCCAGAGGAGAAATAAATCTGCTGCGATTCTCTGGGATCGCAGGGTCCCTACGATTCCAATCCCAACTGTTCACGTGTTTCGAGATTTGTGTACAAAAATTGACTTCTCAAAAAAATCATGAGTTTCATTGTTTGAATGATTGAGATTAGAATCGCAGGACCTTACGATCTCTTAGAAACGCAGCAGATTCGCTTCCCGCCAGAGGATCCGGTTCCATAAAATCTAATGCAATTACAATTTGTTTGGTTATTAAAAATTGTATGGTTTAGTTTATCAACTTTTGAATAGCGACTGAATGATTTTTAAATTTTATTAAATTTAATACACAGTCTATTTAGCGAATAGAAAATGCAACCTTATTTACAGTTCAAATATTTTTATTTAGACGAACTTTGATGCAAGTTATCGTGTTATCAAGTTACTTCGGCGCCAATATATCATTTCGTTTGATTTTTAATTTTAGCAGCAGAATTATCATTTAAAAAAATACATTATACCACCTGTTTTATTTATTATTCATGAACAGCCCTTACAATTTTAGTCAAGAAAAAAAAAAAAAAAACATGTATCAGGCCCGTTGTAACGATATAATGGTTTTAAAGTTGTAGGTTCACCCTCTGTACTTGCTCTAAGTCTATTATTAATTTATTACGGTAAAATAATATCAAATTAGTAATTGCTCTAGAGTTATATCAGATTAATTAAGAAATGTGCCACAGTAGTCATAGTTATTATTTTTGCCATTGTTTGAATATACTTCTTTAATAAGATGTCTACAATTGGCTATGTTCGGCAATGAGGCTTAGAGTAATGAGGCTTAAGAGTTTAAGCTATGATAAGGAGGAGTTGTTCGGCTAACAAAGGCGTAGAGCAATGAAGCTTAAATTGTATAAAGGTGCTAAAGAGGAGCTATAAGGAGACACCGTGCTGTAAGCCTGAGTTTATATCAGCTTAAAAATTTGCTCTAAAAAAGCTTAAGAAAGGTGCTCTAAGTCTGTTTAAGGCACAACTGTTTGGCCAGCTTAAACAGCTAAGGAGGCTAAAGCCTCATTGCTGAACACGTAGAAGGGGCTTAATAAAGCAAGGTTGCCCTGTCTACATTTATCAAATAGTAAAATAACTTCAACTGTTTTGCAAAATGAGCATATAGACTTGATCACTTGATAAAGCAATTGAATGAGTAACTCTGAATAGAGAACAGAGTAGGTCTGATGGATATTGGATATATTTTTGGATCCAATGAGCTCCAACATCTTCCGATCATCATTAAAATCTGTGCGTACAAAAATTGAAGCAAACGTACATGAATTTGAAAGCGAAGCATACACATCTTAATACAGATCAAGCGGTAATTGAGTTCCTCAAATCAAAGTAGGTCCGATAGGCAACAGATCTACTCTGAATTCCTAATATGGTAGGACTTACAACAGCGAATTCATATCACCTTTTCTAGAAAAGAAAAATCATATCACCCAAGGTACCTCAAATTTTGAGTTTGGATCCGGACCATCCATTCTTTATCACAGATTTTAAAGAAACTACATTCCATCTCGGGCCAGATATGCTCGGATTCTGGGATTCAGATTCGGTAGAATACTGTACCGTGTAAAATGGGGAATCTTCACCATCCGTTTTAATCTGCACGAATCTTACATAACTTAGCACGAATGTTGAAGATCTTCGTGCATAACATTTACGATTGAATTGTATCCTCCTAGGTACCTGACTAAGTATAATTAGTTCAGATTAACTTTCAGCCGAGGGATTAGAATTTGGTGCCTATTTAGATATAGGGAGTCTATTTTGATATTACACTGTATGTGAATTCTCTATAATTGGCCCAAAAAAAACATAGCTGTCCTGGAATTGCGAACGATGATGCGGTAATACAGAGGATACGCTACCCGGATTTTGATCGGATGGTCCAGATTCAAACTCAAAATTTGAATTACTTCAGGGGTACAACTGTAAAAATTAAATAGTGACTCAGTCTCAGGGAGGTGGTAAAATTTTTATAGCGAGCCACGCTGCCGGAAGAAGAGAAGCCATGGCCGTAGAGATGCTTCCTCTCTCTAATTTCAAGCTTCAGCTCCTCTCTCTCATCTCCAATTCGCACGACCTCCAAGTACTTTCTCGCTATCTCTATCTGTATTCAATTTCCTCCATTTTGAATTTAATCACTCGATTTTTACTTCACCCTAGGAGAGAGAAGGAAGCGTCAGGAAAGAACTCGAGGATTACAAGCAGGTCTCTTTTTCTCCATATATTCTCGCCAAATCTGTTTTTTTATATTGTTTACTGAGAGATTGCAGATACTGATTTTTCTCTCTTTTGGAACACAGAAGTTCAAGCACACAGAGACCGAGTACTTGAAGCACTTGCAAGAATTAAGAGCTGAGTTGGATTCCAGAGATGACTTGAAAAAGAAGCTCGAATCCAAGGTACTGTTGTGTATTATTTCTCATACTTTTTTAATTTGTTATTCAATTTGATTGACCTGCATGTGCATTGGTTTATCAATTGATAGATTGAGTACCTAGAAAACGAGAATGAGTTACTGCAGACTAAGGAGAAGGATTTGAAAGGCGCAATTAATGGATTGCTACAGTCAAGAGAGAGCTTCGTTCATCGCTATGAGGTCTGTTCAATTTACACTTAATCACTTGAAGTGTTGAATTGTTCTAATTTTGCTAAAATTTTGTGTAATTTTATTTATTTCTAGTACTCTGATAAAACCTGACCAATAGTAGTAGTGAAAAATAAGCTTTCAAAGGAAGCTGAAACAACTTTAAAATATAACTTTTTCTTACATAACTCAACAAAATGGAAGAAAAAAGAGATGTTATTTTTGACAGAACATTCATACACAAAATCATATTCATCCTGGACCTCATGTACCTTTTTCAAAGTTGTTTTGTTAGCTTAGTCTCTTGTAATTTCAATTTGGAAGGGTGTTCTTCAATAAAAGAAAAAAAAATATAGAACTAGTTCATTGTATCTGAAATACAGGAACTATAGGGTACAAAATGCGATTTTAACCTGAATATATATGCAGGATTCTACTTGTACTCTGCAACGCACTGTTCAGACAAAAGATAGAGAGCTCACTTTGCTTACAGAGAAATTAAGTGCCCACATTTCTCTATTTAACTCGGTTCAAAAGGAAGCAAATTCGGCGAAGAGGGCCTTTGATGTTATTAAACGGACATTAAATGAGAAGGAACAAGTAGGTAAATTGTTTGTTTTTTGTTACTGTTCAAATTGCAATTTGACCTTACTTTTTCTCTGCTTTTATTATTTTGATTTAACATTTAAACCATCTTTAGTTTTTGTTTTTACAGTTGCTGGCCTAAATGATAAGATTAACAGGATTTGTACAATTGAGAAAGACTTTGTTGGTATGAAAAACACTCTTCTTTCTCTAATATTGTTTTATAATCCAATACAATAGATCACTAAATTCTGCTATTGTTGGTAGCAAGGCAAGGCCTTGGGTTTTAGTAACTGGTATTTAACTGCTTAGGCTTAGTGCCAAGATGTACAGCTGTTGTACCAGTATATAAAACTCACTGTGTTTCACGCTTTGCTTTTGAGGTTCATCTCATTAAAATCCCACAGTAGCCAAAGCCAATTTTGGTAACAGTATGCCTCGTGACTTAAATTATACATGCTAATAATTTATTATTTTTGCTAACACTGTTGATATGTTTTGTTTCTATAATAGAGACAATCAAGTTACTCGAAGGTAAGTTAAATGATTGTAAGCTTGTGCTTAGGAGAAAAGACATGAAAATTTTGGAGTTGCAAGAAAAGATCGAATCTGATAGACTAAACAATAATTATAGACTGCAATTTGAAGAAATATCCTTTTTCAATTTCCAATGAAGGATTAGTCATAGATAATTTCATCTTTAAAGCTTATTTTGCTGTGCACCACCTATTTAAGGGTCATTGGGAGTCGTTTTCCCTGGTTATGAAGAAACATATCTAAAGAAGGGGTAATGCGTGCCCTTGCAAATTATCAAAAATTATCCTCCAAAGGAGACCTTAAAACATGGAAAAAGTCATATGCACCATTACCACAACATAAAATATCCTTTTGGACTCCTCCAGACTCATTTATTACAACAGATAAGTCTATTATCCTCCTTTGTAAGTGTTTATCTCTAAGAAAAGGATCTAAGAGGGAATAATCTGGATATATTTGGATATATTTGGATAGTGTAGGAGAGGGGGTTATGTGATAAGAAACTCTTAGAGCAGTATAATTGTTGTACCACTGGTATTTCTTGTTTTCTAGGGGTGTACATGATATTGCAATGTTTTGTGCGGGAGATCATGGAAGCTTTCAAATAACAGTGCTAGAGGTTATCTTTAAGATGAACTGCGTGCAAAATACTATTATGTTTATCTTTAACAATGTTACCTTAGAAAAGCGCTAGAGGTGAAAGATGAAACAATACAAAGGCTAATTTCAGAGAAACAGGTTTGTCTTTTTACCATTTGTTATACTATCTTTTCAGTAGTATCCCTTGTTTTCCAATCCTTCTGATTTTCATACTATTTTCTTCAGGAAATGCAGCATGAACTGCACAGCATGGAGGTTATATTACAGAAATTTCAAGAGACCTTTAATATTCTTAAAACTGAGGTATGCTGTGCAATTATATTTTATCAACTATGCTGATTTTTTTCAACTCACGTTTGCTATTTTAATTTGTCAGGAAAAGAAAGATGCATCATCTTGGAGTCGAGAGATGGAATGCAATGATTGGTGAGACCTTGGGAAATAGATAATATATTTGTCAATTACACGTGCTACTGTTTAAATTTCCAAACTTCTGTTACATTATGTTCGTTTTTTTTATATATGGTGCTAGTAGTTTGGAGAATCATGTTGTGGCGATCAACTCAAAATTGGATAACAGGGAAGATAATATTGAATTGATTGGGGATGATAGTGCTCAGACTGATACGCCTAACTTACCAGAGTTGAAGCATCATGGTAATTACAAAAATTTCAAACAGTAGTTCTATAAATGCATTTTTTTTTTTAAGCCTTTGAAGACATAAATTATGGTCCTACTACTGAAGATTAATTCTTATATTTTAATACAATTTAGTTCATCATGATCTTTCTCTAGCAGGTGCAACTGGAGAAGGTAATTCTCAACAGGAAGTGGGGTAGTTTGAAAATAATGTTTCAAGGCCAGTTTCACCAATTGAAAGCTGAAGTTACTAATCTTGACACTAGTTTTTGTTATTTTTTTGTTTAACTTTTTTCTTGTCGCGGTGGTGATTAACAAATAGTAAAGTATTATGTATATATAGGGAGATTATAGTATAATCATGGATTTTTTGGGCCCTCAATATACAACTGTGCTTAGTTACAGATAGAAAATGATGGTGTTAACCTTCTTCTTGAATACATAGGAATATTTTGTACAAGTACTCTGCTTTAGTTATAAGATGACTAGGAAAATGCAATGTTGTTATTCAGGTAGTGTCTAGAAATTTTATTTTTGGATCAACTCTTTTATCAAAATGTTATTATTCAACCTGTACTATTTTAGAATGCCAAAATGTTGGACTGAATAAACATTTATTTTAATTGGTCCTTGGAACCTTGTCATGTATAGTCAAAGAACCCAGTTTTAGTAGTTCTAAAATAAGCGTAAATCCGTATGGTTCCAATTTTGTCGGATGTCTCTGAAGAGACCTAAAATTAGCGTAGTTAAAAGATCCCACTTTGAACGTGTGCAATCTTACCGTGCCACGAACTCGTCTCAATTCTTCCTGGGCCAATCACGTTTGATTGTAAATTGGTTTCCTTATATATTCATTCACAATTTGTCAATTGGGCCTGACGGGCTTGTCTCAATTCTTCCAAGCTATTTTTCTTTGGTTGGGCCAATGACGATTGATTGTCTATGCAAAAGCCTGTGGTATGATCCAGGGCTATGCAAAAGCGTAAAGTGTACAAAAAAGGGATAGCCTGGTTCGCCACTTTCAAAACGTGGCTAATTGGAAATCGTGGGATGATCGTGGGACCACTGATCACACGAAGTATATTTCAATGGTCTCGGTGCACCAAGTATGATTCCTACGCCGTCGCGGAAAAACTTCCCTCCTTTTTTTTTTGGCGGCAGTGATGATACTTATATAAACCCCTGCACATTTGATCGACGATCCATTTTTTCTCCCTTACAAAAACCCTGCGCACTGCCAAAGTGGAAGTTATTTCCAAGTTACAGTTCTCAGGCGCCATTAGCATTCAGCAATACAAATTCAAGCAAGCGACACAACAGTAAGAGGATGCGAATGATGAACAGAGGAAGAGGAATTGCAGGGATGCGCAAGGGCCCTTGGACGCCAGAGGAAGATACGATACTGCTCGAGCATGTGCGTAACAATGGGGCACGGAATTGGAGCTTGATCTCATTTCTAGGGCTCCTACCACGCACCGGCAAGTCGTGCCGTCTACGATGGGTCAACAAACTCCGTCCCGGTCTCAAGAGGTAACTCCACTGTCTTTACTTCATATCTTTTCATGTTATTACTAATCCTACATATAATTGATAGGTTTTCGGTTGCTCTTTTACTAACAAGTATTAAGCATATTATTTGTTTTGATTTTTTTGATCAAAATATGTTACATATATACACTGAACGTAAGATTTTTAATTTTAATAACGTAGCTTCATCTATTTGAATTCCTTTGCAAAGCTTAAATTAGACATATTACCATGAATAATTAAGATTTTTGTATTGCATGCAATCAATAGTTTAGTGAGAATTTTTTTTTTTTTTTGTATTGATAGAAGTCTCTGCTACATAGGGTTTCCAATGGCCAGGATAAGAGATCTCGCATCTTGATTTAGAACTTCTCCAATTTGGAACATTTCTATGAATTTCAGACTATATATTGCTTTGTGACTTGTGAGTACATACATAAATTGGTTATGAATGTCAAAACTGCCAGTAGTTTCAAAGTACTATTTAAGATGATGTTTATCATATATAGTTAAATGATTATAACTTTTCTTCCTCTTACTAACTAATTATGTTATTGTGATATAAACAAATGCTGAATCAAAAGAGGTCGCAAGTTCTCGCCTGAAGAAGAACAAAGGATCATCCAACTTCAATCTCAATTTGGCAACAAGTGGGCTACAATTGCTAAATACTTCACCGGCCGAACCGACAACGACGTGAAAAACTTCTGGAGTATACACCGGAAACGGTTGGCCCGGGCCCAGAATGGTGAACGGATCCCGCTTCTTGGCATCTCTAATCAAATTGTAAACCTTGAGACAAAAGGAGGAACAATTGCTTCTCTTCAGGAGTTGCATGCCTCGGAGGTATGAGCTCCATCGGGCTTTTGTAATATATTTTAATAAATATATCACTTGAAATTTTTGTTTAGTATCAGTGTATAGATATTCTATCAGTTTTTACTTTGTTTCTCGAATAATTTATGTTATGACATATTTTATTCTAAACCCTAAACCCTAAATCCTAAACCAGTTAATGCCTTGTAATGTTACATGTCATTTATTAAGTCTTTTGTTATGTAATTGTAATATGCTACAATGAACCGTACAGGAGGAGGCACAGGGATCAAATAGCAATGGCAACAGCAGCGGCGCCACATCATCAGACATTGTGGAACCACAACCTGATGTAAATCCAATCTGGAGCAACCCTAACCCAGATCCGCTTCCCCAACCCGACTCTTTCGATTCTATCTTTGACCTTTCTCCCTTACCTGAGTCGTTCCATATTCTCCAACCCGCACTCGGATCTGTCAACCTCACGCAAGATCAATCCGGGCAATCGACTCAGTTCATTGATGGCGTAACAATAGTTGGGTCCACAGAATTGGGTCCGGCACAATACACAGACCCGAACAACCAATGCAAATCTGAACCCAGGTGTATGGATATGGGGTTCAATACGTGCATATTTAGAGACACAGAACCGTTGTTTTCACCTCAACCAACAGAGTTCGACGATTTGTCTGACATACTCGACCCCTTCGAGCAGCCGTCTTTCAAATTGTTTCCTCCTTGAGGAGCTAGCCTACTGATGATACAACATTAATTCTTTTTAGTATTGTCGATCGTAGCATTTTATAAATTGTAGTTTGTTTTGCTTGCATGTGTTGTTAATTATACAAGGGTCTTTATTCATTTTGCTCAGGTTGCTATACGGAGTCTTACATGTAAGTCTTTTGAGTTTTGAATAGTGAATTTTTTATGTTAGCATTATATATATATGAGGAGGGTTCCAATGCCTCAATTTTTCATGCCTCCATCATGCCACCATTTTTAAAACTTTAATAACTCAAAGTTTAAAACTTAAAAGTCAAAATAAAACCGTTGGATATGATCTACATCATTTATCTATGCGCTCATAAAAAATTATCACATTTTGATTTTGTTTTTATGTGAATCAATAAGTTGAGAAATCAACGTCTAGAAATTATCCACATTAGTACGTTTTTAAAAAGCTCTTGATGACAACCAAAATAAAATTGAAATGTCATAATTTTTTACACGTGTATAGATATAATGATGTAGATCATATCCAACGGTTTTATTTTGACTTTTAAGTTTTAAATTTTGAGTTATTAAAGTTTTAAAAATGGAGGCATGGTCGAGGCATGAAAAAATGGAGGCATTGGAACCCTCCTCTATATATATATATATATATATATATATATATTGACTTCCCTTAATTTTGTTCGTTTAGTTGTAATTTGAACCATATATTCAAATTCATAAATATATATCTTCTCATTTGCTCTCGGGGGAAAAAAGAAAATGAAAAAAAAAAAGATAAAGTCGGAGAGATAATATAATCCGTGAATAATTACAAGGATAATAATGATTTATTTAAAAAGAAAATGAAAAAAAAAATTCCCTTCTTTATTTAAAAAAGTATTTCCGTTAAAAAAAAAAGTTTTATGTCAGTACACGAATTGGATTTCACAAAAGGACTTATTCGGTATTTTTTTTTTTAGAGACCATGCAATGGGTAAGCGTATTAACACTTTTTTTTTTCGGTTAACACAACATTTAAAAAAAATAAAAAAATTTATAATTTCAACTCATTTAAGTGTCTTTTCGGTTGTCAATTCTTTAAAATTTGTAAAGATGTGATCGAAGACATAAATACGAATATAGGCATAGCAGAATATTTTTTTGCTTGAAAATCAATTTTTTGAGGAAAAAAAATCATATAACAATACATGAAAGAGAAGCCTATACATTAGAATAAGCCGTCCTGAAAAAAAAAATGAATGATAAAAATGTCTATACATTAGAATAATGTTATGTTAATAAAAAAGATGAGTAGGTTAATATCATCATGCCCGTACAATACGAGTTTATATCTGAGATAATTTCAATTTATCTAAAGCCTGACCCATATTTAATTTAATTCAGTGTTTGAAATACACGGGACAATTTTATTGTTGTTTTGAGATTCGTGCATTTAAAAAGACTGGATTTTTCACGTATCAATCGAATTCATGCAAATATTGGATCTAATTTGAGATATTATTGAACTGCCTAAAATCAATACTGGGCAAATTTTGGATCTAATGTAAGACTCACTAAACTTTGTTCTTTGTCACGAATTGATCACTCAAGTTTGATTTGTCTCTCCATAGCCACTGAACTTTTAATTTTTCCGAATCAAGTTACCTAATTTTTCCATCCAAAAAATTAATAAAATCTAACTTTTCCGTTAGTATTTGATGGAATAAGCATATTCCGTTAAAATTTTGGACGGAAGAGCATATTCGGTTATATTTTGGATAGTATGAGAAAGTTAATGTTTTGGACGGAAAGTCATAGAATGACTTGATTGAGACAAATTAAAAGTGGCTATAGAGGGACAAATAAAAAATGAGTGACCAATTCGTAACAAAGAACAAAGTTTAGTGACCTTCATTGAAATTTACCCATTTTATTAATATCTCCATTTCTTGATTTAACCCATTAAAATACTGATTAATATTAAAAAAAACGAAAAATGGCATTTTTGTCCTTACCTATGTTGCCCCCTTCCTGTTCCTTCGCTGATTAGATATATTCCTGAAACCTGACAAATTAATGAAGAGGGACAAAACTATTGGCCTTCAAGAAATCTCTCGTCTTCTATGTCATTCTCGTGTTCTTCTTCTTCACGCTCGTAACATCCTTTCACATATTCCACCTCAGCCTCTCAATCAAACACATCAAAACTTTTCCTCAAAAAAAAAAACACATCAAAACTAAGAACCAGGAATACACAGGATATTTTTATAGAGTACTTTAATTTGCACTTTCATTAATAATCATCATCAATAACCACCCGACCTTGAACTTAATCCAAACATACAATGGAAAACGGTGCCCAAAATTTCAGGATTGCACTAAGAACAGTAAAAGGAAATTGCCTATAATAAAACTGTAAGAAATATCAGGATTTATAGAAAATGAGAAATAAAATTTTGCTTACACACTGCCATTTTTTTTCCCAATTTACAACATAAAACTGTGCACAATAAATCTTTGTTAAAGTTTCAATCTGCATTTAGACATCAAGTTTGCCTTGCTTTGCCACTGTTAACCCTGATATTCAAAAGTAAAAAAAAAAATAACATGCAAAAATAAGAAAGGTAAATTAAAGTTGCAACACCCTATTTACAAGGGTCAAATATGCTGATGGAACATTTGGTCCTTGGTTGTTGTAGAATTTTTGCTTGTATAGAAACATGTATAAATGTACTAGTAAAAAGTGGATCCAGAAAAATTGAATACTAAAGCTAAGTCATTAGAAATTGAATACTGAGTCCATTCTTAAAAATCTTAAATAATTAATTTATGTAGAAGTTGAATAAGGTTCAACGCTTATTCATACTGGTGTTGCATATCGTGGCAGTATCATCAGTTTTTGGATTGTTATGGTTTCTTTTGACCCTACAACTCAACAAAGAAAAAATAAATTAAATTTGATTTTTAAAAAATACACGTAATACAAATAGGATGAACATGGTTGGTACAATGCATGGGTTATGGATCTAACTAATGCATAGGTCAGAATCTAATAACCAGCATAGAAACACTGGTCAAAATACTCGCAATTGGAAAAAACTTCACCTTTGCTTGTTAGAATAGAAGCTCTTCTGCAAAAACCCCATGGAACAACGTTGTTTTAGGGCACACGGAGAAGGAATGTGAAGGGGCACTGGAAGAAATTGATACCAGAGACCAGTGATCAGAGAAGGAAAGAGAAAGAAAGTAAAGGACAAACATGTCATTTATTTTTTTATTAATATTAATCACTATTTTTAATTGATTAAATGAAAAAATGGGGATATTAATAAATTAAATGAGTTTGGATGGGGAAATAACTAATTTTAAAGTTTTGATGGGTAAATATCTAATTGATGAAGTTATGATGGACATATATCTAAATTTCTCTTTTCATATTTCAGGCATGCATCAAAAAGACCCAATGGTAGTGCTCATCTTGGATGTGAGATGTTTTGATACTTTGAAGCAAGCAGCAGTACATGCTACCTAAATTAATTTCCTATTGCTGAATTATGATAAGGTGCAAATTCTTGGACACCCAGGTAAAATCTATAAATGTATACCAGTTGTACTCCTGTTCGAAATAAATAGATAATCATATTGATTAGTATTATGATGAACATATACAGCCTGAAGTTAAACAAATAATATGAATCAAACAAAAGCCAATTGAGAGTCTATTGAGCTTAGGCAGAAAATTTAATAATTCTTACATTTACTGTAAACAAAGAGCATTGATGCATATTTGAAAGTTTTATGCTCTAAGACATGAAATTAGAAGATGAAATAATTTTGTACCTTCAAATCTCTTGATTGTGAGTTGTGACAAAGTTGTTTCAAGTTGTTTCTGATGGTAGCAGTTCCTGAAACATAAATATTCAGATAATAGAAGAAAACAGTCGGTAACAATGCATGATTGTATATCCCTGTAAATCATAAATATCATTAACAATCCTGCAAGAAGCCGCTATTGATAGCACTATCTTTTATCACTATGATAGTAACTACTTTGTACAGTGGAATGTTCTTTTTATAATAACTAATCTGTATGAGGTTAGCTTTTTGCTGAAGGAGTTAGTTGGTTTGGGATCAAATTCAGCTGTACCAGCACTCTTTGGTTTTTTACCAGATATATTAGACAATTAATCGACAAGGTACTACTGAAAATTAACTGAAAACAAAATAAAAATCAATTGAAATTAGAAAATGAAATAATATCATACTTTCCAGTCTCTCGCATGTGAATCATTTTGTGTAAATACAATCTCTCTACTTTAAGATGCATTTATGAAAGCTGCAACTTTACTTCTTGAACCTTCATACAAATATGTTGGCTTTGAACTTTTCACAGAAAAAAAATATGTAAAAAAATTAGAAACAAAGAAACAAAGAAACTATAATTATGCATAAGATTTAAGATTTTTTACCTTAAAGAATGTATACCATGATGTACATTGGACTTGTACAATTGATAGTATTCATCTAAGGCTTTTATTATAATGGAAGACTTCTGAGATGTTGCGGTATTGTCTAAGTATACTAATTTAACCCCATTTATCTCCTACAGACGTCACAAAAGATAATTTTGATCAAATCATCAAAATTCATGGAATTAACAGCAATACAACAAAAGTGTCAAATCAGATAATCATTCCTATTGTATCCCCATTAGCAAAAATTGCAAATTATGAAAATATAGTAAAGAATAAATTTTACAACTCAATATCCATGAAGATTAAATTATGCTCATTCAACTTGACTATTACGAATCCAAATCAACGAGTTCAACTAAAAAGATACCTGATTGAGGATCGGGAAGTCCAGTCTGGTGATATCCCCAAGTGAATTTGATCCCAAATCCTTAGACAGGACAACAACGAAGAAGAAAAAAACTTTGCAACATGAGAAGTGGCGAAACTGTAACTGGAGAGGGAATTGGGGGTTGCATACTTGAGGCGAGAGAGAGGCGAGAGAAGCTTAGAGGAAGACGAAGAAAGAGGTTGGTTGGCTTGGCTGGCTGGCACAGAAAACCAGAGAAAAAATGAGAGAAGATGTGAAATGGGAAATGGCACAAATATGTTTGTCTGTCTGATTGGAGGCAAGCATTTCTTTTAACCATCTTTTAGCAGGCAGCAGGAGAGAACAGAAGAGAGAGAAGATTTCTCGAAACGGAGAGTGCGGAAAGATCGAGAAAGTAGGGGAAACCGGTTCCATGATCGAATCGATTGGCGAAGAAGGAAGAAAGATCGAGAGAGTAGCAAAGGCAGCAGGAGAAAAAGGAAAAAAGATGGAGCGCTGAAGTTTTCAGAGTGCGCGAAAAGTGAGAGGCGGAGAAGGAAGGAACCGTTTCGCTGAAATTGGGTCCCGGTTGTAAGTCAAACTGTAGAGACTAGATAGTACTGTTCATTTTATTGGATATATCTATTATTAATTTTATTGGGCTAAGGCTGCTTAGCCCAATTCAAGTTTTGAGTTTCTTTGTTTTGGGCCTACCTTGTTATATACTACGCTATATATATACTCTCATGGAGGTAGGTTTTTTCTCGTTTTATACCTCGCCGCCTCCATCAGCGATTTCTTCCAGAGATCAGCGCCTTGTGAGTTTCTCTTCAAACTAGGGTTTGATCTCTTCTGTTGTATTTGCTTTTATGTAGATTAGATTAATTTCTGTTTCGTAGTCTAGTAATCGCAGGTTCGTGCTTGCGCTTTTATGTTCTCTGTCATAGTCTGACCTGAAAGAAATTCATATAGTTGTTCATAGATATGTTATGCTCTCTTTTCTCAACGCTTTGGTGGGTTTTTTTTTTTTTAGGTTTCTTGGTGGGTTTGATATCTTATATTTGTTAACCTCTGTTGTTATGTTCTAGATCCTATGAAAATTTCTTTAATGGGGAGTTTATATCGTATGTTGGTCTCTTATTGTTAAATTTGTTTTATTCTGGCTAGTAATAGATGCCAATTAAAAGAACTACATGCTCAATTAGCTGTTTTATAGTAACCTTCGTAATTCAGATGCCAGAAAATTACCTTTGCCATATTAGTGCCATTATGACCCTTTTTCATATGATAACTTGAATGTAATTGGGTGTCTAGATGTCATGTGGTTGTCAGATTTTCAATTATGTATACATGTATCAGAAGTCTGAGATATTCACCTATATCATTGCTTATTGATTTTAACATGTGCATAGAGCAGTTGAAATTTTGTAACAGTAATAAACACATAATTTAATAATTAACCTATGTGAATCCTTTTTCTCTAAGGATTTTCAACAGGATTATCATGTATTGCCCTTACAAACAGAAGAATTTTACATAGACCCTGCAAAACATGAAAAATCTCATGTATTCCCAATAAAGCTCAATGAGTTTGCATTATACCCCCTGACCAAAAAAGGTTTGCAAAATCATATTATTCACCAGAATACCAAAACTGCTTTTAGCAGTTAGCGATGGTGCTTTGGGTATCTAATTGACAAATTCAGGTAATGTTGTTTCTAGAGAGATAATTTCTAGTTCTTGAGGGCCACACACAGAATAAAGATAGCTAATTATTTATACTAAATTTTTATGGATGGTGATTATGATAGAACATGCCTTGCAGGGCTATAATTTTTATACTGGTAATTTTATCTTAACAAAGGTGCTCACTTATTTATTAAACTTGTATGAAATTAGCAGCATAATGGATACACAAGTGAAGCTTGCAGTGGTGGTGAAGGTTATGGGTCGTACCGGTTCTCGTGGTCAGGTTACCCAGGTCAGAGTGAAGTTTTTGGATGATCAGAACCGTCTGATCATGCGAAATGTGAAGGGACCTGTCAGAGAGGGAGACATCCTTACCCTTCTCGAGTCTGAGAGAGAGGCAAGGAGACTTCGCTGAAGTTTGTTTTCTCTTTTTATTTTAAGTATTGAATTCAACCTTTATGTTGGTTGAGTTCCATGTTATTTCTAAGATTAGGTGCTTTTTTGTGTTGAAATGAGAACCTTCTAGTTTTGTTTCCCTGGTGATACATGTTGTCTTTGGATATGATTGAGTGCTTAAATTCTTAGATAATGTGTTGTGCTTGATATGATATTAAATTAATTTAGCTTGTTGTTGTTGAACAATTCTGCGATATTTAGTTCATAGATGTTATATTTTGTCGAGACAAGTTAAACAACCAAACAGTTATGTTCTTAGAAACTACCAAACAATCATATAATATTATGAGGTTTTGTATCATTTCTTGATGAGTTTAATTTCTTGATGAGTTTAATATTATGAGGTTTTGTCTGGGCAAGTAAAATGAAGGGAAATTTTTTTGTACCCATCTAAACTTTTGAAATAGCCAATTTCTCCATAAAACACCATAATATCCAATATCCTTGCAAAAACTTTAATGTTTTTTTTTCTATCCCTTTTTAATCATTTAACTTTTTATTTTTATTAGTTTAAATATTGAATTATCAATATGCTCTTTAATTTTAAATGGATCTTCTTTCTTCCCTCCCCTACCCTTACATCTTGTTTGGATGGAGAGTAGAGGAAGGGAGGGAATGGAAAGAAAAGAAAACTTTTCATCGAATCGTATTTGGTTGATAAAATTATGTCGGAGGTGAAGGGTATAGGAGGTGAAAGGTTTAACCTTGTATTATTATAATCAATAGAATCGGTTTTCCTCTCGATTTGGGGTGTAACGGATGGAAATAAATTTTGTTGCAAATATTTTTAGAAAAAATAGCACAAATGCTCAACCCTATATCTTACCTATATAATTCTCATACAAGTTTTTTTGTCACAAACCTACAACAACCACCGAATTTCTCATTAACCTTCTAAATTTTAATCAACCAAACAAGAAATAAGACAAAAAAAAAAGTTAAATTTATTTTCTCTCGTTAATCATCAAAACACGATCAAAACATGAAGAGGTTAAATATGTTAATTTTCCTTTTTATTCTATTCCATTCCCTTCTATTCTTCACCTCCCATTCCTTCCTCTACTCTCCATCCAAACAAGGTGTTAGGCTTGTGTCTTTTGGTAAGAAATTTGTCAGACCACGCTTCATGAATTTGACTACTTGACTTGCTCATCTCAAATTTACAAGTTATAACAAAATAAAACCAATAAAATCAAGTATATACGGCTTCCATCCCCACTACAGTGAATATTGCTATATGAATTATGTACTGTTGAAAAGGAGATCCAAAGCACCATCTCCTTAGATATAATAATGTCAGTCTTGCTACTCTGCATCCTCCATCGACTCCGCATCATCGCCAAGTTCAGCATCCTTCGTTGACTCGGGTACCTTGTGGGACAGTTAAAGTTAAATTGCAACCATTGACTCAAATGAAAGACTGAGATTTTGTAATTCTATTATGTTCGGTATGTGGGAAGATGAAGACAATTTGAAGTATATGGGAGAGAGGAAAATGACACATTATTTTAAAATCATAGGGCATTGGTCAATTTATTTATTTTAAATAAGTAAATAAAATGTTAAATAATTAAAAGAGAATTGCAAAAGGGAATGTTAAGTTTTTGGAAATTGAAATTCATGATGAGATTCATGATGACGTACTTTCGGATTCATCGCCACACAACTATTTATACTTCAGCATATAGTATTTATTCATGTACTTGTAAGCATTTTTTACATATGACACTAGATGACGTTATAAACTATTAGTATCAAGTACTGCAAGTATTTATACCTCTGCACTGAAATATTTATACTTATGTAGTCAACTATTTTTGTTAGAGGAAGGTTGATGCGGTAACGATTGGGTAAGATTGATGCGGTGATACGGGGTCCCCACTACTTCATTAGAGGAAGGTTGACACGGGGACGATTGGGGGACTGAAAAATGAATGAGAATAATAAGTTACGCATCAAAACATTAATATCTTATTTTTCAAGTGCTAATATCTTATCTTTTCAAGTATTTATATATATGAAAATTGACGCAGAGACGAGTGTAGGTACTGAGAAAGTGGACCATATAATTAGTGGGGATCATATAATTAATGGAGATCATAGAGGAAGAGTGTTGCAGGAATTTTAGAATAATATTTATGGGACCATATAATATCTTTTTAAAATAATAATTAGTGGGGATCATAGTACATAATTTCTCTAAATGGAGTGCGGAGATTTTGAGAGTACAGGAGTGAGGATACTCAAATAATTATTCTAAATTTTTATGGAGATATTGGATATTATGCTATTTCCATTAAAAAAAATATTCATAGAAAAAAATTAAAAACTAAATCAGAATAGAACGAGACTATCTCACTTTATTAACAAAACGCTATAAACTATCCTCCATTTAAAAAATAATTCTGGGCGTCCAGTTCTTCAATAAACCAACCAATCTAGTACTATCTTAGTTCCACCTCCAGTGGTCCAATCTCACACAACAAAGATCATCAAGTGGCCAATGACTAGAAAGTGAAGTCTGACCAAGTTACAAGTATTTTCATCTAAAATGGCAATCTCACGCAACAAAGATCATCAAGTTACTGAATATTCTAAAAACTGGAATAGATCATAAATCTAGAGTCAGAATTTTTTTTCAAACGTTACTGCTCTTATGTTACAAAAAATGAACCAAGTGTTGTAACCTTGTCAACAAATGAATGGTATACTCTAAAAACCTATACAGTAAATTCATCTATCCAAGTAAAAAGAAACAAAAAATAGTAACTACATAATAAACTGCCTCCTACATTCAAAAGACAAAAATGGAATAAAAATTGTCCCCAACTTATGAGAGTTCCTTATTTCTTGGACTTGCCACACTTGGTGGTGGAGAAAAATACCTAGAGACACCAGCACTTCTAGGAGAAAGACTCACCTCCTCCAGTGCACGTAACTGCAATTCTGACGGGTAGTCCCTCACAACCCCTATCCTAGGCCCAGCTCCTGTGCTCCACTTACATGAGAGCTGTTTTCCTAACTGATATGATTTCAAGCCTTTTTTTGAGTTTATTCTCTGTAGAATTATCTCTTTTGGCACTGCCACTTGCTCCAGTTCTTGGTTTTCTTCTTCTAGTTCACTGACTGAGGATGATAATTCTTGGGGTATATTTTCTTCAAAACTCTTTTGGACCTTTTCTGTTGGAGCGGTAACTACTGAACTGGTACTATGGGAAGGTTCCATTTCATTTCTTCCTCTTCTTCTCTAGCTATGCTGAGTTCAGATCTAATGCTTTTTAGCTTATTTGAGAATTCTTCATCCTCTTCTGGACTTAACTGCAACAAGGAAAATTAAAAAAATATAAGATCTTAGAAGAACTAAAAGTTTGTCTCAATGAATTTAATTTGAAATTCCTGAACATTTCGAGTTCTATAATCTGATTGTGGTTAATTCCCTGTAGTACCCTTTAGTGTCAGGTAAATGATAGGACATCTCGTACCAGCCAAATACCGTACGGTATCCTCACATTAACCAATTACAAGTATCAGAGCATCGCAAAACAGTTCATATCAAATTTTTTTTTTGATGAAAAACCCTAGGTGAAGTTCATATCAATTTCACCCCAGATGAGGTGGTGCTTTTTTCAGCATAATTATGTGTTTTTCAGTAAAATTTCTCACCTTAACATCTGTAAGATCCACACTGTTATCCTTTAGAAAGTTCATGAACTCCTGAAAGTTTTCCTCTGTTGGACGGTAATGACCACTATGCGGCCACACAGCCTACATGAAAAGGAAAACAAAATTATGTAAATAAGACGCTCTTCAGAGCAACTACTTTTTTTTTATGGTCTTCAGAGCAACTACTTGAACTAATTAATAGTTTCTACTGGCTCAGAGAATTATATGCACACCTTTAAAAGCCCGTCTTCAACTACCAATCTCCCGGCTGCAGATGTAGCTCCACCGGCAAGAAAACTCGAGTGCTGAAATTTCCCTTTTTTCTTCTGCATAACGAAGAAGGTACAGAATTAGCATCAAAGTAAAATGGGCAGTTTCTAGCATAACCCTGTAAAACCTGAAAGTGTCATGCATATACCAGAAAAACTAAAGGAGGGAGGGTAATTTGGCATTTGAGGATATTATTATTAAATTTTTTGTTGCCCCCCCCCCCCCCCCCCCCCCCCCCCCCCCACAATGATAATGTCGTGGCTCCATCCCTGCATTCCATGTTTACTTGAAAAGGATACACAAAGTGCTCCTTCCTTGCATTTTATCTCAACAAAAACAAGGAAGAAAGGAGAGTGCTTTGGGCATCTTAAAGAAAAATCAAAGACAGAACATGTGATATTTTCATCTTCAAGAGGGGCATATGCGATTTTTTTATTAATAGGGTTAAGTATAGCAGCTTTTATATTTCTTAAGGGCATAAAATTTATGTTTTGGTCCAACAATAAAAAAAATTTCGCATACAAGAAAGAAAAAGAATGAAAACGTACCTTGCCAACATACAAAGACTTTGAAGTGCTTAAAACAAAGATCCATTTGTCACTTTTCAGCCCCTCTGATGTATCTATCAATTGTTGACTTTGCTTGTACATGAGCTTCCCTTCTTCAATTATCACTTCATAGACCTCTCTTTCTTTCTGTAGAAGAAGTCATATAAACAGTAAATAATCATTCAATAAGAATTTTCATAGAATATTAACTTTCCCTCTCCTCTTGTACTTACTGGGCCAAGGTACTTGATGCACTGTTGTTGGAGCTTTGATCGAGGGCAGTTTTCGTCTAGGTTTTCTTCCTTCCCCTCTCCTACATCCAACCTGGCATATATTGTATATACATAGTTTGGTTAACTCTACAATGATAAATCTATTTAAAGTAACAAACAAAACTTTGTGAGATTAAAACCATCTGACTTACCAGTAGAAGAAAGGTTGTTTGCTTTCACAACGTAGCCAGCAGTCGTAATAGTAGTGAAGGTTATGACCATACCTGTGTCGAGGGTCAATCTATACAAATAATAAATTGTTAATTCAAAGTTTATATGCAGCTAAATAGCAGTAGAAAGCAACTATCAAACTGTCAAATTTGACAAAATTTAAATTACTTACAGCCTCGAGCCAATGTTGCAATGCTAATTTCCGTGCTTTTTCATCCCTCGATAGACCTTTACCAACCTAAAGCAAACAAAATAAAGATGTTGAGACTAGGCCAATTCACAATAATTATGCGCAATCTGTTACTACAATTAACATAATGTAATAGAAGACTACCTTGGCAGCCCTGGTTCGTGCCCTTGACCATTTTGAAACAACCGACTCAGGCTTGTCTATGTCGAAAAATGATACAGAACTCCTCTTTAGCAAAGCAAAGTCTAATAGTTTCCACCTAAAAAAATAAATAGGAAAAGAAATGAGTTAGTGCCAACAGCTCTTTTTTAAGGTTCTTAGTGTCAACAAAATTTGTTTCACAAAATTCTGCACAGGGTATTATTCCATACCAGTGTTGTTCTACCAAGACGGCACAATCAGCGAGCTGGCGCCTGGTACGGAAGCTCTTGTAAACCTTTTGTAATTTAACAGCAGCTTCGTGCTTTGGGCTTTCTGGGTCGATGAATTTCTCTTCTTGGGGAGTAAATCTTGATTTAGAAAATGCTAATGGTGGCGTAATTGGGTTGTCATATCTCGGGCTCTTAACAGAGATCTCTGTTTCGACATGAAATGAATCGGCCTCTTGTTTTCTCTTGAAACTGAGAGATCCTTCTATAACAAATTTCCCCGAGCCAAAAGATTTTGTGAGGAGAGTATCAACACAGTCTTCCATAGGAGAGGGATTTTGTGATGTGTATGAAAGAAATAACCCCATGTCGTCGATTTCAATTGAACTTGTTTATCTTTAAATTTTACTTGAATAACCTCTACAAAACAAAAAAAATAAAACAAGAGGGTTATAATTGAGCTAATTTTAGGGATCGCTACTCAATTAAAAGAAACCTAAATGAACAATGGCTCAATGTAGTTCGTTGCTTTTAAACGAATTTAGAAACCAAAAACAAATATCAGCAAAATTATTTCAAAACAATTTTCAAATTTCACCAGAAATCCCCAAATCCTATCTTCATAACAAAAGTAGGTCCCAAAACCTCACCTCAGTTACAACTAATAGAGAAGGACAGCAGCGGGTGAGCTAGAGAGGGAAAGAGAGAGAAGTTAGTTCGTCTCTGACAACAATGAGCGCTTTTATAAAATTACAGGTGGAAAAAGAACGCGGCACCTTCTTTGGCGCTAGAATAGTAAAACACAGCGTTGGTCAGAGTTAAATCCGAGAAATGTATTGTGTGAGGTGGATCGAGAGGGTACATTTGAGGCATCGTTTAAATAAGAGAGATAGAGAGAGACGAGGGAGACCGGGAAGAGGGACAGAGAGGTTGTCGTGGTACACAGATGTACGGAACGATATAGTGGATCGGGTTCAACACTTCAATACGGGTTGGATTTTGTTCGAAATGGTAGTGGTGTGGTGTCGGAACATGTCGAAATTTTGTAGTTACCATGTCGATAAATCAAAATTAAACAATCACTATTCATATCTTTAAAAAAAAAAAAAAAACTACCACTCACACTAGCTAGTTCGCACACCAATACAGACCCGTTCGCTAACTGAAGAAGTACACCACATCTGTGCGCGGACTGCAGAAGTGCATCAAGTGATGCTCAGACTAAAAAAGAGCACCACTTGATGCGCTAATGGGGAAGAGCACCAAATTATTTCTTTTCAGACAAATTTTGTTTTGATAGATTTTTTTTTAATGTTATAGTTATTTCTGATTAGTATTTTAATAATACGAGTGTTTCAAACTCATATATCCAGTGTATGGTGATCCACATTTCTAACTGTAGTGCTTTATTGCATGTGAGTCGCAAATATTATAATAATATATCGATAATAAAAACATAATACGATTCATACGATAAAAGTAGAATAAAAAAAAGAATATGAGGAGGGTTTCAATACCTCATCATACCTCATATTTTATATCTTCATTTTCAAAGTTTAAACTGTTGATCCGAACCGCTCAATATAATATTCATACAAAAATATCTACGGGATGAAATTTTATAATTTTTGAAAAAAATTTACTATTTTTTAAGATAGGTAAAAAATCACTGTTTCTGGAATATTCAAAAACAATGATTTTCTATCCATCTTAAAAAATAGTAAAATTTTTCCAAAAATTATAAAGTTTTATCCTCAAACATATTTTAGTATGGATATCATGTTGAGCGGGTAAGATGAGCAGTTTGGATTATGAAAACGAAAATATAAAATATGATGTATGATGAGGTATGAAAGGCATGAGGTATTAGAATCCTCATATATCAAAATATAAGTACCTAGAGTGAGCCTATGGTGCTATGCATAGCACGGATGGGGTCCGTGCTACGGCTTAAAATTTGACTTTTCAAAATCCTAACGGTCGATCCAACCGTTCAATGTGATAACCATATGAATATGTACTTGCAAACTAAATTTTATATTTTTTCGAATTTTTTTACTATTTTTTTAGATATATAGAAAAATCAGTGTTTTCTGAAAATTCTGGACCATCAAAATTCTACCTATCTAAAAAAATAGTAAAAAAATTCGAAAAAATATAAAATTTAGTTTGCAAGTACATATTCATATGGTTATCACATTGAACGGTTGGATCGACCGTTAGAATTTTAAAAAGTCAAATTTTGAGCCGTAGCACGGACCCCATCCGTGCTATGCATAGCACCATAGCCTCACTCTAAGTACCTAATATCCAAATAATACCATAAAAGTCCAACATACAATAAAAGTAGAATAAAAACGTAATATCAAACTATAAGTTCAACATACGAAATAAAAAACCTGTTCGAAAAAAAATTAGTAATTAGCTATCTTAATTTAGATAATATTAAAAACACATGTACCACTGCAAAATCTATTAAAACTAAATTAGAAAAACTATAACATTTTACAAAATAAAAATCTATAAAAACAAAATTTGCTGAAAAAAAATTTCTCGTGCTCTTTCCCAGTCCGTGCACGAATGTGGTGCGCTTTCTCAGCTGGCGCACGGATCTGTATTGGTGCCCGGACTCAACTAGCGTGGGTGATAAGTTTTAAATTGTGAAAATATGAATGGTGTTTAATTAATTTTGAAATATTAGAGTGGTAACTAAAAAATTTCGGCGGACATTGTAATAGCAACTTCTGTTTTATTGAAATTTATTGCCGGATCGGGTGGAGATAATAGAATCCGACCGGACTTGACCGCTTGATTGACAGCTTTCAGTTTGACTGTGGTGGCATCATAGGTATGGAACTACGGAACTTGTTTGACTGGATGAGTTTACACTTTACCCTGGTGTTTATATTTGGAAAGTGATATTAGTCTATTTTAAGAAATTAATCAAGAAGTTCCCCTGAAGAGATGATTCATCTCCATTATAGACTTGGACTCAAATTATCAAAATTTCCGGTCTAGGTCTAGGTCAAGAAGATTCACTACTCAAAAAAAAAAAAAAAAAATTGTCGAATTTATTTTATATTATTATTAATAATAATAAATCTCATGAAAACTTATCAAAGTAATGTTGAATTATTATAGTTGATCATAAGAATGTAGGCAAAGAAATTAGATTGTAATTAGTATTCAAAATGTGTCTTTTTGAATTAATTCTTAAGTTATCATTTTAATATGTACCAAATTTATGAAGATTTTTATTTATGTTGTATAAATATTAACATTTTGATATATTATTTGAATTATGAAATAATATACTATTTTCATAATATTATCACTGTTGTGTCTGAATTATGAATTTCAAACCACACCGAATAATTCTTCTTGAGAAATATTTAAAAATAAATGTTTTCGGGTGTCTTGCCTTTTTATCAAGAAACACTTCTCACATTTGCATTTGTTGTTTGATAGATATGATATGATTTTATCCGTTTACACACAGAACACCCGCTTTGATATTTTTTTTTGCTCAACATTTCCTTCATTTCATCAAACTTTGTAATGTTTTCGAACTGCAAACTTCACATTTTCTACCTAAATTTCTAACCAGTCTCTATTTCAATTTTTCAAATTTCTAAGTCGGCTTTGAATATTGATCACGAGAATAGCATTATTTATAATATATTTTTTTTATCCATCAGAAAAGTAGAATCCCATCCTCTGAGGTATCTCAAACTTTGAGTTATTTTCTAGGAAATCTACACCGTTCATATACGTTCGGCACGAGTCTCAAAGCACAAATAATACTGGCCCCCGCGCTATCCCCGAGTAGGCACCGTACAAGTAGGTCACGGAAAAGTTGAGATATCTCAGAGGATACGCTCTCAGAAAAGTAAGCTTGAACAGAAATAAGAGTCACAAAGCCGAACATAGTCAACTCTACTGAAAATGGTAAATATTCTGTGGTAGTGTAAAATGCGAAAGCGTGTAACATGCCTCCGACACCGGTCCACACTCCACAGCACAAAGAGTAATATCTGGGACGACTATACCAATTAGTTACCTGCTTACACGGCATCAAGCTCTCATTCTGCCACATGGAACCGGGATCTAATTTCACGGTCAGGTACAACTGTACTGCACGGATCCCCGTGCAATGGTATCATTAAAAACCAGCAACCACTCCTAGCCTAGCTAGCGGATTAGCAACGCGGCATCTGGTCGTACAAGCCTACAAGGGTCGTACTGACACGTGGCAATACCTGATTAGCCCGTTAAGTCGTAATCACTTTTTTAGAGAAAATCCGATGTGAGAAAGAGAGTTCTGATCGTTTGTGAATTGTGATATTGTTGAAACCGCGGGTGCTTGTTATCACTAATCAGCAATTCAGTATCAATAAGACCGACCTGTCAGTACTATGACGCACAAATCATATACCAATCGGACAGAGAGAAGCCAATTGTGTCGTCTCATGACCCTTTTGTTTAGTCTGGATTAGATGAAAGACACTCTGGAATCTGTGTATCCAGCTTTAGGGTTCGTGCTTTTTTTTTTTTCCTTTTAATTTGCAGTTAAGTTCAGAATTTCAACAATGTTAAAAAAATCAGTAAAGTAATTTTTAATATATTATTTTCAAAAGTAAGACATCACGTTAAGTTAATTTTAAAAATTATGGGTCAATTTTGGTTTCTTTTTAAGATTTGTTTAAATAAAAATAATAATAAACCAGTTTGCTTAATTGTGATAAAATACGGAATCAATTAATCTCCATTAATTTATATTAATTTGAATCCACCCCAACATCACATTACATCCATCTGATTAAACATTATATCTCACTAAAATTTGAAGTCCTTTTTAATAGAAAGGTCAACAATATCCGTGCAATTTCTTTTTTTATAAATTGTAAAATTTGAAGTCCTTTGTAAAATTTGTAAAATTTACAAATTGTACCGTATCATACAAATATACAACAATATCCGTGCAATTTCTTTTTTTATATATAATGATACAAGAAAAAAAATAATAAAAATATCAATGGAAATTATGTTATTATGATATCAAGCCAGACAATGTTCTCTGTATAGGAAGTCACATATTTAAAATTCAGATATGGATATCTCATAAAGTAGATATTAAATAGTTAGTGACTTGACAATTAATATCTAACCTTTACTAAAAATAAAAATAAAAAAAGACGGCCAGGCCTATTAATTAACCTGATATAGATCTGCCCTTAATTAAATTGGTTAGATATTAATAATTACATGCATACAGTAGAGCCCGAAATTTTTAAAACTACCATTGTTTAAAAAAAAGAAATAAAAAAACCATCATTTTTGAGAAATTCGAAATCTAACACGGCCGCAGAATGATTCTGCTGACCCATATATTATTTTTTTTTGTCAAAGCAAACTTTGAGATATCTCATAGGAGGCACGCATTTCTAGAACAAAAAAATTATTAAAAAACCAAACTTTGAGATATCCTTACGTGATGCTCTCTTTTAATTAGATAAAAACCAAAAAAAAAAAAAACAAATATATGGGGCAGCAGAACGCCTGTGCGATTTTCAGCATTTGAGACCGCAAAATCATTCTGCAGCCGTAGTAGATTTCGAATTTCTCAAAAATAATAGTTTTTTTTTTTTTTTTTTTTTTTTAACTGTGCTAACTTTAAAAATTTGGACAGTAGAGCACTAGCCACTAGGGCTCAACTTCTCTACACCAGAATCACATGCAAGTATGTAACACGCTCTAACAAAAGAGCTGTCATTTACTGATAAGAGCGTACTAATCAGTATTTAAATGTAAATTCAAAGATATAATTAAAGCCACTTAATTGGTTCTCGTGAAATACCCTGACTAATAGGATCTTTGTCGCCTTTTCATTGGTCGACGAATTGATCCCCTCAACAATAATTGATTATTTAATTATGTTGTGCTCGACCTCATTTCAGCTCGCAATTCATGCATTTTTTTTATTCATTATTTTTGCCCAAAAGTAGGGGAAATTTTTTATTAATAGAAAATAAAATAAAAAAAATATCGATATTGAAAACGTTTTCGTTGAAATTTGAGATGTAGCACGTGATGGTCCATAACGTCCAGGGCACTGTAGCTGGACGTTATGGTCCATAACGTTCAGTTAATCTGATCACTAATGATCTCTAATTAACAAAAATACTGTAGCTTATGGTCAATAACGTCCAGCTACAGTATTTTTCTTTTTCCCTTGCTTCAGTTTGCGGTTTTTTGAAAAGAAAAAAAAAACCACTGTAGCTGGACGTTATAGACCATAACGTCCAGCTACAGTGTTTTTTGTTAATTAGAGATCATTAGCGATCAGATTAACTGGACGTTATGGTTTATAACTCCAGCTATAGTGCCCTGGACATTATGGACCATCACGTTTTTGCTACATCTCGAATTTCAGCGAAAACGTTCTTCAATGTCGATATTTTTTTATTTTATTTTCTATTAATAAAAATTTCGGCAAAGGGGGGGAATATTAATATTTTAATTTTTTATTGGTTCTGTATCGCCAAAAACTCAGCTTGGTCAGATATAATTGGATTTCATTAAAAAAGGAGCCGAGACAATCCAAAATCTTAGCTTGAAATTTTATTGTCAACGTTCATGAAGTAGGTACCAACCAGCTGTTTTATTGATTTTTTTTTTTTTTCCATACCTATAGTTATGACCTAAATTCAGATCCTCTGAAGTAACTCAAAGTTTGTGTTTGAATGTCAACAATCCGATTAAATTTGATACGAATATTAAAAAAGTCCTGTAAATTTTAATTCAAATCGGATTGGCTTGAATTCAGATCAAACTGTCCACATACATATTTAATTCTCGAGTGATTTTTAAAAATGTATATGTTTTCAAGGGTGGATCTAGAATTTTGTCTGAAGGGCAACAAAACAGCGAATCAGATTTAAATAACTAATAATGTTCAAACTCATTAGCTAATCGGATACTAGGTAAAAAATAGTGCTCTAACTTATAATTTTCAATGTTCTAACTTCTAATTTTAATTACCAATCAGAATTTAAGAAATTTATTCTAATTTTAATTCTAAATTTAATTTTAATTACAAATTAAAATTTCAGCTGTACCAATTTGACAGCCACTGTCAAATCTTTCAAAAAAAAATTTAAAATTTCAGAAGAGCAAATAATATTCCTAGAGAAACAAAATTAGTCTGAGTCTATAAATCTCTATAGAAATTCAAAATTCTAAAAAATACAACTCTTGACTCTTACCGGGTCCACCTTTATGTTTCATGCCCGTTACACAAACTGAAATTTTGAGTTATTTAGAGGGTAGAGATTTTGACAGAGTAGTTTTGGCTTCATGCAGCGCACTGACTATAAAATTAAAACATGACTACACTTGGTTTGTATGCTGCATGAAGCCAAAACTACTCTGTTAAAATCTTTACCCTATTTAGATAATCCGGACCCGTAATGACCCTTTCAAAGTTAGGTTTAAATGCATATGTACTTCATGCCTGTTATACAACCGAGTATAAGTAATAAGCGCATACTTCCAAGTTTGACTTTGTGATAGTTTGTTCTCCTCGGTGCGCACTTACACTTCACCAACCAGGCAACCAGCACAAAAAGCCAGGTCCGGAAAACGACTCGTTGGTGTGAACAGGAGATGCGACTTGGATCCTACTTGTCAAATTGTCAACACCAAAATCATCTTTTAGGTTGTCAACGCATGTTTTCATAACACAAAAACAATAATCAATGCACCGAAGAAATGGATGAGGTGTGGCAATCAGCATCCAGCTCGGATACTGACAATGGACCAGCTGTATTTACAATTTATTAATTGACACGAGTTTGTCTCTTTGTTTTTTAGCCTCTTTCTTGTTCAGTCCCTACAATTCATTATTTGGACAGATAGACTGAGTCACTGAAAGATACTAAATTGTACCATTGGTGCAATTGATTGGATTGCAGAGGATGAGACGAATTCAATGAATGAGCTGATGTCTCGCCCTCTCAACCGGGGTCCGATCCGCTAAAGTAACCCAACTTTTGGATTTTCGATTGGGACTGTCCGATTCGATTCTGTCGCTCTAGATTGTCTTGGGATTCGAATCTGTCGTCGGAATGTGTGCGCTCACTTTGAGATGGATAATCTCGGATCCGAATCGGACGGTCCCGATTTAAAACTCAAAAATCGAGTTACTTCACTGGATCCGAGTTCCTCTCAACCGACCAGGCGCAGTTTGTTTGTGTTACAATCCAAGACGCGTTGTCTAGAAACCGCGCATGCAATTTGAAATTCTCCTTCTCCTTCTCCTTCTTTCTGCTTTTTGTTTTTAAGACAGCATGGATTTTTGTTGCTTATTTTAGTGCTCACGAGTTTCATTTTTGGGGAGTCTCCAGCTAGGAGGAAGACATGTACACTGTACAAATGTACAAATTATTATGGAAAATCGCACAATATAAGATTTGGATTCCTTTTTGCTACTACTATTAAAATTTTAGTTTTATTATGTCTTTGTAAATATTGCAGATCTGATTTAATAGTTTATTTTTGATATACGATTTCTCTAGTTGACTTGCGAATTTTAAAATAATAAATACAGAATTAGTCACATAACTTTTTGTTTGTAAGTAAATGATAGTATTATATGAGAAAGTCATAAATTATCACAAGTTGCGCAGAGTATAAAATATTACAATTACTCCTATGGACATGTGAGTCAAAAACTGAGATATTTTTTTTTTTTTGTTATTTTTTCATAGAATACAGTTCAGAACAATTACTTATCGACACCCCTTTCAATTGGAAACACACATCAAACAGATCACAAAAGAATGAATGCAAAAGATATACAAGGAGACATAATATTGGTGTTTATTTTATGAAAATATTTTATTTTGTATGAATATTTTTTTTCTATTATAATTTTCCGTTGCAACGTACGGGCACGATACTAGTATTCTAATAACAGTATCAAGCATAAGCTAGCTAACCTAACTAAAGCAACATGAAAAGAAATTAAACTCAAAACATCTCCTAAAACTAACTGATAATAGTAACCTGCCATGGTATTTACATCAAAGACCTCTATCCGTATCCTCCCAGGTACCTCACTCAACACAATTGAAACGGACGGTCCAGATTTACTCTCAGCCGGTGCTTGCTCGGAAATGGCGCAGGGGCAGTATTATTTGTGCTTTGAGATTCGTGCCAAGTTAAAAAGAACAATTTATGCTTTGAGATTCGTGCCAAGTTATAATATGCACTCGTTAACAAGTGTATTATGTATATGGAGTACCACAAAGACAATGTCACAAGTACAATTTGTCTTATTTTCACTATTGAAATCCATATAATTTAACACGAATAATACTCATAATTAAGCGTGATTTAAGGACTTCCTAGGAAAAAAAAAGCTAAAACAACTATTATTTTTCATTTGAGCAATTAATATGAGCTTACTGTCAGCAAATCAAGAAATAAAAATGACAATAAAAAAACTCATGAATGTCATTTAATTTACATTATGTCAATCAATGGCGGCCCAAGTGAGGTTTATGAGCTCTTGAATTCCTTCGTGTATCTCTACGAACTGGCCCAATAGCGGCCCAAGTGGACCCTGGCATCTATTGAGCCTCCGTTAAAAATTGAACTTGTTTTTCAAGAGTTAATTCATCAATCCTCGCAATTATTTCTTAAATAAAATAAAAAAAATTTAAAAATAGGAAAAGTATTATAGAATTTTTTTTCTTGGTTATGTATTAATTTTCATGTAATTGGATGTCTTCTGATAATTCATCCAATGATATTAAATATGTTCAATTTTAAATTTTAAATTATTTGATGAAAGCAATAAAACTTGCATCACAATTTTTTTTTTTTTTTTAACATTTTTCATGTGTATAAGATTCATCAAATGATATTAAATATGTTCAGATGTTAAAATTATAAATATCAAGTTAATTCGCCATCCCTCTTTAAAACCTGAAGTCCCCTCATTATTTTAGTAACTTTTAGAAATTAATCCAGAGAATTAGCCGAAATTTTTATTTATAACATAGTTAAAAAAAATAAACCAAATAACCATCTGAATTTTGATTTTCACCACGACCGCACCGGCATTCAGCGGACCCAAATGCTGGAGACCGCACATGCGTTCTGCGGATCCATTTTTTTGTTGTTGTTTTATCGAGGCACCAGCGAGATATCTAAAAGTTTTGGTTTTTTAATATTTTTTGGTTTTCTAGGAATGCGTGCCACACATAAATGTGCAATATCTCAAAGTTCGAGAAAAAAAAGGGTCCGCATCGGCATTCTGAGGACCAGCTGAAATGGGTCTGCAAAATGTCGGTGGGGCCGTGGTGAAAATCAAAATTTCCAAAAACGATAGTTATTTGATTTTTTTATTTTTTTAACTATGTTATAAATAAAAATTTCGGGAGAATTAGCGTCCAAATATCGAAATTAGCATACCATCATAGTTGTTGTTTTCAATGAGGAATTGATTTTTATTTGTACCCAACTTTTGAAAGAAGGATTTGACACAGAGGCTTAACCAACAGCCAAGTAACAAGTTATCATTTAAGCCTTTTTGTCTCTTAAATTTTACTCATTGCCTTTTAGCTATTTCTTTCATCTTTCTCCCTTCTCACCAAATTTTTTGTCATGTTTCTTACAGATCGGACATCAGAATAGTTTAATTATCCCCTTGAGCGACCTCTGTCATGTGGTGACCTAACTTTATTATTTAAAAAAAAAAATGTGATGAACGACATTTCAATCCGTCACGAAGCACTTTTTGTTCTTCTTCTAATTTTAAAAAAGATCAATGTGGTTGTACTTTGTACATTTTATACAGCATACCTATTTGTTTTGGCACAGATGCAACATATAATATTTCTCAAATCTCAAAGGTCTATTTCAGAAACCTCAGAAACACAACTGCCATCCCACTACTGCCTGGATTTAGACCTCTTACCAGTTACCATACATACCCCAAATTGCCTTTGCCTCCCTTAAAAGCCCCCTTCGTATCTACCACTCCATGCCTCCACCATACCCCAATCAAAATATTGACCTCGCTTTTCATTTTTCTTTCTTTTATTATATATTTTTCTTTTGTTTTGTCTGTAGTTCTGTACTGCCGATGGTTTTGTGTATTTGCAGAATAACATTCTAAGTTTGTCAAATTTGCTAATTACAATCTCGACTCTGGAAAACCCTTGTTAAGCTTGTAATAATTAGTTCAACTTTACATTATCCTGACAACAATAGCTTGTAATAATTTTAGTTATCTTCTAGCTGACAAATCTTGATTTAATTTATAGATAGTTGCTTTAATTGTTGGGAATTATTTCGATAATTTCTTATTAATAACATAGAGAATTTGTAAATCAACATTTTGAAAGATTAAACGAATGAGTTGTAAATAAATAAATAAATAAAGTTTGGCAAAACATAATTAAATTATATGTGTGCAGTGCGATCAAGTCAACAACTGCTCTAATGATATAGTGACGCTCTGTATGTCAGAGTTAATCATTTATCTACTCCCAAGATTTAAATTTATTTTCTCTGCTCATAAAATATATATGAACGAGATTACGAGAGTATATACTTTTACTTGCATCCAATTGAAGTCTTCCAAACTTACAGATTCTATTTTTAATAAATGATACAACATTAATATGAGAGCAGCTTGGGTCCGATGGATTTAGGGTAAGATTCGTGCACACGAATTTTAAAAGCAGATGCGAAAGTTATGAGCGCGAATTTTAAAGCACATCGGACGGTCATTGAACCTATCGAACTCATTTTGAGTCCGATGAGCATCGGACCCAAACTGCTCCCCATTAATATTACTCCAAAGAAATATGCATGGAGTGCGATGCAATTGCAAAATAATCGGGGTTCTCCTTGCAAAAGAATCAATCCTATGTTTACCCATTGCCTAAAAAATATAAGTGTAACAATATAAAAACCCCCATAACCGAATGATAAACAAAAGCAACAACTGCAAAAGGCCCCAAATGTAGCCAAATCAGTACCCAACGATCGATCAACTCAGAACATTCTTATAACAATCTGTTGCTTCTCTCTTTCACCACCTCTCTTCCCTCCTTTCTCTCTCTCATGGCCCCTCTAGCTCCTCTCTCAGAGGAGCCTATAAGTGAAGTTGACCCCAAATCCATCACAAATCTCTCAAAAAGAACTCATTCTTTCCGGGCATGGATCACAAACCATCTCATTTCACACAACAAGGCCGATCTACGCATTTTGTTAAGCGTCATTGGTTGCCCCCTCTCTCCTGTTCCGGTGCTTCCATCGCCACCTCGAAATGTAAGTAGATATATATGGACTTGTGTTTAGGGGTTAATTTATTGATAAATTGTTTGTATAACTTCTTGAATGGTTGCATTCCTCTTTCATTGTGATAATGTGAAACTTAATTGTGTTTCATTTAGGTGGCGTCAACAGCTCAGTATATTATTCAGCAATTCAGAGCGACAACTGGCTGTGCGAAAATAGAAGGGGGAGTGAAGAGCATGTATGCAGCTGGCCGTGTGCAACTGACAAAATGGGGCCCGGGAAACAGGACTACAGAAAGGCGTCATGCCGGATGCTTCGTGGTGTGGCAGCTAGTGCCTAACAAGTGGCTAGTTGAGCTGGCAGTGTCGGGACACAAAATTATGGCCGGCAGCGATGGCCATGTGGCATGGCGACGGACACCTTGGGTGGGAGCCCATGCGGCCCGTGGTGGGGTCCGCCCTCTCCGGCGCGCTCTTCAGGCAAGTCATTATCACATATTAATCAAGAAATTGTTGATCAAAATTGACACTTGGAGCTAGCATAATATACATATATAATTTTTTAATTTTGGTTGTGCATTCATAGTACCACTGAGAAAAGGATTGACTTCATAAACGACATAATAGAGAGCTGCAAATTCACTCAAATTCTCCTTTTATTTTTCTTTTTAGAGGAAAAATAAAGTTCCCAGTTTGACACCTTTTTGTTTCATGCTTGTTTCACACTTGGTGCATTATTTAGAGGTGTCAATGGGTACTATACAAATAGAATGAAAACATTTTCATATTCATACCCACTCAGAATTATCTTTATCCTTTTAGTATCAATATATATGTTGGCGGTATTTTCACTGCCAACTACAAAAAAAGGAATCGTTTTTATCCATATCCTACCTTTACTCATTAAGAATTGACCTTATCTTACTTTATCCTTACCCGTTAAAATTATCGGATAATGAACGGTAGCGGTGGATTACGAATAATACTATTATAATAATTAATTTTTTATTTTACAAATAGTACACATCACAACTTATTCATTTCACACATATACAATTATATTACTAATAATAAAATAAAAATAAACAGAGTGTAATTAATTCCAACTAAATTGTTTTTTTATAAATCAAGAAAATTTAAAAACACGAATATCTCTTGAAACAAATTCCATTATTTAACTAAATATTAAATAACAAAACATGTAAATAAAAGTAACATGATTAACATTTTTCATATAGCAAAAAACATATACTAAATAACAAAAGTACATAACTAATTATTACTCAAATATTATCATATAAAATATCACAGAAATAAATTTTACAATTGTTAATTATGGTTCAAACATTATTTAATTTAATTTTATATAATTATCTTATAGGATAACGTGTACAAAATAGCGTTTACCCGTACCCTTATCTATTTAGCTAACGAAAAAAAATTATTATCCATACTCATACCCGACAAGCTAATAAAAAAAAAAAATTACTCATACCTATCTTATCCATCTTATTGAATAAGTTAAAAAAGATATCATTGACAGCCCTATGGTGCATGCGCTCATTGTTTTCACACAGTCGTCTCCTTTCTCAACTTTGGGTCCTTGTTGCTTTATTTGCTAGCTTTTCTTAGCTAGGTGCTTCCTTTTTGGAGCTTTGATTTGAAAGAGCCTTTTTGTGTGAAGAAAAAGTAAACTTTGGCATGTGCTCTGACATTCGGCGTCTAATGACACAATGTAATTTGTAAACAATGGTCAAGCAGTTAAATGGGCTAAGATTTCTTTAATTAGATTAGATGATATGATGACAGCAATGCTGGCGAACTGGAGTCTTCTGTGGCGCTATTTCTGTGTCCCACGTGTCGCATTTATAGGGTAGTTAATTTTGAAAGATCCTCTCTTAAATTGAAACTGTTTAGGAAATGTACCCTCTAGAAAGTTAGTTTGAATTTCCATTAACTAATTCTCAAATGTCTTTGCTTAATTGGATTGACAAATACGGACACTTTCAATTTCAAAGTTTACAACTTTTATCATTGGTTTTAAATTCTTACCCATGATCAAAGTTGTAAAGAAAAAAAAGGAAAGAATAGAAAAATCTTATCTGAAGACAATCAAGGTAAAGTATGGATTCGCCATCGAATATTTTAAATTTTGTTAGCATATACAATGGACGATTCTTAAATAATTATCATTTCTAATTTTAGGTTTGTCATTGCTTTCCTGTTTTGACTCAGCAGATGTTTCACATATATATGAGATGCATGAAAAATGTTAAATTAATCCCACTTGGATAATGATAACTATTGATTTTAATAGTACCTTTACACTGTTTTATTTGCTTTATCAAATTATTTTCTGTCAAACTCCTGTTACTTTGTACAGCAATCATTGGAGTAGAACTAGGGTGTTCCTAAGTTCTCCAAGTCCCTTTGTGAACTCAACTCTAAAACCTATCGGATTGGAAATCTATCGGATTGGCTTCAAATGACGAATCCAAACCGTTA
This sequence comes from Carex parvula, assembly GCA_025461045.1. Lineage (NCBI taxonomy): Eukaryota > Viridiplantae > Streptophyta > Magnoliopsida > Poales > Cyperaceae > Carex > Carex parvula. The sequence continues at coordinate 1,043,498 of JAJGRW010001173.1, read as the reverse complement.
AATCCTTCTACTTTACGAGTGATGTATCTACATGTGAAAATTTTAAACTTTCAAATTAATTTAGTATAAAGTCAAGTGGTCAAAATTAGAAGGTTTATAAATTAATTTTAATGCATTCATTTTTTGGACGCCTTTTGACCACTTGACTCTATACAAAATTAATTTTAAATTTTAAATTTTTTGCATGTTGACGCATCACTCGTAAAGTAGAAGGATTTTAACGGTTTGGATTCATCGTTTGAAGCCAATTCAATAGATTTTAGAGTTGAGTTCACAAAGAGGCTTGGTGCACTTAGGAACACCCTAGTTCTACTCCAATCATTGCCCTAATTCAATAAAATTTTCATTCAATGATCAGCCTCTATGTGCATGGCTCATGCATCATTATTTGAGTAGAAAACCTAATATGCATAGCTCTTATGGAAAATTGCCTCACTCTATATCTGTAGACTATAATTGCACTAAATATATATTTAATCACCATTTTGATCTTCTAGGGCTTAGACCCTGTAACCATCGCCGCGGTCTTTTCACCTGCACAACACATCGGAGAGAAATTCATTGGAGAAGAAGACTGCTTCGTCTTAAAACTTGAAGTAGACAAGTCAACGCTCTCAAATTGGGGTGACAGCACGGCTGAGGTTATCAAGCATAACATGTTCGGTTTTTTCAGCCAACGTAGCGGACTACTTGTCAGACTAGAGGATACACAGCTGACGCGGATCCAGTCGCCGGGCGCTGAGGCCATGTATTGGGAAACCTCGATTTCATCTTCGATCGAGGATTATCGAATGGTGGATGGTGTTGCGATTGCACATTCGGGTCGGTCAACGGTGAGTCTTGTTCGGTTTGGGTTCGGGATCAAGACGAACCGGGTATTGACCCAAATGGAGGAGGTGTGGTCCATTGATGATGTGGTGTTTAATGTACCTGGACTCTCTGTTGATTCTTTCATCCCCCCTGAGGAGGTACAGAGGAGCAATATTTATGACATGTCTGATGAACCTAGATAATGTTAGCACATGTATGTGAAGTTGTGATAAATATGTATATGGATGCTCTCCATTTGGTAGTAAAATGGAGACGGCTCTTGTCTGTTCAAAAGAGAATATGAGGTTTCAGTGTTACCAGTACTCTCTTGTAGCAATTCTGTTTTCATTTTCCTAGTAGTCCAAATAATAATCAAAATCTTTCTTCTGTAATCTGAGGGCATTTGTATAAAAATCAGTTCTTATCATGTCAAGAAAAAAAAAGAAAAGGAACTGACTCTTTTTTTTTTGGCAAGTAGCCTGTAGGCCTAGAGGAACTGACTATTAATAGTTGGTCGTATACCAGTATGTACATATAGTGAGATTATAAATGTAATAAAGTATCTAATCAATTTTGGATATTTCTGGTATTTATTTGTCGTGTAGTGTGCAGCCAAAGGGACATTATGTTTTTTTTGGAATTATGGATTGCTAAATGTACATTTGTGGTATGAAAAGTTTGTTTGAGGTATATTTGGCATTAAATTGGGTAGAAAAATCTCATGTCACATGATACTTGCATTGAATTATGAAAAAAAAAAATTATGCTGCACATGGGTGTCCTTTGATATCTCAGTTGGTGCAACATGGCTAGAACCAGGACCAGATTAGGTTATTAACATGGCCCCCTGTTATATATATATATAGAGATAGACTATGGTGAGTTGTGAAGTAAACCGTCGTTTTACTTCACGCCATATTTTCATTTTGAAAATTCAAACAACCGATCTGAACTGCTCAATATTTTTTCTATATTGAAATGTGCTTGGAAACTAAATTTTACATTTTTTGGAATTTTTTTACTATTTATTAAACAACTTTGAAATCGCTGATCCACTGTGAACAGTAAAAAATAGTAAAATTTTCTGGACCACCGGATCAGCGATTTTTAAAGTGGCTTAATAAATTGTAAAATTTAGTCTCCAAGCACATTTCAATATTTAGAACATGTTGAGCGGTTCGGATCGGTTGTTTGAATTTTCAAATGAAAATATGAGCGTGAAGTAAAAATGACCTTTTACTTCACAACTCACCATAGCCCAGCTCTCTCTCTCTCTCTCTCTATATATATATATATATGGGTAGAACTAGGGTGCTCTTGAGTTCACCAAGTCCTTGGTGAACTCAAGTCTAAAACCCATCGGATCGGCTTGAAAACGACGAATCCGAACCGTTCAAAACCCGTCTACCTTACGAGTGATGTGTCTACATGCAAAAATTTTAAATTTGAAAATTAATTTTGCATAGAGTCAAGTGGTCAAAAATGTCAAAAAATGAATGCATTAAATTAATTTATTAACCTTCTAATTTTGACCGCTTGACTTTATCCTAAATTAATTCGAAAGTATAAAATTTTTACATGTAGCCGCATCACTCGTAAGGTAGGCGGGTTTCAACGGTTCGGATTCGTCGTTTGAAGCCGATCCGATGGGTTTTAGACTTGAGTTCAGCAGGGGCTTGGTGAACTTAAGAACACCCTAGTTCTACCCTATATATATAGAGAGAGAGAGAGAGATGGGCTATTGTGCTTTGCAAAGTAAAACCCCCTCTTTACTTCGGGCCATATTTTTATTTTGGAAAATTCAAACAACCGATCCGAACATTTCAACATTTTCTAAATATTAAAATGTGCTTGCATACTAAATTTTACATTTTTTGAAATTTTTTTACTATTTATTAAGCCACTTTGAAAATCGCTGATCCACTGTGAACAGTAAAAAAACAGTAAAATTTTCTGGACCACCAGATCAGCGATTTTTAAAGTGGCTTAATAAATAGTAAAAAAATTCCAAAAAATGTAAAATTTAGTCTGCAAGCACATTTCAATATTTAGAACATGTTGAACGGTTCGGATCGGTTGGTTGGATTTTCAAAAATAAAAATATGATCCGAAGTAAAGAGGGAGTTTTACTTTGCAAAGCACAATAGCCCATATATATATATATATATATATATATATATAGAGAGAGAGAGAGAGAGAGAGAGAGAGAGGAGGGTTCCAATGCCTCCATTTTTCATGCCTCCACCATGCCTCCATTTTTAAAACTTTAATAACTCAAAATTTAAAACTTAAAAGTCAAAATAAAACCGTTGGATATGATCTACATCATTTTATCTATGAGCTCATAAAAAATTATCACATTTTGATTTTGTTTTTATGTGAATCACTAAGTTGAAAAATTAACGTCTAGAAATTATCCACATTAGTACGTTTTTTACAAGCTCTTGATGACAACCAAAACAAAATTGAAATGTCATAATTTTTTACACGTGCATAGATAAAATGATATATATCATATCCAACGGTTTTATTTTTACTTTTAAGTTTTAAATTTTGAGTTATTAAAGTTTTAAAAAATGGAGGCATGGTGGAGGCATGAAAAATTGAGGCATTGGAACCCTCCTCATATATATATATATATATATATATATATATAGAGTAAGGCTACGGTGCTTTGCAAAGTAAACAGCCCTCTTTACTTCGGGCTACTCTTTCAATTTGCAAAACTCAAACAACCGATCTAAACTGTTCAACATGTTCTAAATATTGAAATGTGCTTGGAGACCAAATTTTACATTTTTTGGAATTTTTTTACTGTTTATTAAGCCACTTTGAAAAAGTCTGATCCGGTGGTCCAGAAAATTTTACTGTTTTTTACTGTTCACCGTTGGATCAGCGATTTTCAAAGTGGCTTAATAAATAGTAAAAAAATTCCAAAAAATGTAAAATTTGGTCTCCAAGCACATTTCAATATTTAGAACATGTTGAACGGTTCGGATCGGTTGTTTGAGTTTTGCAAATTGAAAAAGTAGCCTGAAGTAAAGAGGGCTGTTTACTTTGCAAAGCACCGTAGCCTTACTCTATATATATATATATATAGAGTAGAACTAGGGTGCTCCTAAGCTCACCAAGCCCTTCGTGAGCGCGACTCTAAAACCTATCGAATTGACTTCAAACGACATTTTCAAACCGTTAGATGTTCAATCTATATTAAAATGTGCTTGGAGACCAAATTTTACATTTTTTGGAATTTTTTTACTATTTATTAAGATGGTTTGAAAATCGCTGTTTTCCAATGGTGCAGAATTTTAATAAAAACAGCGATTTTCAAACCATCTTAATAAATAGTAAAAAAATTCCAAAAAATGTAAAATTTGGTCTCCAAGCACATTTTAATATAGATTGAACATCTAACGGTTTGGAAATGTCGTTTGAAGTCAATTTGATAGGTTTTAGAGTCGCGCTCACGGAAGGGCTTGGTGAGCTTAGGAGCACCCTAGTTCTACTATATATATATATATATATATATATATATATATATATATAAGGAGGGTTAAAATGCACCATGATTTTTGTGCTCCAATATGCTCCACATCCGTTATCTCTATTTTCAAAGTCCGAACAGTCGATCCGAACCGCTCAACATGATCTTCATAATAAAATATTCTTAGAGACCAAATTTTATATTTTTTAAATTTTTTTACTATTTTTTTACATAGGCAATATCACTTTTTCGGATGGTCTAGATTCTCCTTATAACAATGATTTTGTACCTATCTTAAAAAATATAAAATTTGGTCTACAAACATATTTTATTATGAAGATCATGTTGAGAAGTTCGGATCGACTGTTCGAACTTTGAAAACGAAGATATAGGATGTGGAGCATATTGGAGCACAAAATCATATTGCATTTGAACCCTCCTCTATATATATATATATAGATGTTGGTTAAGATCAAAGTGGTAGTTCCTAAGTTTTGGTGTTATCAATTCGTTTTTGCGGTTTCAAAGTTCAAATAGTTAATTTGAAGTGCTTAACATGTTCTCCATATTAAAATGTGCTTGGAGATCAAATTTTATATTTTTTGCAATTTGTTTTACTATTTTTTAAGGATTTTTGAAAAGTAAGGCAAAGAAAAGTAAATTGTAAGGAAGGCAAAGAAACTGGATTAAGAAAAGAAGCTTCTTTGAAAATTAAGGAGGCTTAATCTAAAATAAATGATGCCTTAAAAATTCATATAAAATGAGTAAAAATTAATTCTCACTAAGAAAATATTGTTAGGTGAAATTAAACTTCCAAAGAGTAAAAAAAAAAAAACTTGAGGAACATTAAATAGGGGTTGCTGATAAAAGGCCTTACAAGTTGAAATGTTCCAAAATCTACTAATTTAAAATGCCGGTCTCTTAAAAATTGTAAACTGGGCCTATTAAAGCCCAAAAGGCCCTCATGTAACCTCTCTTATTTCACTTGACCCAAAACAATAAAAATCCAGAAAATATAATGGAAGACCTGGCTGGGTACCTATCGAATGTTGAATTTCTTCTCTATGCAATAGTACAAGGAAAAACTAGTAAGGGAAGTATCAACTACTTGTTGGTACGCGTTAGGGTTGGGCTGGTACATTGCTCCAGTTTTAATCTATTGTGGGCTTCGACATCCCCTGTAAGTTGTAAAGATGCTTCCCCGATTCAAGTGAAAGAGATTAATAAGGGTGTGATTGAACGCATCATTAATGGAGTTCAATTGATTTCAATACAGATGAATTTCAATTGAACTTTGTTGATCATAACTAAAATAGAAAAGAATTGAATTCTTCTCCATTTCGAGAAATGATTTCATTTAAAAGAAATAACATTTGTGCTCTTAAACTAAATAGATGTGATGATTTTTCTCATTTTAACACATATCAGTATGCACATATGATTTTACCAGCAACGCCTCCTCTTTTCTTACTTGATCATTTTTACCAGTTTGTTGCACATATCAGTGCATACACCAAGCATTATTTACCAGCAAAATATACCAAGCTGAAATTATTAACAAGCTAAAATTACTAAAAAAAAAAAAATCAAGCTAATATGAACCAGTATGGATTTGATTCTGTAAAATTATTAACAAGCTGAAATTGATATACCAAAATCAAGCACAACTTGATCTCATTAAAAAAAATATAAATTACTATGCAATAAAGAAGAAATAAAACTTGAGAAGTATACTAATGAAAAAAAAAGACGCTAATTCCAATAACAACCTTCCCAAAATAAATCACTAGTGCTCCTTTAATCAAGCAACCAGAAAAACAAAAAACAAAAGAATACCAGAATGAAAAAAAAAAGAAAAAAAGATTAACGAATCCCCTATATTCAGATCGTGCAAGCCCTAAATGGAATAATCTGAATCAGAAAGGGTAGAAGGATCGCAGGTCAGAGGACTTCGTAGGAATTCTTCCTTTTCATCTTCTTCTTCGCTTTTCTTTACTTTTGTAGAGAGCAGCGGGGAAGAAAAGGACCAGCGATCGAAAAGGTATCGCTGGAAAAAAAAATAGTGCAGTTTTCTCAGAAACGAACTCTCGTCAAATCTCTTCGTTTTTTTATCGGAATTCATCCGAGGAAAATTTTCTCGCCAAATCGCCCCAAATGAAATCATCTCCGGCAGTAGCGTGCTATCCAATCACAAAATTTCAAAATCCATCAATCCATCAAGAGGAGTTGGTTCCGATCAGACCCTAAAGCAATGTGCAAATCTCTGTAGTCACGAATAAAGCAATGTAAAAAGGAGATCTTCAATTTTCCTTACTTTATACATCTAAAATTGTACATTATGCAATTATATATAAACCTTAAGATATACAAAAAAAATAGGCACTACAGATTGCATCAGAACTGCACTGATAAACTCCAACCTAGACCATGCTTTTGCTAAGCATTTCGCAATTCCACATAAGAAAAAGGAAAAACAATACAATACAAAAGAAAAGAAAAAAAAAAAATAAGAAAAGTAAACCTATTTAGGAAATAACTTGTCAATTGCTTATGGTGCAATCCACCTTGCCAGCACTTCAGATCTATCCCACAGTAGGTGAAAACGGATCAGATACGAACCAAATAGTGGTAAAATCATATCTATATATGTATTTATTAGATATTCGTATCTAATTTTTGAATATAAATCAGATATTATCCGTTTCGTTTTCACCTTTAATCCCATAAAGGGTCTCCTTTTTTCAGTACCAACATCCAACCCTTTCACTATCATTGTTTCCCCAGTGGTGTATGGTGCATGTATCTCCGTTGTACAGCCCCCCATAATGTCTTGATCGATCTATGTATCCATGCGCCTCAACACAAAGAGCCAAGATGTCATGCAATCATTTATCCGGCCACAGTTGCGTCCAAATAAATTCTGACAATTTATTTTCCTGGCTGAAAGTCGAAGAGCACCGGATCCGACTGTGCTGCTTTTTTTTCAAGAAAAACAGAGTTCTTCTTTTCAGATCTCAATCATTCAAAATTTTTCATTCGCGTATCTCAATAAAGAAATTTTTTTTATGCACAAATCTCAACAAATTTGAATGGTTGGAATCTAAAAAGCAGGATCCTGCAGCAGCAGAGTCGGATCCAAGAGCACCGAAGGAAAACTGTAGTCAATATACTTCTTTTTTTTGCAGCTAAATTTAATTATATTTGCATATATTTTATCGTCTGTGTTGTTAATGTTTGTTCGGATTATTAGACCATAGTGACAAATAAATTATTTGAGTTCGGTTCGGTGAGATTAAAAATTCATGATTCAGGAATAATTCGAATATAATTCGGTAATGGTTCGAAATTATCTGGATCAGAGATCTCAGTCCCACAAGGGAGCAAAAAAAGTTTGGACAAAATTTGCGAATAATTCGTAAAATTAGGAAAAAGTTTCGTAAAATTCGCAAATTATTCGTGAATAATTCAGTCAAAGTTCGATCAACCGAATAATTCAACATTCGATTCGCTATCACCATAAAAATAAATTATTTACGAATAATTCGCGAATCTTGTGACTATGATTGAGATTACTATAATTAAAGGGCAAAACTTTCTTTTCAATTTCTTATTAATATTAATTTTGATGTTTAAGTGATTAAATTAAGAAATGGGGATTAATCAATAAATAATTAATTTTGAAATTTTAATGGAAAAATATCTAAAAAAAGTAATGATGGGCATATATATATAAATTTATCATATTTATCTCTGTAAAATATACTTGGTTTCAAGTGAATTCTGCAATCTTGAGACTGGGAAGAAATTAGAAAACCTAATTTAACCTAGAATTTGACATTTATAAACTGCTGACATTTATCCTAATTAGTTAATAATTTTTCTTATAACCATGTTTCAATCCTTTCAAGTTTATTGTATATATGTCTGATAATACATGGTAAACAATGTCAGATTTTTACAAGGTTCTAAAATAGCGATTAGCTTGTTATCGCGGAAAGGTTCTAAAATAGCGATTAGCTTGTTATCGTGAATAGCGTAACTATTGCAAAAGCTATCCTACATAGCATTTTTTTTTCCAAAAATTATATTCTATAATTTTACTAATTACCAATATTATCTAAAGTCTCATAGAGAAATAAGTAGCACCAAATTGATTAAGGATTAATTATAATATTCATATTGAACAAGAACAAAGTCCAAATTGTTATTCAAAATATCCTTAGTAATATCATAAGAGTGAGGCTATGATATTATGCATAACGCAGATTGGTGCGTACTACAGATTCATATTTTTGTTTTTAAAATCATAATGGTTGATCGAACAGTTCAACATGATCTCCATATGAATATGTACTTGTAAACTAAATCTTACATTTCTTAGAATTTCTTTACTAATTTTTTTAGATGGATAGAAAATCATTATTTTTAAATGGTCCAGAAACTTCAGATCAAGAGATTTTCTATCCATCTAAACAAATAGTAATTTTTTTTCCAAAAGATCTAAAATTTAGCTTACAAGTACATATTCATACGGAGACACGGTTCAGACCGACCGTTATGACTTTTAAACTAAAAGTTTGAGTCCACAACGCGAGCTAGTATGCGCTATGTATAGTATCATAGCCTCACTTATGACATAAATTATATTTTTTCTATTAAAACAAATTTAAGTATTATGACATAAACTATCTATTTATTTTCTATTTAGAAGTAAAAATAAATTTGATCCTTAAAAAGAAATTTTCAATTTGCATTTAAATAGAAACTTAAGTAGCATAGCATATGCAATTTGTGCTACACGCTACGCGCTATTGCAGATCGCACCATTATAGCGGTCATAGTTGAATTAACGCACTTTTATCCCATAACTTAGCGTTTAAGGTCTGAAAATGCTATAGGGCGCTATCACTATAACAAAACAGGTCTTCAGCGACTGGTTCGGTCGCTGGTCGTTGAAGACCCCCCTCCAAAAAAAAATAAAAAATAAAATATTTTCTGCGACGACCCCTTCAGCGACCGGCGTCTACATCCTTCAGCGATCGATTTGTTACCGATTTGTCCCGGTCGCTGAAGGGTGTCCGTAAAAAACCTGCGCCATTCCTTCTCTCTGACTCCTCCCTCCCGCGTTTTAGGTTAGCCAAAAAAAAAGAAACCCGTGCCTCTGTGACCCACCACCTCTGTGACCCCGCCGCCTCTGTGATCCCCGTCGCTAGAAGACCCCGACCCCGATCCCGACCCTGACCCCTGGAAGACCCGCCTCTCTGACCCATCAGTTAGTTGCAGAATAAGAAATTCTGAAATTGTCTGTTATCCTGCTCACACTTGTTTAATTTTGCTTCGATTTTTAAAGTGATGCATGCATTATTTTCAATTTTATAGATTTTTGAAACTAATTTTTAGAATTGACAAACACAAAATAGAGATCATAATTTTGGGACCGATTTGTTCTCTTACCTCTTCCTTCACTCACGTCATTTTTAACGCCTAACTTTAGTTCTTGAGTTAGGTTATTTTTACATTTGTTAGTGTATTTAATAATGCCAGGACACGTGATGTAGTCCAATTAAACCACTGAAAACAAAATGAGGCTGCCTAGCTACCACCTAACCTTCTGTTGTTACTTTGTTAATAAATTAATTGTATTAGAGACTATATTACTTTGTTAATAAATTGATGAAGACCGGTCGGAGAAAATTAAGTACCTAGCTTAGATGCATGTGTGATGTGTAGGCTTAATTTCAAGTGGGACCATTAGAGTCGCTTGCATGCTCTCTAATAATAATTGATGAAGATGAGAAGATCGCTGCAATTGCGGTTGGGCCAATCACACGATGCCCAGGATGACACTGGGATAATATTTGCTGTTTATGTCTATTTTAGATATTTGATGTTTATATAGTATCTTAGATATTTGATTTGTATGTCTACTTTAAGATATTTTATTTTTATATCGTACTTAGATATTTGATATTTGATGTTTATGTATTACTTTAGATATTTCATTTTTATGCCGTTTGTGAATTGCTTGGTACGTATCAATTAAATTGCTTTTGAATTTCTTTTAATTGCTTGATGCTTGGTAAGTTTCGTACCAGTATTTTATATTGTATATTTGAATTACTTGTGAATTGTTTGGTACGTTTACCAATTGGGACTGGAGAAAAATAAATGAACAGAATGAGTTCAATGGTTTTTATATTTGTTTGGTACATTTCGTATCAATTGGGAAAAAGAAAAATAACAAAAAAAATACAAAAAAAAAAATCACCCTTCTGTGACCGATTCTGGGCCCATCAGCGACCGCCCAATCGGTCTCTGATGGTCTTTCCCCACGTCAGCATATAGCATCAGCGACCGATTCTATCGGTCGCTATAGGGTCTTCTGTGATCGGCGCATTAACCTTCAGCGACCGGTGACGTCAGCGGGGAGCATCAGTGACGGAGCAACTGCGACCGGCGCACCCTTCTGTGACCGGCGCCTTACCCTTCTGTGATTGATTGGCCGGTCGCAAAAGGGTTCCGCTGAAAACACTGATTTTTATAATCACAAATATTGAAGGGGCTATATGTAAAAAGAAGGAATTAAATGCACATAATTAGTTGCAAACAAATATCGAGGCAGATAGAATTGCTCAGTTTTAGTGTGGCCCGCTAATTAGGTGACAATTAGAAAGATTTTATGTTGCAATTTTATTGTAATTTCAGGTATATATGTTAATTTCATAAATAGAAAGATTTCTTTTAAAAAGAATAATTTTAAAACGTATGTTGATGAAAATATTAATTCGTATTCGCTCAATCGATCATTTCAGAAATTAATTTATGAGATGTATGGATTTTTTTTTTCTTTCAATTTCTGAATATTAAAGCATTCAAAATTAATTGCATGAGTGCAGTGCTTTTAAAATTAACTTAAATTAATTTATATTATTTTTATTCTAATTTCATCTTAATTTCAGCAGGTACATCTAGACTTTATTCGCTACACCAAAGCCGTATGGTCCGTATTGCAGAACATTTGAAAAAAAGGTGTTCGGACGAAATTAGAAAAAAATATTAGAAAAATAAGAAAGAAGATAAATGTCAGATGTTAAGAAAGAAGATATTTCATGTTTATCTTGTTTTGTGAATTGCTTGGTACGTATCAATTAAATTACTTTTGAATTTCTTTTAAATTGCTTGGTGCTTGGTAAGTTTCATACCAGTATTTTATATTGTATATTTGAATTGCTTGTGAATTATTTGGTACGTTTCGTACCAATTGAGGCTGGAGAAAAATAAATGAACAAAATGGGTTCAATGATTTTTATATTTGTTTGGTACATTTTGTACCAATTGGGGAAAAGAAAAATAACAAAAAAAATACCAAAAAAAAATCACCCTTTTTGCGACTGATTATGGGCCCATCAGCGACCGCCCAATCGGTCTCTGATGGTCTTCCGCCATGTCAGCATATCCATCGGTCGCTATATGGTCTTCTGCGACCGGTGCATTAACCTTTAGCGACCGGTGACGTCAGCAGGGAAGTCATCAGCGACGGAGCAACTGCGACCGGCCTTTCAGCGACCGATTGCGGTCATCTGCTATCGGCGCCTTACCCTTTTGTGACTGATTTGGCCGGTCGCCGAAGGGTTCCACTGAAAACACTGATTTTTATAATCACAAATATTAAAGGGGCTATATGTAAAAAGAAGGAATTACACATAATTAGTTGCAAACAAATTAGGGGTGTAAACGGATTGGATATTATCCGCATTCATCCGGATCCGAATCTAAAAAATTCTGAATTCGGATATTCGAATACGGATCTAGAGTCAGATAATTTTTTACCGGGATACGGATGTTGATACGATTCTGAATATTAAATCGGATACGGATACCATCCAACAACTTATTTAATTCGGATATCCAAATTTCAGTCCGACTTCCCTTCGTCATGGTCCCTACCGAGAAGAGATATTCTGTATCCGATCGATACTCACCAAATATATATAGCATGTGGCATCAAATCAAATCAATCCCCACATGATATATATTTGGGACTCGTTATACATTTTGGCATGTATTAATCATTGATAAGAATCCATAACTGGCCCCATGTGCTTTAAAGTTGGAATCCATTCCTGTCGTTAGTTCCGATCAGCTTTTTTCCATTATTTTTTAGTACTCGTCTTCATTATCACTTGTTTTAATATTTGGAATCCCGCATCAGGACTGGAGTCATTAATTAGTTACAATTGTTATTTAGATTATGGTTCCATGCCATTCCAATTTTCATCAGCTTTATTTATGAACGTAAGATTGCAACTTGCAACATTTGAATTAATTAATCCTTGATGAGGCAGCGATGGCGTCACAATTAATTGAATTTTGAATGCAGTGTGGCAGTGTGGGATTTAAAAAAAAAAAACATAATTAAAAAAATTATTTTTACCAAATCAACAAACTTCTTATGAAAAATATTAGATCTAATTTATGAATGAAAGAAGTTATATTTTGATGTTATTCTTTATTAAAATGTATATTAGTAATTTATTTTTAATTATCCGAATTATATTCATATTCGTATCCGTTTCCGTCCGATATCCGATCCGTATCCGTATCCGTTTAATATCCGATCCGTATCCGTATCTGAGACTATCCGTATTCGTATCTGTATCCGAAAAATTATAACGGATACGGATACGGTAAGGCCACTATCCGATCCGTATCTGACCGTTTACACCCCTAAAACAAATATCTAGGCAGATAGAATTGCTCAGTTTTAGTGTGGCCCGCTAATTAGGTGACAACAATAATATCCGTAAGCCTCTGCATTTGTAAATGTCATTTCAATTTTTAATTTTATGTTGCAATTTTATTTGTAATTTAAAGTATATATGTTAATTTCACAAATAGAAAGATTTCTTTTAATAAAATTAATTTTAAAACGTATGTTGATAAAATATTAATTCGTATTCGCTCATCATTTCAGAAATTAATTTATGAGATGTATGAGATTTTTTTTTTCAATTTCTGAATATTAAAAGCATTCAAAATTAATTGCATGAGTGCAGTGCTTTTAAAATTAACTTAAATTAATTTAAATTATTTTTATTCTGATTTCATCTGAATTTCAGCAAGTACATCTAGACTTTATTCGCTACACCAATTGCAGAACATTTGAAAAAAGTTATTCGGACGAAATTAGAAAAAATATTATGAAAATAAGAAAGAAGAGAAATGTCAGAGGTTAAATGAAAATTATTCCGATAGTATTTCTCATGTATTTAAATTATTATTATGCATAAAATTACGATTAAATTGATATAACTTGGTCTTAAATAGTATAGATTAACCTAATCCGAGTTCATTTTTTTCCAAGTTATATATATTGATTTGGTAAAAAAAATATTGCTATGTTGCATTTTTAGCCTATTATTATTATGATGATGAAGAATCCAGCTATGCTACTTATATAAACATATCATGCTATATGCTTATAAGTCATATTTACGTTTTCAAGTTCAAATTGTCGATCCGAACCGTTCAACATGATCTTCATATTAAAATGTGTTTCGAGGCCAAATTTTACATTTTTTTGAAATTAAAGATTTTTTTAGAAAAATAATGCATTAAGATGCGCAAAAAACATTTATTTTTATACTAAATAAGTTTGAAAAAAAAATATATATAAATGAAGCTCTCAAGAATTAAAAAAAATAAAAAATAAAAAAAATATATTTGTGTGTAAAAGAATTGTAATTTTTTTGTTCCATTCTATCATATTTTATTATTTTCTGACTCCGCTCTACCTTGTTTCTTTTTATATATTATGGACTTGCCACAAGTTATTGTGTATAAAAAACCGATAAAGGTGGGAGTTTTTAAGTTATATGAGAAGTTATTGTGTATAAAATTCATATGATTTGTAGAAAGATAGAATAAAGAAATAAGAAGATATGTTTGAATCTTTGTATTTTGTATTGAATATCAAGAGAAGATTACGCTTCAAAATCACATTCCTTGCTGTACTATAAGTTAAAATTGACTAATGAGCTGTAAATAGAACAAAACAACGGATACTGGTAATTCTCTGAATTGGCAGGGAATAGAAGAATCATTCTTAAAGAGATCATCTCAAGTTTTGTGTGGAATGGAGAACTCCAGTTATATTGCTTATTATAAATCGTAAAAGCAAAATAGAAAAAACTGTCAAATTTATTTAAAATTTTAAATAATAAGTTAATGAATATCGCAAATCCAAATATAACTGTTATATAGATAATTGAGGTATATTGACAGTGTTAGTTTGACTTCATACAACGCATAAGTCATATTTTTTTTTTTTTTTTTTTTCATTTTCTCTATTATTTATGTACTGCATGAAGTTAAATAAATACTGTCAATATCTTCATTTGAAAACCGTAATGTAATGTAATGTTTAGAGGTGCTACTTTTACCCGATTACCCGGATCAGGTCCGGATTCGAATCGGATCTGAATCGGAACCGATCCGGATATGATTAATTTGGATAAGGTATGGTTTAAAAAATATAACCGGTTAAATTACATATATGGTTACAAAATTAATAATTTAATATCCGATCCGGATCCGAACCAGAACTGATATTGTTATGAATAGGATATGGGATTGATTAATTATCCAACCCATAACCGAACCTGACCCGATACCCGTATAAATACCCGATAAAATGATAATACCATTCTTTATAATTATTTAATATAAAAAGTTAAAAACACATATTAATAACTATGAAAAGTTAATCATTTGTAATATTTTTTTAAAAACAAATCATAATATATATCATATTTAGATTAATAATTTATTTCTTTATTTGTTTTAAATCAAATGTCACGTCACTTATATTTTACCTATTAATTTATTAAATGAAATTTATTCTCTCTTCGCACAAATTATTAAAATCAAATATCACGTTCACCTCTTGCTTATAAATTTTCGAAGCTAATAATTTCTTCTTGACCTCTTTGTCTACCATGTACCCGCTTCGGATCCGGAACCGCCCCGGATAATTCATAAACAAGTTATGGGTATCTATCAACCCAGAACTAAAAGACTGGATCCGAAATATCTACGGGTAGATAGGTATCCGGATCCGAACCTGATCCGATTTGAAACTAATAAGTATATGGAGCTCATTCGGACCCGATGATGTTAGTTATCGTGATTTTAATGTGACAACCGATGATGTTAGTCATATAGTAAATTTGACATAGATAATCTCATTTAGCTTCTTTAAAAGTAAATACTTGTAATTAAAACAACGAAGAATAATCTCAAAAACCAAAAAAATAAGGTCCCACAATTGAAAACTGAGGAGAGACTAAAGCGTAAAGACTTGGAAAACAAAAGCAAAGCAGAAAATGATAATGTTTTGACTTTTGAATAGTCACAAAGTTTTTTTCGTAGAGAAGTGTCCAGATGATGTTGACTTAAATCCGGATTTGCTGTGTCTTGTGCATTAGGCATTTTCATAAATTTTATTTTGGAATTAATAGTAATTTTGGTCCAATAAAAGATAACTTTGTAGGCATTGATTGCAAATTTTTTTTGTTCTTATTACCGAGTTCGGCTAGTATGACATCGATGTCATATGACACCAATTACAAAATTGATTGGATAGACTTCAAACGACTAATCCAAACCCTTCAAACCAATTTACTTTACGAGTGATGCATTTATATGCAAAAGTTTTATATTTTAGAGTTATTTTAGTATTAAATCAAGTGGTCAAAAATGTTGAAAAATGAATGTATTAAAATTAACTTAAAAACTCACACATTTGACTGCTTGACTTGATACTAAATAAATTCGAAAAATTATAAATTTTGCATGTAAACGCACAACTAATGAAATAGATCGGTTTGAACGGTTTGGATTCACCATATGAAGTCGATTTGATAGATTTTGGAGTTGGTGTTATATAGGCTGAAATGACATTGATGTTGTACTAGCCAGACTCCTTATTACCATTTTAACAGTTCTATTTTTCATAGATCTTTCAAATAGTTTTAGGCAATGATTTTCTTTTCATACCATTTGAACAAAATTCTCATTATTGTTCACAAAAAAATATTATTCCATTGCAAAAATGTCACATGGAAATTATATTTTCTTGAAAAATTATTCATGCGTTTCATGTTTATAAAATCATTTATTAATGAAAATATGAGCATCCTAACAGATTCTTATCAATAGTACTTATCAATATTTTATTCCATTCTGCACATTAAAAATAATGAAAGCAAAACAAATATTTTTATTATAAAATTAAGGGATAAAAGCTGAATAACCTGACTTATTTTAATGACTCATATTTACATTGAACTATATAAAACATTGTGTACCCATGAGAGAGAACTTTGTTATTTTTTTTTATACTAAATGTTATTATGTTGATTTTATTATAAATATAGGGTTTGTCTTAACAGAGAGCAGGTTGGGTCCGATGCCCATCGGACTTAAATTTGGGTCCAATGGGTTTCGGGACCGTCCGATCTGCTTTAAGATTCGTGTACACAAATTTTAAAGAAGACGCGAAAGTTGCAGACGCGAATCTTAAAGCAGATCGGCCGGTCATCGAACCCATCGAACTCACTTTGAGTCCGATAGGCATCAGACCCAAATTGACCTCGTCTTAACAATGAAAAGATGAACTAATAATTAGCAGATAAAAAATACAATCATAGTAATAAGTTTGAAATTCAGTAATAATTCAGTGAGTACTGAATTCATAATTAGCATATAATATGAGTATAATTCCGAAATAATTGATTCTTTTTAATATGCATATATATAACTAATATTAAAATTTTGAAGTTTAGGAAAAAAAAATATGAATTTAATAATTAAACAATTTGGACCACAAAGGATCACAACCGTATGAAATTATTGAATTTTGACCTGGTTTAGTTGAACTAAGTACAGTTCGTATATATCAACCACATTCAAACTTCTCATCACAACAGGAAAAAACAAACAAATTACTGTTCAAAAATCCCAAAGTCCAATAATCCAAACCCGATATTAATTGATTCTTAATTCAGTGCTATTAGAACAGAAGCTAGCATATACTATTAAGGAATTTTCTTTTTATCTGGACCGTCCAATTTAAATATACACATTTGATAACTATATGATTTGATAGGAGGACTTTTAGTGTAAAATCGAAAATAAATCCTCTTATTTTTTTAAAGCAAATTAATAGCGTAAAATTGAAGCCATTTGAACAGAGCATGCTTATCGAACCTACTTTAAGCAAATTAATCACCGTCCAATCAACATTAAGATGCGTGCGCTCTGTATATAGTCCGTACGCATCTGCTTTAATTTCCGTGCGCACAGATCTTGACACTGATCGGACGGTGTTGGAACTAATTGGACCCAAAAGTAGGTCCGATACCCATCGGACCTACTCCTATCTCAATTAATTAATACAACAATAGGGATGGCTATATAGACACCAAATGACTAGGCAGTTGGCACATTAGTACTATTCAACATCGGTCTTGTGGTGCAAAATTAGAAGACCAATTCAACACAATTTGCTCTCGTTGATATAAATTTGACAACAACGTTGCATTCAATGTATTCTTTGTCTCATCTCATCTTTATTGAGAGTCTCTGCTAAAAGAGACTTGATCAAGTTGCATGCTCAGTTGATCTCAAAGGAGAAACAAAAAAGAGAAACATATATAGAGCTTTAACCTTCGAAATATATATATCTTAGACGACAAAGTTGTTATATCTCAAAACTCAGAGCTTGATCGAGTTCAACCATGGCGGTTGAAAGCAGTGACAGCAGAGAGCTGTATGAGACTCCGACTTGGGCGGTGGCGGGAGTATGTGCTGTGATGGTTATCATTTCTCTTTTGCTTGAGCATGGTCTCCACCATATCGGCGAGGTACGAGTTGATATCAAAATTTAGAAATTAGAAAAAAATATTGAACCCTTCTATTTTACTGTTGTTAAGTCCATATTATTAATTATTGCTGATTTATTATTTATCACTACTATATTAGGGCAAGTTTCGTATAATCATTATTGATTTCATATATGATATTTGATGAGAAAGTTTTTTTATAAGAATATTTGTATAATTATATATCTATCACAATATCTGAAAAGAATCAAGCACTTTTAAACATGAAATATCTATTTATTTCATTCTGTTTTACTGTCAAAATAAATATTTCAACAATATCTTAATTGTCACAATTCAACTTCTACGACATACGGGTACGGGTATGTGTATCGTGTTGAATACGATACGGAATATGACGATACTGTAATTTTCAACATGATACGGGTATCGATACGGCAATACTATACAGAACCGTATATGAAGTATCAGGAATACATAGCTAAAAAGTGATGTTCTTGATGAATTACTATTATCATTTATTTATTTTCTTGAGCTGGAGCTTTAGTGCATGGGGTTTTGGTTAGTATCAAGGTTAGCATCCAAATTAATTGGGCTCAGAACAACTTTTTGGATCTGTTAAAGTGAGTTTATATGTCAGTGTCACCTTGATTTAAGATAATTTGATTTCTTTCATTGATTCAATTTTTAGTAAAGATGCAATCTTTAGTACATATACATCATGTATTTATAGCCACGGTTTACCAGTATAACAAATTAACCTATAACAAACTAAATTATCTAACTAACTATTGTTAAGAGTCTTAATCAATCTTGCTTGCTTCAGTTTGACTTAGTCAAATCTTATTTGCTCTTGTTGATTTGCTCAACACTGTGATTACTCTATCAGGAAATAAAATTACTATGCTTTTTTCTCCACTTCACTTCAGTTATTTTTGTAAAAGGGCAGAACTTTGTGTTTTCTTTATTTTTACTACATCTAAACTTGGCTTCTATTTTCAGTGGTTCAAGAAGAAGAACAAGAATGCCTTAGGCGAAGCCCTTGAGAAGGTTAAAGCTGGTGAGTTCCTTTACCCCTTTTGTTCAAATTTCTGTGTCATTCCTCCTTGAAAAGAAGAAAAAAGAAAAGAAAACATATGTACTAATATTTTTCCAACTTGCTGTATCCGTTCATTACTGAACAACCTGCTTAGAAATAAATGCATGCAATTTAACCTCGATTATTCATGGAAATTGCAGAGTTGATGATCCTCGGCTTCATCTCCTTGTTGCTCGTATTTTTCCAGGAGTACGTCGCTAAAATATGCATACCAGAATCAGTTGGCAACACCATGTTGCCATGCCGTCTCGTTCAAAAGAATGACGAAAATCCTAAAAGACGGCTTTTGTCGACCGAAATTATGGATTTTGGTTCGAATCGTAGGAGCCTTGCTGCATCCTCAGATTTCAAGTGCCCTGCTGTGAGTCTGCAATCAATTTACTATTCAAAATCACTACTTTTGAATAGTCTATGATCTTTAGATCAAGTGATTTTCTACCTATTTAAAAAAACATTAAAAAATTCTAAAAATGTAAAACTTAATCTGCAAGTACATTTTTATATGAAGATCATGTTGAACAGTTCAAATTGACTGTTTGAACTTTGAAAATGAAGATATTGATCCAAAGTATGGATCAATGTGCCCTATGCATAGTACCATGCATAGCCTCAGTCCTGTTATAACTTATAAAATAAAAGGGTGTTTCTCCAGTTATTTAGGTTGTAAATTTTCATTCTAACTGAATGTCTTGACAGGGTAAAGTGTCTCTTATGTCAACAACAAGTTTACATGAGTTGCACCTTTTCATATTTTTCCTGGCTGTTGTTCATGTTGTGTATAGTGCTTCAGTAATGTTTCTTGGAAGATTAAAGGTATGTACAGTAACTCAAAAATTATCTTTAATTTTGTGGATAATCATGTTTTATTCATTGCTTTAATTAGTTGTGATTTCATGCAGATACGGTCCTGGAAACGATGGGAAGAGGAGACTATGTCAATTAGTTATGAGTTTAAAACTGGTAATTCTTGTTCAAAATAGGAATTTATATTCTTAAATTATATATAGCTCTGGTTTTGAATATAGTTAATTTCTTGGAAACAGCTGTTTTGTTCATTAGTTGTTGTAAGGCAATCACCTCCAATCAAGCAAATCAATCTCTCAAAATTAATACACAAGATGACACTCTTGGAAATCTCTTTATGAAGATAATTTTTTTTTAATGATTAATTAGATATTGTGTGTATTGTGTCTAATATTATCAGAGATAGTATTATTTTTTCATTAAATAAAATGCTTACACCACATTATTAGTGTATGGATATATCATTTCAAACAAATTCGTAGAACTACAAATGGAGATTGAATTTTATTGTATAACTATATTTTAATATTTTGGTTTTTTAGATCCTTCGAGGTTCAGATTCACTCGCGATACGTCCTTTGTGCAGAACCATGCAAGCTTTGGAAACAGGAACATTATTCTTGTTTACATTGTAAGTATTTTTAATTTGAGAATAAATTGATTTTCTGTGCTTCAACTTAAATTTGTTCATATTTGAATGAACAATTTTTTTTTTCATTTTGATCTTATTTTTACTGGTATTTTATACTGTCATTCAAGGTTGATAAACAAACAGTCCGAGAACCATGCCTCTGTTGTATTATAAGAAACAAGTCAATTACTATATATTTCTATGTCTATATTACAACAAAAGACTCAGTAATTTCTTTGGTACAGAGGTAAAAATGGGGGAAATTAAAGAAAAATAAAAATTAGACTGGTCATGCCAGTAATTTAATTCTTGTTTTTTGTATTATTATTAAACATCTTTCTATGCCATATCTCTTATCAGTCTGTTATAAATGATTGTTTCTTCTTTATTTTTGATAGGTAAGTTTTTTCAAGCAATTTATAAGGTCTATTCGAAGGACTGATTACTTAACATTGCGCCATGGCTTCATAAATGTAAGGTTCCTCTAATTCAAGCATCTTCTTTCAGATTTGTGTGTGTAAATATGTTTTTATTTGACATCATTTACATTCTTTTAGGCTCATTTAAATCCTGGAATGAAATTTAATTTTCAAAAGTACATAAAACGTTCACTAGATGATGATTTCAAAGTGGTGGTTGGAATCAGGTATGTATTAATTATTAGTTTATTATTGTTACTTTCCTCCTTTTACTTACCTTTTGTAACACTTACCATTGCATTTTTTTTTTGTTGGTTTATTAGTCCAATTTTGTGGGCTTGTGGATGCATCATCCTGCTTATAAATGTATACAGTAAGTATATAATTTGTATTTTATTAGAAGCATTTATAGTAACAAATCTATCAGTAAACACTTTTGTTTGACATTATTTCCAATTTTTTCATCCAGATTTTCAAAATTTATTCTGGATCACCTTGCTGCCTCTAGTTGTAAGCTCCTGCTATATCATGAATTCTTTTTACACTACTTCATGCCAAGATTAATGGATCATCTCGTTACAATAATTTGGTTAATCACTTGTTAGTTTAATCCAATGAGAATTTCACTCAAACTTTGATTGTTTTGGCTTCAACTTAATGTTTGAATAGTTCTTATAATTTTTTCCCTCAAATTATATGCAATTTGAGTAATGTGTTGATAGTAAAACATTCATGCTTCTGATTTTAGTTGATTCTGGCGGTTGGAACAAAATTGCAAGCTATAATTGAATCAATGGCTCTAGAGATACAACAGAAGCATGCAGTTATTCAAGGAATGCCAATTGTGAAGTTAAGCGACCATCATTTCTGGTTTGGTCGGCCCCATTTAATCCTGTTTCTGATTCACTTTACGTTATTCGTGGTACGCAAATTAACTTTCATAATTATATAACATTTTATAGTATATGCAAAACATAGCTTTAGTTAAATCTAAAGAAGCTTTTTTTTTTTTCTTTTCTTGTAGAATGCTTTCCAGCTTACATATTTCCTTTGGGTTTGGGTAAGTACCTCAATTTTTATTCAGAGAGCTAAAATGACACTGTTATTTTCAGAGGCTTGCGCTAACTTTCTATATTGATGCAGTATAAATTTGGCCTAAACTCTTGCTTCCATGAACAATTTGGCTTCGTCATTGCGAGACTTTGTATTGGGTAAGTTCACACCTTGTATAATGTCCTAAAATTGAACTTCCCCTTTTTGAAAGGATATACTTACAACACTGGTAATTGTCTGATCCTTAATGTGACAGTTAACAGGGGGAAACAAAAAAAAAATTCAGATGGGGGGAGGATCTGAATAAATAAGAGTTATGTAATTTTATTTTATGAGTGGACCTAATAGTATAATTCTTTGTAAAAATTAAAAATTTTAAAGTACAAAACTAACAGTTAATACCATTATAATATGATATAGTGCCTTCTCTTGCAACTTTATATACCAAACTAGTTTTTTATTAAGCTAAGTAAGCTGTAAGCCTGTAACCATGGATCAATAGTGCGTGAGACTCAATAAATTTTCATTTTTACAATTAGTTCTAATTCATTAGACTTTTAAATGATTAACCCAAAAAATTTGATTTTCCCTGATCAACATGTGGAATGATTTTTTGTATGATGTAGAATTGCAGTCCATCTCCTTTGCAGCTACGTCACACTTCCCCTTTATGCTCTCGTATCTCAGGTGATTTACACTTTACCATATCTATTTGATTTCTGAGACATGGCAACGTAAATATATTGACAGAGCTATTTTGGCTTCACGTGGCACACCAGTCATATACTTTTTCATTTGTCTTTATTGATTATGCGCTGCGTGAAGCCAAAATGTTCTGTCAGTATCTTTACCAGTATGTACATAGGAACAACCGAGCAAGTCTCCTCTCACTAAGTAAACTAATAAATCATTAAAACTTCTTATAATTCAGATGGGATCGCACATTAAGACGTCTATTTTTCATGAGAACACATCCAAGGCTCTCAAAAGATGGAGCGCTGCAGCGAAGAAACGGAACAAAGATAGGAGCTCGCATCCATCATCTGTCGCTCCAAGTCCAAGTCCAAGTCCTGGCCAAAGCCCAATGTCATCACCATCTCACCATCTGTACCAGTACAACACTGTAAGAAGGTCACAGTCAGCTCACAATGAGTTCTCAGATGGCGAAATTGAGATGGCAGGAGAAAGACCTCATGAGCTGAGCCGGAACAATGTGCCTCATGAAGTGCGGTTAAATATGGAAGAGGAAAGAGATGAAGATGGCTTCTCATTTGCGAAACCCGGTTCAGGGAAGCAACTAAGTAAATGAAGAGATTTCTTGTACTGTAATTGTTTTTGGTGTATCGTAAATTTGTAATTATGTTACTTAGGTAAAACCTTTAATTTCTATTTTTTTTTTAAGTTAGTGGTTTAAATACCTACTAATGATTGTATTGATAATTAATCTTTTTTTTTTTACAACTCATCACTTGACCCTGTCTATTTTAATATTATGTTTTCCTATTCTAGATCTACCTTCTTATTCTCTTTAATTCCTCTTAAAACCTAATATAAATCACTCTATTTTTCTATTCCTACAAATTTATTTCCTCTATTCTTCAAATCGAGAGCAGCTTGGGTCCGATGTCCATCGGACTCAAATTTGGATCCGATGGGTTTCGGACTGTCTGGTTTGCTTTAAGATTCGTGAAAACTAATTTTAAAACAGACACGAAAGTTGTGAGCGCGAATCTTAAAGCAGATCGGACGGTCATTAGACCCAAATTGACCTCCTTCAAATCACCCTATTCTCTTGCGCACATTGCTCCCCTCCCTCCCTAAATCCGCATCCTCTATATTAACGCACTGTTTGAGTTAATTCAGAGGACCGTCCGATCAAAATTTGAACCAATCCGGTCCAGCCTGTAGAGCATGGGATCCTTTAATATTCGTGTGGATTAAATCGGACGGTCCTGATCTTAACTCAAAATTTGAGTTAACTCAAAAGGATACAAATTCCTGCCTCCCCTTCCCCTCAACCTCCTCCTCTCCGCAATCTTCGAGGAGAAAGAGGTGAGAGGAGGGGAGGTTGCGGTGTTGAGATCTAGAGAGGCAGGAGAGACGTGTGGGGGTAAACGGAAGTCGATGAGCCGCCTTCTTAAAATCTTTCTTTAAATTCTAATTAGACATGCTTAATTTTTGTAGTCTATTATTATTAGATATTGTAAATATTTGTCGAATAATTATAATGGTGTAAAAAATTTATAATAATATAAAATTGCTTAACAATACCAATCAAATGACCTAAACCTGACCTGTATTTCATATATATTATCGTTCTTTTTTTCCTGAAATATGTAGATAACTACGATAATGATTAATGATCAAGCTTCTAAACAGTTTAGTGGCATTCAATGGGAAATAAATCTGCTGCGATCCCATGTGATCCTCTGGGATCGTTTCAATCTCAACCGTTCATATGTTTCGAAATTTGTGCACAAAAACTGACTTCTTCAAAAAGAATTCTGAATTTCATCTTTTAAATGGTTGGAATTAGAATAGCAGAACCCTGCGATCCCTTAGAATCGCAGCAGATTTGCTTCCGCAATCGACAAGACAGCGGAGAGAGATGCCGAGGTAGGGACAAGATGGACCAAAAATTTAGGATATGACGTAACTTTTTATGTACAGAAATATAGTTATAGGGACATATTTTACAAATATTTTGTTCAATGAAGCATAACACTTGGAAATTTAAGTATATTTATACAAACTTTTATTTTCGGAAGTATAATTTTAGAGGTAAATTTTAAAAATATTGTGACTACCGAGAACAGATTTTTTTTTAATTTTTCAGAAAACCTATGGACTTGCCTGGGAATCATGTTTCAGTAATTTCAAATTCAAGGCCGAGTTTTTGAAATTGATGTCAATTAGAGCCCAAAAGGCCCGATATATTAATATCTCCTAACAGGAGAAAAATCTCGCAGAAAACTTTAAAGACACGGAAAGTAAAAAATCTATTTCTTTATTCCCCTGCTCATCATTTCTATTTGAAACTGTTCGCTTGTTTAGTTCAGTTTGGCGAAGGACAGATGGTGATTACTTCCACAGAGCAGGTTTTCTCTTTAAATCGCATGAATTTCTCTACTAGATGTTCTTCGAGGGTAAATTTGGGGTTTGGATTGAGGGAAAGAGTGAAAAGAAAGCAAAAGCGCTGTTCTCAACCGCGGTTGTTGTCAAAAAAGTCTCCATTTCAAGGTACTTGCTTGTTCTTCAGCTTTAGTTTCAACTTTCAAGGCTTTTAATTTTTGTTGGAGTAATTTTTCTGTGTTAGAATGTTGATTGATGGAAGAAGTTACAAGGGACAAATTTCCCTTTGCCACCTTTTCTCATTCCTTATCCCTGTCTAGCTAAAGCTTAGAACTAAGATTATAGGTATAGAGCAGAACCTGATTTCAGATGAACAATCTCTGTGTACAATTTACTTGATTTCAAGTAAATTTTGCTATCTTAAAACCACCTGTTTGACTTGAACCAGAATTTGCCCTTTAAACTATAGGAATTGTTCCTAATTAGTAGCTAATCCTCTAAATAAATAGTTATGATTCAATCCTCCCTTCTAATTTATAGGAGGTGGGCTATTATGCTTTTACTTCCCGCCATATTTTATGGGTTCAAAGTTCAAACAGTCGATCCGAACCGTTCAACATGATTTCCATATTAAAATGTGCTTGGAGACTGAATTTTACTATTGTTTTTAGAAGTTTTGAAAATCACTGTTTTTTTATGGTCTTGTGAACAACAGTGTTTTTAAAAAATTCTAAAAAATAAGTGAAATTTTTTCAAAAAAATGTAAATTTTGGTATTCAAGCACATTGAAATATGGAGATCATTTTGAATTGTTCGGATTGACTGTTTGAACTTTGAAAATGAAGATACGGGCAGGAATTACAACAACCTCTTTACTTCCCAAAGCACCGTAGCCCGCCTCTAGTTTATAGTATAAGCCTGATAATAAATGGTAAAAATTGTCAGATTTTCAGGCTTTCGTCAAGCCAGCACGTCTTGTACCAGCTGAAGAGCCAAAGATACATTCCCAAAATGCTCCCAAGGAAAATTATTACCCCTCAAGATTGGCACAATCTAACTCATTTTACATAGTTGAGCTAAGTACCAGTAGAGATTTTGGGTCTGGCTTGAGTGACCTAAATGCTTCTATGGTGCTGTGCTTGGTTGATATTGAAGGAAACTCGATTTTGCAACGAATACCATCTATTCCTTATATGGACCACTTTGAGCAAGAAGGAACTGATTTTGTGGAATGGGTACCCTTTCAGCGGGGTATGGTTGATACTGTCACCTTTGAGGGTGCCAAATTGGGGAAAATTGTGGCTCTTTGGATTGGCCTTGAATCAGGTACTGTTTATCCTATTTTAGTAAAATTGTATTTGTGCCCCTTATAACCACAGACACTTTGGATACTACATGTAGCCTGCAAAATGAGAAATATTATCTTGTATACATTCCAAAAAAACTCATTTGGGATATAATCCCTTCTTTTTTAAAAAATTGCTATAATTTCAAATGTGCCTCTCTCTTATAGTATGAAGACCAGTATCAGCTAAGAATGTGTGGAGCAGGTAACAGCTAAATCAACTGTGAAAAACAATTGATATGGCACGTATTATTTTTGTTGTATCATGTATATGTGATATTTTTCAAGGTTACACGTCATATTTGCTATTTTACAAGATATCTGTCATATTTTGAGGGTATGGAAGGGTACACATTTGCCGCTTCTTTATTCCCATGTGATGTTTTACTTGGCCTAATATAATATGTTTCTTTCAAATACTTGGAATTTATTAAACATCTCATTTCTGCCATAAAGGTCAGGCTCATGGAGACTAGATGGAGTTCAGCTAACTGTCCTTGACTCACTGTCAAAAGACCAAGCCCAATCAGAAAAACTGCAGTTTAACGGCGTACAGTACAAGTTTGATACAAGTTCAATATCTCTTGGAGAGGGGGGTGTTTCTGTGGCCGAGTTAAGCCCTGCTCTGACAACTGAATTGCTAGGAGAAGATCTATCTTCCTTACTACCTGCAAGTCCAGTTACATCAAACCTAACACCAAACAAGGAATCAAAGGAGCAAAGTATGAGAGAGTATGCCGATCTCAAGTTCTCTCTGCTAAGCTATGATTTGGCCCTTGTTTTAACCGGTTTCACGGTGTTGACTTTATCATCTTATGAGAAGGAGGCATATGCATTTTTATTGGGTGGTTTTTGTGGGTTCCTTTATTTAGTTCTTTTACAGAGGTCGGTTGATGGAATACCTGGCCCCGAACTATACCCCGAAAGTGGTAATGTGCAAAATTCTGCGAGAAGGCCGTTGTTGGTTTTGGCATTGGTGATTGCCACAAGTGCAGTTTTGGTAAAATATGGAAGTGGAGATGCGAGTTTTGTGTTGACACCGGCTGAGTTATTTGTCGGTGCTGCCGGCTTTTGGGCCAGTAAACTTTCTGTTCTTCTCGCAGCATTTAAGCCAATCAAAAGGGGATCCAAGGAGTGAATCGATGCGTTGTGGGATCGTTTGGTAGCAGCAAAGCATTCTTCCAGTTTTAAATAGCAATAATTACTCAAGTATGTAATTAACATAATCGTTGTGCAAAATTGTATAATTCATCTAATTATGTAGTTTGTAACCAATTGTGATTATAAAATTCTTATTTTTTTACATTTCTTTCATTGGTAAATATTACAAAAATGAAAATATGATTCTGAGTAATAAAAATGCGAATACTATCAATTTAGTTTTCTTAGTTCAATAAATAAATCATTTCTGTTACTTATAAAAATGATTTTTTCTATTTTGCTTTTGCATACACATTAAATTACTATGAAAAGATATACACTATACTTTTATATTTCCTTTTATATTTTTCTCTATTCTAAGCAATTCATACACTATACTTCAATTGAATGGATCTACACAGACGATTGGCATTCGAAATAGATATGAGCAGTTTGTGTATTGCCCGGCAATTATCGCTCTCTGATCAGACGTAGTTCCAACCATCTGAACTTGTATAAAAGACCCAGATTTTGTGCGTGCTCTATTCATTTCCCTTTAATTTATCAGGATCCAAAAAGTTTCATTCTCTTTTTGCCACCCCAAACAGCCTTCAGGCTTCAGTCCTCTTATTCGTCTTTTAATTTGTTTATTTATATAACAGCCTTCAGGCTTCAGTCCTCTTATTAGCCACTGTAACTGCATCTATGCCATGCTGTTTATCAATAATAACCAAATAATATTGAAAAGCTACACTATTTCCATCATGAAAATATTAAAAAGGTTGGTGAATGCTATCCGCTTTCTACCTCGTTCTTGTGGAAAAATTCTGGCAGAGTGGCATCTACGTTTTATTATATAATTTTTGTATTTATATTAGAATTTGGTGGTGGTCTTGTAATTTTGGGCCTTTGTGTCTTTATTTTTTTTCTGTAACTTCTATATAATTCTAATGGTGACACTTATGGGCTTGCATGTACAAAAAACAAATGGGCTTGCATTGTAAAAAAAAATGCCATTTAATAACCAAAGAAAAAAGGAAACTTGAAAGAAAGTTTGTAACTTTGCATAAATCACGGGCTTAAAGCCCAGTTTAATTAGGTTTCGTGTAAGAAGCGAGAGAGCCCATAAAAATGTCGGGTTTTGTGAGGCCGTAAATATCGGGTCGGGCGCCGAAGGATGGCGCCAATCACCACGATAGCTCTAGTCTCCGAAATTTTTATTAATAGGAATATAAATAAGAAAATATCGTCAATGAGGAACAGTTCCGTGAAAGTTCGACATATAGGAAAAATGTTATACTCCATAATGTTCAAGGGACGTTATGGACAATCGCAGTCTGATTAGCTAAAAGATTAACTAAACAGTGTAAAACAAATACAGGCCGTTATGGACCATCGCGGCCAGGGATTTCGGAAAAAAAAAGATGGGACGTTATAGACCATCGCGGCCAAATAGGCGGAAAAAAAAAATACACGTCTTTGTCCATCACAGCCAGAGAGGGAAAAAAAAAGAAAATTGCAGGACGTCTTTGTCCATCACGGCCAGGCGGAAAAAAAATGGAGACGTTTTGGTCTATCACGGACTGTCGGTAGAACAGGAAAATAAAAATTGTTTTGGACGTGATTCTCCATAACGGGCAGACCACAGCGGGAAAAAAAGTGAAAATCTGTAAATAACGTCGGACGATCTATAAATAACCATCTGGGCTCTCCCTTGGTCTGTACAAACTCTTAATCTCCTTTAAAAAAAATCTTATGCCTTGGTCTGTACAAAATCTTCCTATCCTTTAATAAAAAACTAAGCCTTGTGCAACACATCTTCTCTTAAAAAAAATCCTCTATATAAAAGATAATTTTCAATTATTTTACGTTAACAAAGTAATTAATTTCTGCTATGTCATTTATTATAGAAATTGTTGTGGAGTTTTGCCTCGTAAAATATATATTAGATATGGTTCATTCTGCTCCCGTATCAACTTTAGTTTTGAATTATTCTATGTCATTTATTGTCATAGACTGAAGCTAGATTTCACCGGGCAGGAAAAGGAGGAAGTAGGCAACTCTTCGAGATCCTGCAATTAGCTTCGGAAGTAGCCAACTCCAGCCCGATTGTGAGCTTGATTATAATCATAGCGACAACACCACATCTCCCCAATTGCAGGACACCTATAATAAATTTTTCATAATCTTAATAAACATAATCGACGACAAATTAAAGAATTTGTAAGACGCGTGGTATAGAATCACAGACCGATGGTGTCGAACATCCACCTCATTATAATCCTGTCATTGTTATACAATTTGGTTAAAATAAAATATCGTAATTCAAACATTTATATCTCTTTATAAAAAATTATGTGAAGTTTGGATAGTATATGATTTATTGAGTAACTTATAATATCAGAGAACAATGAGATCTTATGCTGTGCATGTGGCATTTATAATAAATTGTTAAAATTCTCTGCTACATGATTATGCGGACCACATCTACTTGACATCCTACATGCATAACATTTTAATCCAAAAATTAAAACAATCTAAATTTTCAAACATTTACATTTACCATAAAATTATTCTTTTCCTTTTTTCACATAGCTCAAACATTGAAACCCATTTAAATTAAAATTTAATTTTTGCTTCTTGCAACATCAATTTAAATGTTTTCAATGTGATACTAATTTAATTCATACACAATTTAAATGTACTACAAGAAGTTGAATACACATGAATGTACATATTTATTTTGAGCAAGTCCAACAAAATTATACAACAAATAAGTAAAAATAAAATACACTAAATTTGATACAGATTCACAAAATTAAAACTAATCGGGTGCAATTGCACAAAATTATACCTAACTCATAAAATTAAACCTAATCGGATACTAATTAACAAAATTTAACCTAATCAGATGCTAATTTACAAAATTAAATCTAATTTAGTGCAATTTCACATAATTAAACCTAACAATAACATTGATAACAAATTCAACCTTAAATTAGTGTCAATTTACAAAGTTCTACAATAATTTCAAAAAAAAAAAAAAACTATTTTCTCAGTTACCGTCGGGGGGCCAGGCGAAAAGGGCGGAGCTGGACGTCGTGGAGAAGAATGGCCTGGGTGCGTGCTATTCCTGATCGCTATCGGTGGGTAGGGAGCACAGACTCCCGTGGTACAAATAGACAGGAAAGAAAGGGGCGTGTGGTAGGGTTAGAGACAGAAGAGGAAAGAAAGGGACGGGAGTGCGTGAGTCATGGGACCTGGCCGTGATAGACTACAACGGCCAGATTCTTTGTTTTTTCGCTATCTCAGGCCGCGATAGATCCAAACGGCCAGATTTTTTTTTCGCTGTCCCAGACCGTGATAGATCCAAATGGCCAGACTTTTTATATTTTTTTCCGCTATTATGATAGATCAAAACGGCCTCCGTTGTCCTAGACCGCTATAGTCCACAATGTTCTATTTAATTACGTTCCGTTAATGATAAGATGTTCTCGCTAACTTGACCGTGATAGTTCATAACATCCTTGAATCATCCTGAACTATCACTTTTTTCCAATATCTCGAATTTAGGACCAACTGCTTCCTGATTACCGATATTTTTTTATTTATATTCCTGTTAATAAAAATTTCGGCTCTAATCCAATGCTCTCGGTCGCCTTTCGGCGCCAGTCGCCGCCGTATCTTCGCCGCATCCTCTGCTTTGAACTCTTCTCCACCGCCACCTCTATTGGTCCCTCCAACAAATCGGATCTAATCAGACCCGACCCGCCTCCAATCCGGATCTCCCAGACCAGCTCTGCTGGGCGAGGCGTGTTTGCCACGCGTCCGATCACCGCCGGTGAAACGATCCACTCCGCCAAGCCTCTCGTCACTCATCCCTCTCTCTCTCTCCTTTACGAAGTAATGCACTTTTTCATTACATTCTCGCCACCTGTTCGCTTTGGTCTCTTCTAATTTAGCTTGAATTTGGGGTTTAGGTTTGTTATTATTGCCTGAGGAGAAAGGAGGGAAAGCATGGTGTGGGCCCCGGCTTGTACTATTTCTGTAGCGACAGCTGCCGAGAGAAATCAATGGTGTGAACTTTTTGTATAATCATTAATCTCTATAAAAAAATGTGTTCCCTTTTCTTTCTTTAATCTCACCTGTAGGTTATCTTTCTTCATACATTTATTTAGGCATTTCTTGAAGTTGAAAGCAGAGGAGATTGGTCGATGCTCAACGAACACTGCAGGTTATCGTATTGAATATTCATATCATTTTAGTTTATAATTCTTGTGGGTGTTGATCACGTTGATTGCTGCTGTTAACTTATGAAGGAATCAAGGATTGAAATATCCTTTGATGGTGAAGCGGCTGGCGTGTATGGTTATGTGTGGGGCAGTATCATCAGACTGCCTTGATATACTCCAGCCAGCCCTTTTACACAAGGAGATGCTACCTGAGGTGAGAATAAGTTACTACTCCTACAAATTTTTGTTATTATATTCTACTATGATTGCAAACTTAGGTTAAATTTTCTGATAACTTCCAAATTGAACTATGTAGATGGAGGATGAGTTTAAGTTGTTGAAAAATGCATTTAAAAAAGTTAACCTTGCTGATGAGGTGATGGCATGTATCCTTTCTACACATTACCATTATGAAATAACTGTGGTAAAGCCCCTCATCTCAGAACTTTACAATCTATTATTACAAGGAAATAATTATTGCGAAGTTCAGTGGGTAAACTATGGAGGTCAACAACCAGTTTTTAGCAAGGGTACTATCAGAATTTGATTTTACATTTATTGAATTCTCAATGATAAGTTAATGGTTAAATGCCAATTGCACGAAAAAGAAGAAAATGTGAATGCAGTAATTTGCTGATAAGGGTTCAATTTCTACTATTCTATCACACAAATTGCAGAAAAATGACAAATATTATTTATACAATAAAATGTGTAATGTACTAATACATGAGGGATCTGATGTGTATAATTTTTCGTGCCAAACGGTCCTAATGTATCAATAGGAGAATTTTGTTTATCATACAATGCCAATCGTGATGGTTGCCAAAATCAACATGCAGTCAAATTTCTTAGCTGCAACCACTCCACCTTATTTTTCCTGGTGTTAAAAAGTTTGCAATAGGTGAAATTATCTTTAACCACTCTAGTCCTCAGCAAAGAATGGTACATTAATGTGCTGGCAAGGATACGAATAAATGCATTCAGAATCGAGTTACCTTGTGGTTCATATGAAGATCTTCTTGCATCAGCAGTTGCATTGATTGGCGATGATGCGGCAGTTGGAAATGCTGTGTATATCGTTCCCTCTTTTTATAATCATGATTGCGGTACATTCTTTTTCATTGGTTAGATGGTTTGTGTTATTTGATAATATTTTTTAGAGTAAACATTTTTCTTTCTCTTTCTATCTCTCTCTAGATCCGAATACACACATAGTGTGGGTAGACAGCTCAGATGCGAAGGTAAAGGCTCTACGGGATATTGAAGAAGGTACATGCATATATGAATAAATATTCATCTATTCATATTTTTTTTCATGCACCTTAATTTGAGAATTTGTCACAGGTGAGGAGCTCAGAATCTGCTATATTGATGTTAGCATGGATACAGAAGCACGGCAAAAGATCCTTTCAGAAGGCTTTGGTTTTCGTTGCAACTGTCCCCGTTGCTTGTCAGGCGAATAAGACTGTCTGTCTGTCTGTCTCTCTCTCTCTCTATTTTTATTCTACTTTTGTTTTCAAACATGGAGGAAGCTTGTTAGTTGTTTGTAATAATGAGTATGTATGGTCGATGCTTACAGTAGTGTAGATTTCAGTCACAACACTTTCCACAGGAGAGAAACTCTTCCATCGAAGAATGAATTTCCTAAAGGGGGAATGTAAGCAGATTCATGGAGAAATCAGATTGAGAATTGTAGGGGAATGATATTCAGGGAAAATTCATAATATGTCATGCACGAGGAGGAGAAAAGACATCAGAAAGGGAATGTTAAATTTGAAAATTCTATAGGGTTTCTATAAAGTCTCTTGTGGGAAAAGAGCACAGAGATTTTGTTTATTGATGGCAACTTTTACTCTGCATGATAGAGTTGACACTTGACAGCAGCTTTTCCCGTATAGAAATCAAAGTCCAATTAGTAGAAAATACTTTGGTACTTTCGTTGATTATTATTGTGGAGCATTGTTGGGGACCTGTGATGTTCATCAAAAGAACTATGTTTTGGTTCCTAAGAACATTTTAGCATCAATTTCTGAACATTTAACGGGAGTTCATTACACTGTGTAAAGCCTATTTCCATTGCACAGCCGTCTTAGGATGTATTCATTAAATCTGTTACATGTCGCAGATTTAAATTTGTTACTCTCGGTGAAGTGAGAGACACGGAAGATTTCCTGTATTTGATCAGATGTAACAGAGCCGAAAAAATGGCCTATTACATTATTTAATTGAGTAGGACTAGGTTGTAAGGTGTTCCTAAGTTCATCAAGTCTCTTTGTGAACTCAACTCTAAAATTTATCGGATTGATTTTAAATGACGAATCCGAACTGTTGAAATCCGTCTACCTTACTAGTGATGTGTCTACATACAAATTTTTTATTTTTTTTAATTAATTTTGTGTTGAGTTAAGTTCAAAAATGAATGCATTATATTAAAATTAATTTATAAACCTTCAAATTTTGACCGCTTGACTTTATACTAAATTAATTCGAATATTTAAATTTTTGCATGTAGAGTTGTAGACGTATCACTTGTAAAGTATATGAATTTCAACAATTGAATTCATCCTTTAGAGGCAATTCGATAGGTTTAGAGTTGAGTTCACCAAGCCTCTTGTGGGCCAAGCAAAGTATGTTCAACCTTTTTACAAAAGTCTCGACTTTATGTCACCTGATTTGGCCAACCAGGGAGGAAATAGTAAATACAAACTAAGTAAATTAAAAAAAGATTGATTCGAAAACAAGATTATTTTCGTTTCAGTTTATGAAGTGTAGCCTAGGATTCATTGTCAGTGAGTCGAGTCAACCTTGATCCCATGATCCTTTTATTTTTCATGCTGACCCCAAAACTTAATTACACGCAGGCCCCTGCTTCCAATTCAAATTGCATGAACCCTTTTGACTTTTGAGAGGACTCCCATATCTGGTTTCAAAACCAGCAATTATATCGGGCATAATCAGTAGACATCAGTTTAGTATGGTACTGGTACATTGGTACAGCCGATTATAACCAAACAGTACCACATGAGACCTACTTCCAGCTCAAACAATTAAGCTTCCACTTTTTTTACAATACTTTTGTACACATGGCTTGATTGGTTAATAGATTCTCAACATCCCAAGTGAAAGATAAAACAACATGGGAAGAAAAAAGAAAGTGCTAGTGTACTGTGAAAGAAGTCTAGAATAAAATGCAGCAAGCCATTGACCTATATATATAACATACCACAAAATCTTTGTTGGAAATGAGATCAGACTAAGATCAGACTATGATTTAAGTCGCTAAATCATGATCAACCATTGAATCTTTATTAGTTGGAACTGAGTTATTCATGCATGCACTGTCTAATGTGCCGAACTGTTACATACCTAGAGAACAAACAACATCAAAGGGCAAGAGGGCTCACGGTTTCCTTGCACCGTTGCACGATCTATATCGCTCTCATTATTATTTTTTTCTTTTTTAATGACTGACATTTGTTTGAAGATTACAATTACATTCAATGATTTGCTAAATTTGTAAACATCACCCGACAGTTTTTGCACAAGGATCTTTTTCATGAGTAGAACTAGGGTGCTCCTAAGCTCACCAAGCCCTTCCGTGAGCGCGACTCTAAAACCTATCAAATTGACTTCAAACGACATTTCCAAACCGTTAGATGTTCAATCTATATTAAAATGTGCTTGGAGGCCAAATTTTACATTTTTTGGAATTTTTTTACTATTTATTAAGATGGTTTGAAAATCGCTGTTTTCCAATGGTGCAGAATTTTAATAAAAACAGCGATTTTCAAACCATCTTAATAAATAGTAAAAAAATTCCAAAAAATGTAAAATTTGGCCTCCAAGCACATTTTAATATAGATTGAACATCTAACGGTTTGGAAATGTCGTTTGAAGTCAATTCGATAGGTTTTAGAGTCGCGCTCACGAAGGGCTTGGTGAGCTTAGGAGCACCCTAGTTCTACTCCTTTTTCATAACAATAACAATTTCATATATAAAAATCAGTGATAACTCTAGCAAAATTAACTAAGTTGCCCTTTGTGTTTATTATATTCTCAATTATATCTTCTCCTAAGCCTCAACATAAATGGTTATTTGAAGCACAGCT
The DNA here is from genome assembly GCA_025461045.1 of Carex parvula. Taxonomy (NCBI): domain Eukaryota; kingdom Viridiplantae; phylum Streptophyta; class Magnoliopsida; order Poales; family Cyperaceae; genus Carex; species Carex parvula. The sequence continues at coordinate 1,007,396 of JAJGRW010001173.1, read as the reverse complement.
TGCTTTTTAAGAAAATATAAACTGCAACAATAACATCAAAAGCCAAGTAATTTCACAATTTTTCTTTGAAATTGTGCCAACAGTACTGTTCTCTGTAATGGTAAGCCACATGGCTCTTTCTATGCATGTTATCTACATCCTGTTCCTATCATACAATATATCTATAGCTACTAAATTAGGTTGGGTTTTTCTTATTGAGAAATAGGCGAATGTGCAGTAGCTAGTCCATACATTTTTTGGTTTCAACTTGTAACACCTCTGAGCATTAGACGTAGGCCGTAGACCGCATAGTCAATTTTATTGAGCCAACATGCATTAATGGATGACTAGTTCGTTTATACTCTTTCTTAGCAATTATGAAGCAGCAGATCTTATTTTTTTTCAGTGTATGTGGTATAAAGTTACATCAGAAGAGTATGCAACGCATGTTAGGATGAATGAAGATTAGTTGACCCATTTGAACAGGGTTAATTATAACTTACAAATTGACATCTTAATTTGGTCACAATGGTACACAGCAAGAGTAGCTACAGAAGAACCAACTATAGTTTAACAACTCTCTTGGCACAACTTCTTTTATATAAGCTCAAGAGGCCTTCAAAAACCCACCATTTTAGCAACAGGACCAAATTAAGAGCAAATTAAGGTGGCAACAAGAGTCTCCATCCCAACATTTTACCAACCTCCACATCTCCTCACCTTCTAAAATATCCATACAACTTAACCTTCAACCATCCTGTTTCCACCTCTTTCTATCTTTTGTAGTTCACTGGTTTCTCTCTCTATTCCACATCAATGTTATAGGAAGAGTTTAGTTTAGGTTTTCAACCTAACTTTACTCCTTGAGACTTTAGTTTATTCACTTCCCTTCCACTTCTATACTTAATTTCTAGAACCATGGAGAGCTCTTGTCTAAATTATTCTCATGTCATGAAAAAACCGCCAATTCTTATTTCATCTCAAAGGGACAAACTTCTGCAAAGGAGTACCTTTTCGTTTCCATTACAAAAGAAAAATAGCACAAAAATAAACTATTTCCATCTAAATGGAGACTTTGGCGCCTTAAACGGGAATTCTTGCGTTTTTCCTAAGTGCCAAGCACAAACCATCAGCAACACATTCTGCGCGCATCCAGAAATTGGTAATGATGGTATAGGAATTGTCAGGTTTTTACAGGGAAAAAACTTCCTCATTACTGGAGCAACTGGTTTTCTTGGAAAAGGTGAGGCGCTTCTCTTATGATTCATTTCTTAATTTGAAAATCGTACTATATACATTTAGAGATGGTATTTATATATCTGTCAGCATCTTAATTTTTCCATGTTTTATTTCTTTAGTTCTTATAGAGAAAATACTGCGAACAAATCCTGATGTCGGCAAGTTTTATATCATAATTAAGGCAAAGGATGATGAAGCTGCAAAAGAGAGGCTTATTAATGAAGTATGAACTTTTACCATCTGCAAAACATGGTCAAAATATTAAATTAATTTTTCAAATTGCTGCATGATTTCACATTGACAGTTAAATCTCGAATGCTATTCATTTGTTTAAAGCCTACTTTATTTCTCATTCGTTGTTTGTGCATGTTTGCACGATATCGACGCATCTGAGATGAATACTCATAGGTGCAATCTTTTTGAACCAAATTGGAGGAAACATTATTGTTTTTATAAAATGCAGTCTGTATATCATTTTTGCAGTAAAAAAAGTGTCTGCATAAGAATACGTACTATATATATTGAATGACACTTCTTTTCTTTTTTATTTCATCCTGTTAGTCACATAAAATTAAGGATATATATGACTCTAGTATCAAAAAAATGTAAGAAATATTACTGTATTTTCTTATTTTTGCAGCTGTTTTCAAATAATTTTATTTAGTTTGTATATTTGTTATCCTTTTTACGAAATATACATCCGTATATGTGTCCGCATTCGCTTATGTGTTATAATGTGGCCAATTACATGTCTGATATAGACATGAACTTAAAACATTGTATATTATTGATATATGTAAGAAAGTTAAACTGCACGAAATTAATTTTATTTTCATTTCTTATATTTTTGGGGTAGAAAAGGAAAGCCAGGTATTCATGGTCATTCTCCTTCTAATATAATTGATCAGTAAATCAATTTGAGGTATAAATAGTGTATTTTTCAATGATCAGATAGTGGACACAGAGCTCTTCCAATCTTTACAAGAAATTCATGGAAAGAACTACCGAGACTTCATGCTTGAAAAGATTATACCAGTTTTAGGCGATGTTAGAGAAACCGGCATTGGAATCAAGTCCGAAATAGCTGAAAAAATAGCAGAGGAAGTAGATATTATTGTGAACTCAGCAGCAAATACTACTTTTGATGAGAGGTTCGACGTTAACTATCTTAATTTTAATAATGGATTTTAATGCTTAGACCTCAACAAAGGTGGACAGTTATACTATTGGATCCATTGTGGAATTAAGTGACCAACTACCATAACTCTCAAATTTTTTCTCTTTTTTCTTAAAATATTATATAAGCAAAAATGAAATCTTCTTAATATTTTTAATATGTAAATTCCTAACTGGATCATGTAAAGCACTCATATTGTAGGTACGATGTAGCCTTGGACATAAACACCTTGGGGCCTTACAGGCTAATGAGCTTTGCCAAGAGAATGAAGCAACTCAAGCTTTTTCTACATGTATCAACAGGTCAAAATTCAAATCATGACCATCTATTCTATTTTTTTCTTTCATAAAAATACATTTTCATTTACTACTATTATGTTCTTTGTGCCTTCTGACAGCTTATGTAAATGGGCAAAGACAAGGTGTTATTTCAGAAAGACCTTTTTGTCTCGGTGATACCATTTCAAGTGAGATAAGATCATCTAATAAGGATATACCGGTATTGGACATTGAGGCAGAGATAAAATTGGCATTTTCTTCTACAACTAAAGATGATGCATCAGATGTTCAAGAGATGAAAGATTTGGGCTTAAAGAGGTGAGCTGTTTTAAACAAAAAAGAACTAGGAAACAACAACAATCCTACTTGTGTTAATTTAAAAAGATATAGAGCAGCAAAAACCCCACTGGGATATTCATGTCTGTGCATGCTTATCTTTGTATAGTCATAAGAAAACATTTTTAATTCTTCAGGGCAAAATTGTACGGATGGCAAGATACCTATGTTTTTACCAAGGCCATGGGTGAAATGGTCATAAACAGCATGCGTGGAGAGATACCAGTGGTCACAATAAGGCCTAGCGTCATCGAAAGTACATTTAAAGAGCCCTTCCCTGGTTGGATGGAAGGAAACAGGTAATTGTGATTTCTGAACTTGTGAAAACCTTCTTTTAATATCAGTTTCTTATTGCCTCATTTATATTATTGGATTATTTCAGGATGATGGACCCAATTGTGCTTTACTATGGTAAAGGACAACTAACAGGATTTCTTGTCGACTCATGTGGAGTGCTTGATGTTGTGAGTGATCTCATCTGAAACTTTCTTAAATAAACGAGTGTACTGGCTCAATTACTATTTACTACTCTGATATCACAGACAAATTACTATTATTTGTTTATCTAATAAAATTTGTTGGTTCTTTAATCAGGTACCAGCTGACATGGTGGTGAATGCGACTATAGCGGCCATGGCAAAACATGGGTCTTGCACCGATCCTGGAACGCATATATACCACGTCGCGTCATCAAATGTGAACCCACTGGTGTTCAATCAATTAGCTGATATAATGTTTGAGCATTTTAGTGCATTTCGCTATGTGGACTCGACAGGCCAGCCAATCCAAGTTGAACCTTTAAAACTATTTCATGACATGAGTGAATTTTCAAATTTTATTCTAACCGATGCCATGGAAAAGAGCGCAAAAATAGCTGGCTCTGTTTCGAAAGAAAGGGTGTCCGATCGACTGAAAGCTTTGTTCATGAAGTTGGTCGAACGAACTAAGTACTTGGCCACCATATATGAGCCATATACATTCTACGGTGGAAGGTAATTAAGGCCCATATTTAGTCCCCTTTTGGGTATCATTTGTTAATTATCTAATAGCTTGACCAAAAAAATTTACTAACCAGTACGTACATACCTGACATTGCATAATGTTAGTTGACCATGATTAATATGAAATATGAATGGAACACAAATTTGGTCATGAATATGTAGTCACAGGGGATGTGAAATAAATCCATAAAAAGAGGGAAATAATAAATTACAATGCATAATCAATTAAGTCTTTTTATAGAAAAAAAGATAGAAATGGTGTGGTTCTTTCTAAATGAAGTTTGCTCAATGAATGAAACTTTAGATATCATTTTGCCATGGAAAATAAGGTGGTCAAAGAAATTCATTAAAGTAGTCATAAAAAGTTGGTAAGTGAAAAACTTTAGTGCAAACTAGTAGATTTACCCAGTAAACATTTCCTATTTATTGATACATTTAGACACAATGTACTTTAGAAAGAAAAAAAAAGTTCCATTCCAAAATTTGTAAGGAAGGATAATGTGGCAAGTCATGATTCATGACATTAGCATGAGGAAAATTGTGCTTCACCCATAAAGCATGAATTGACAGACAGTTTTGGAAAAATGTAGGTTTGACAATGCAAACACAAAGGAGTTGATAGATGAGATGTCTGAGGAAGAGAGAGAGAATTTTCAATTTGATGTTGAGAGCATTAATTGGAAGGACTATATTGCAAATGTGCATATACCAGGATTAAGGAAGCATGTTATGAAGGGAAGAGGGACAACAAACCCCTAAATTGTGGATGCATCAAATTCAAATTGAAGTTCAAAAGGTTGTATAGTAGTTCAACTTGAGCACAAACAAATTTGCAGTTAATTGCAGTTATGCTATACTAAAGTTAGATTGAAGCTATATAATTAATAGATTTTTACCTTATGCTGTTAAATTTGCCTATATTTCATGTAATCATATATTCTTGAGAGACTTACGAATTAAATTATTATGTACACATCTATTGTGGAAAAGGGATTTGAAGTCCTGTTTCCAGGTAATAAAATTGGTATAATCTGACACGAGTAAAGAAATAAATTTGCATTGCTTTGCCTTTGAATTTATACTATGAATTTATATATTATTTTTAATGTTCAAATAATCAATCCAAACCGCTTAATATGATCTTGATATTAAAAAGATATACTTTGAGGCCAATTTTTACATTTTTCAGAATTTTTTTCTGTTTTTTCAGATAGATAAAATATTGATAGTTTCGGATGATTGAGAATCTTTAGATCAAGTAATTATCTATTTAAAAAAATAGTAAAAAAATGTTAAGCCTCCTCTATAATATCCTTACATGAAGATTTTCTCAAAAGATTTTCATGCTTTATTCTTCTTTAGTTTCATTTAAGCCCCTCTAACTTTAAAATATAATTTTCATGCTGTAGGAATATAATTATCACTATAATTGTCTTTCATGTTTCATCCTACCTCATATCATTATCTTTGATTTTAAAGTCTAAACAGTCGATCCAAACCGCTCAACATGATACATGGAGACCAAATTTTATATTTTTTTGGAACTTTTTACTATTTTTTTAGATTGGTACAAAATCATTATTTTGGATGATTCAGAAACAGTGATTTTGTACCGATCTAAAAAAATAATAAAAAAATTCCCAAAAAATATGAAATGTAGGCAATCGTGTCTAACATCTTTATTTCGGTTTTCAAAATTCAAACTGTGGATCTTTTCGTTTCAGAACAAAACTTTTTATATTTTTTGTGCCTCACATTTTTTTGGATGATCAGCGACGCACCGATGTTTTTTTAACACTACCCGGCTAATAAAACATCGATGTTTCATTATAAAAACATCGATGATGCACCGATACATGCAACCAATGTAACACATGTATCCAATCAAATGCATTTGTTTGATCTTAGCCAAACCGAGTGCAAACTTCAATTCAAGTTTCCTATGACTTTTTCTTGTAGCCAACTATGCTATGCTCATCCTAAAAATGACCGGTACTGTATTAAAAAAAAAAATTTGGGTACCGGTTATTTTCCGGCCGGTAACGAATTAAATTAAGTACCGATCAGAAAATGACCGGTACAGACATTTTTATAACTTCTCAGCGGAACTGGATATATTAATTAATTTCTATTAAACTTTGGATACTAATAAAAATGTCGGCATAGTTAGGTACACACTAGGTCTTTTACAGGTCATCTACTCAAGCTATGGAATTTGGATGAAATTCTTGCGTCAAGACGGTTCTAGGCTTCTTTGTATGTGTCGTGTCTAGATACGTCCTCCTGCCGTGTCCAAATTCTCTACTTCCGGACACATCAACATAAACATGTCTACAGACGACGCGTGTATATTCTTACCCGTAGATGACATACGTACTATGTTCAAATATTCCGTATTTTTGGTTATTCGATCACTACCTACTCATCACATGCAAAAAAGTTTCATTAATTCAATTTCTGACAACGACATTATTTTATATTTACTTGACCCATGCAATGAATATCCTAGCCAAGCTCCCACGTAATTTCTCCTCCGGAGTCCAGCGCATGATCTCATCCATGAATTCAGATCCTCACCGGTACCGTAATAGGAAATCTTTTACAATTACTTGATCTGGACCGTTCTTTTTAACTTGGCACGAATGTCAAAGCCAAATAATACTACCCCTCCGTCAGCCCGAATCTCAAAGCGGCTGAGAGTTAATCTCAAACCGTAAAGTGAAGGGAATCTCTTACAGTAATGGAGAGAATACTTGTCCCTCATCCATAGGGGTAGAATAGGCTAATACCCCTGATGTAGCAATCAAGGCTCTTTAATTAGTATTAATAAAATCTTGTACATTTTTTAGAAGTTAGATAGAACCGGTGGCAGTGGCACCAAGTTTGTAAATTTGATTAATACATAATTTTAATGCAAAAATTGATAATGTTTGTTAAGATTTGTATATTAAATTTTATAACTTTGGTCTTTCAAATAAAAGTAGACTATTTGTAATATACAAATCAATTATTTTCTATAAATCGGTATGCAGATAACAAAAATAATTTAAATAGATATACATATTTTGAAAACAAATAAAAAATTTCACAACTATTTCTACAGTACAACCGAACATTCATTTTGACACATCGTTATAAATATTGTTGTGCCTATGTCGTACCTGTAAAATCGCATCTCGTATAATTATGTAACAACTTAACACACCCTAAGTCTTTCCCGGAAATTTTTTATCTATAAAAATTATTAAATTGAGACGTACGAATAGAAAGAGTACCTCGTTTTCAACAAATATAGAAAGATCTGACTCATTGAGTCCGATAAAAAAATTCGGATCGGACTCAATGGTCCAGATCCATTGCTATTTTTTTTAAACAATAGAAAAGGAGAATATGGGTGCCACATTTAATCAAGTCAGAAGTGGATCAGACTCATTGAGTTCGAGCCAATTTTATTTTAAAATTCGGTCATTTCCACTGTTTTTGCAGAATTAAAAAAAAAAATCAACTTGAATCGGACCCAATGAGGCAAATCCAATTCTAACCTGATTTTTTTGTGGTAACTATATTCCTGATTTTTTTTCATGAGTGCCTAATTTAAAAAAGAAAAGAAAATAACAATGAATCTGAACCATTGAGTTTGATTCAAAATTTTTGGATCGGACTCAATGAGTTAGATCTTTCTATATTTGTTGGAAACGAAATACTCTTTTTTATTTCCGTACGTCTCAATTTAATAATTTGTATAGATAAAAAAATGTTGTCTTTCCCGCTTAACAAAGTTCATTTGTTAAATTATAATTTTTATCTTAGTAAGTTTGTTTAATACTTAACTTACATTTGATGACCCATTTAATGGTCAAAAATCAACAAAAAAAATAAATATGAAAGAAGTTACATGAAAAAACATGTAACAATGGACGGGATAAGAAGGTATTTATAAACTATTTAATTAGTCAATGAAAACAACATTTCATTGAGTCAACAAAAAATGTATTTTGCGGAATTGTTGTACCGAATTTCGTCAAGTCGAAAAAATTTCCTAAAATAATACAAAAGCGAAAAAGAAATGTTGGAAAAGGAGTTTGTTGACCACATACAATGTGAAGCTGGTCCAAAGATGCGACTTTTTTTGTGTGTTGAAGTCTTAGTTAGAAATTTGCTAAAACAAATCGTAGCAAGTAGGGAGAGTAAAAAGCGACGCGTTGTGTTCTCCTTTCCTAATATTTAATACGTAATTATGCACTCAAAGTCTCAAAAGGCCAAATTCCTTATATACCTTCATAACTTCAACAATTTACATTTACTCTTTGAAAGACAAAATATCTTGTATATTGCCGATTTTTTTATTAATCGAAAATAAAAATAAAACGGAATCATTTATCCCATCCCACGGGATGTGACAATTTATCTCGTCCCACTTATCTAAATTCGTAACCCAGCTAATCTAATTAATTAAAAAAAATTGTGGAATGGGTTAATCTATCCCGTCCCACATTTTTCACTCTGTTAACTTATTAACTAAGAAGAGAAGAAACAAAAAAAAAATTATGGGACGGGATAGATTATCCCATCTCACAAATTTTTATTTTTTTCCTCTGCTTAACCTATTAACTTAAGAAGAAATTAGCGGATTACGGATTTGGATTAGTGGGACGGGATAAATTGTCCCGTCCTGTGGAACGGGATAATCAATCCCGGTTTACCTAGATATCAAAATTTCACCAAATCGATCCCTTTCGTGATATTTTATTTATTTATTTTCTATTAATAAAAAAATCGGTGTATATTGCCTCTCAAAATGTAATGTTCTTTTGCAAATTCTGATATGAGATGACATATATTGATAACCATATGTATTTGACAACTATGACAACTGATAAAATGATTATTAAAATAAAAGAAGTAACATTACATATATATTCCTTATCATTTAAATATGTTTTCTACATACTGAATTATTAATTTTTCAAATCGCTTGACAAAGGTCAGTCACTTTTAAATTACATAAAATTTAATACACAATCTTTTTAAACTATAAAAATGTTATATAATTCTAGTTTTTTATTTTTAATAATTATTTAATTAGCAATATACATGGATCTCATAGCATCTCACTAAAATGAAATAAAGAAAATACATTACATATCATTATTAAAGAAAAGTTTTGTCAAAAAACAAACATTTTATCTTCTTATGAAAATATTGTTCAAATGAATTATAGAATGCTATTTTTCTCAAGAGAATTTGTAGAGAATAAAAATTTTAGGAAAATATTTCTGCAGATAAACATATCAAATAATTGCTTGTGAATAAATGATAAGGGTCAAAATAAAATATAAATTGACAATTGTAATATTTATACTTACGACGGTTAAAGTCGAGTCTGGCTACTATAACATCAGTGTCATCAGCCTATATAACACCAATTCCAAAACCTATCAAATCGACTTCAAACGGTGAATCCAAACCGTTCAAACCGATCTACTTCATTAGTTGTGCGTTTACATGAAAAATTTATAATTTTTCGAATTTATTTAGTATCAAGTCAAGTGGTCAAATATGTGAGTTTTTAAGTTAATTTTAGTACATTTATTTTTCAACATTTTTTACCGCTTGATTTGATACTAAAATAACTCGAAAATATAAAAAATTTGCATGTAAAAGCATCACTCATTAAGTAAATCGGTTTGAACAGTTTGAATTAGTCGTTTAAAGTCTATTCAATTAATTTTGAAGTTAGTGTCATACGACACCGATGTCATACTAGCCGGACTCGTTAAAGTCAACAAGAGGTTAGCTCTCTAGAAAATTTCCTTTTGAAGACATTCTATGATAATTTGAATATCATGGGGGGTGAATAAGAAATTTCCCAAACTTAAGGAATCACACCAGAAATCTCGCCAGTACTCACTAGTGAAAAGACCGAAGCAAAGTAGAGAGAAGCGCGATTGATTGCCCTTTCTTCTCCCCTCAGCTCCTTTTAATTTGTTTCTCTTATTGAGGTTCCAAATGTCGGGAGAAGCGCGACTCAAAACAAGAACGAATTAAAGAGAGAAAATTATTTTCATGCACTGATTCTTCGTCTCCTCTCTCCTTTCTCTTCTCTCTCATCTTGTTTTTTTTTCATCTCTTTCTTGTCCTTTTGCCTGGATCCATGGATGGTGCCACAGAAGCTTCGCCAAGCGTGCTCAGAGGCATACGGGTTCAAGCTCCATTGGTAAGCTTGCTCGGTGATTTTTCCTTTTTTGAGCTTAATTTGGGTATTTGGTAGAATTTTTATTAATTCTGGATCTACAAGTTTTATCCTTCAATTGGTGATATTTTGTTTATTATTAGTGTTTGATTTAGGTTTTGGGGGATTTCACTTTTTATATGGTTGGACAGGCTTTCTTCTTGTAAAATTTGTTTCTAATCCTGCTAATTTATGTACATTTGTTTTGATTTCTTATTGTCTGTGCCAATTTTCGTGTAATATAATGACGTGTAATTTATGTATCGATAACATGAGAGTATTTACTAGCCTCTGTAGTGTTGAATTTACTAATTGAGATTTTTCCCTTTTTTGGAAATGAGCGAATTATAATAACCTATATTTTGTTAGGATATTATTGTAAAGTTAATGGAATAGTTGGGCTAAGGTCGAGTAAATTGAAAACAATTACACAATGTGAGACAGCTAAAGGTCAATTAGGGTTTAGTTTCTCACTTTTATGCTTCACACTGCAAACAGGTTGATTCTGTTTCATGCTACTGCCGTGTGGATACGGGTCTTAAAACTGTAGTGGGGGCCCGGAAGTTTGTGCCTGGTGCGAAGCTATGCCTACAACCTGATATCAAACCGAACATAAGGCGGAAGCCGAGAAATTCACGCAAAGACCGCGCTCGCACTCAGGCCCCACTTCTGCCTGGTCTACCTGATGACCTGGCGATTGCTTGTCTGATTCGTGTCCCCCGTGCCGTGCATCCAAATTTGCGCATTGTGTGTAAGAGGTGGAATCGTCTCTTGTCTGGAAATTACTTCTACTCTCTCAGGAAGAAAACAGGTATTGGTTTAGATTTTTCAGAATAATACTGCATTACATGCAAAGGCATGCTAACACACCAATATTATCTTTTTCTTCAACTTTAAGATAGTTCTGCAAAAATAAAGGTAATTTCTTGTGTTTTTGTGAAACCCCAAATAGTTTACTTGTACGCTTGCAAAACAGGATATATCACATATATGCCCACTCCACTCACTATTTATCTGTGTACACAATGAGGAGAAGGGCTAAATTGTTTTTCTTATCAAAGATTGCTTATGCTTTTAGGGTACACAGGATTAGTCTTAGTTTCGTAGGGTGTTGTCACAATTTTTGGTCTTGTATGTGCGGTTGGACATGGATAAAGGCTCCGCAAAAATGCTTTGGTAACTCCGAAGCAACCTTTTTTAACACCACTACTACAATTTATTCAGTAGACCATCTTGTTAAGAAACATTACAAGTTTTTTACAAGTACAAGGTAACATGAAATCATGCACTTGCCTGACTATGTAGCCTATAAATTTTAGGTATGGCTGAAGAGTGGGTCTACGTCTTTAAAAGAGACAGAGAAGGTAAAATATCATGGCAAGCCTTTGACCCAATTTATCAACTGTGGAAGCCATTGCCGCCTGTTCCTCCTGAATACTCTGAGGCACTTGGGTTCGGATCAGCTGTTCTTAGCGGGTGCTATTTGTACCTCTTTGGTGGTAAAGACCCAATAAGGGGTTCCATGAGGCGGGTGGTCTTTTACAATGCCCGGAACAATAAATGGCAAAGAGCACCTGATATGCTACGGAAAAGACACTTCTTCGGCTCATGTGTTATAAACAATTGTCTTTATGTTGCTGGTGGTGAGTGTGAAGGTATACAAAGAACGCTAAGGTCAGCTGAGGTGTATGATCCAAATCGAAATAGGTGGGCTTGTGTGGCCGAAATGAGTACTGGTATGGTCCCATTTATAGGGGTTGTTTATGAAGGCAAGTGGTTTCTCAAGGGGCTTGATTCGCACCGACAGGTGGTGAGTGAGGTGTATTTACCAAGCTCAAATGCATGGTCGACAGTTGGAGATGGCATGGTGACAGGTTGGAGAAACCCTAGTTTGTCCTTCAATGGTCGTCTTTATGCAGTTGATTGTAAGGATGGTTGCAAGCTTAGGGTTTATGATAGGTCCACCTGTTCATGGACCCGGTTCACTGATAGTAAAAACCATATGGGGAGTTCTCGTGTCTTTGATGCTGCTGCTTTGGTGTCGTTAAATGGGAAATTGTGCGTGATAAGAAATGACATGAGTATTAGTCTTGTGGATATCTCAGGTTCGAGTCTGGAGATGGGTAATGCTCCTTTGTGGGAGACTATTGGGGGCAAGGTGCTTCAGCAGAAATCCTTTATCGCAAATCTGTGGTCGACCATAGCGGGTCGGGGTGGATTGAAGAGCCATATCGTGCATTGTCAGGTGCTTCAAGTATAGCTTGGTTTTACTAGGTAATCTAGTATATAGTTTTTCTCAGAGGGGTAATTGCACCATAGCCACATTAACTATAAAATGCCCATGTAAATAACTTCCTTTTTCCCGGGAGCAACCTTATATTTTTTTTCACACCAGAACTCTCTAAGGTGCATTGATTCAAACTTTTACAAAAGGTGTGGTTTTTTCTGAAAGAAAATTAGGTGGAAATTAGTTTCTGTGGCTTAGGTGCATTTATTCCTTGCTGAGCTTTGGTTTATTCATGAATAGAAATATACCAAATTTCATTTTGGTCTTATACCTGATGAGGCTGTGTCAATTAGGGGATGGAAGTCGTTTTTTGTAGTTCTGTTTTGGGGTTGATGGTGATATTTAGAGAGGATGTTTAGGTCCTGTTGTGAGCTAGATGCTGCTCAAGTGCTGAAGCGCAGATGTGAAATCTTTCGGAAAAATTTGGTCCTGGTTGGGTTTTGAGGACATTACAATACTGATGGTTAGGTTAAAGGGGATGGAGTAATGTAGGTGCTTATTTCTATTTGTTAATCTCTGAATGTGTTTCACCTTCAGTGCTGGTGCAGGATCCTCAATAATTGGAACTAAGTTTTTATAGTTTTTAATTAAAAATAATTGTTAATACTTTCATTTGGTGATTCTACTGTTTCCTTCTTGGTTGGTCCGGTTACCTGATTCACTGGTAAATGCACATGCAGTATTTAATTTACCGAAGTTTATGCACATCAATTTGGTTCAAAGCATGGAAGGTACATTTGAGTCCTTGCTACATTTAGGAATTGAGTGGCAGTTCCCAAATCTGGTACTACATTATGATAACAGAGCTGGGTTCCACAAATAGCTATTGCTGGAACGCAATCTTGGTATTTACAGCCATCACTGATGTAATTTTCCTTGAACTATTAATTTATTTATTGCTTGACCGTAAAAAGAGTACTTCTAGATGAATTTGATCAAGCACAGGAGATTGTTCTGAGCTCAGGGTATTTCAGTGGGTACCATTTTAATGAAAATTGCCTCAGAAAGCATCTCAAAACAAGAAATTGCCTTTGAGACTTGTATTGGTTCTTAGATAACAGTACAGTACGATCATGGATAACGAACGAATTGCTTTGTTATAGATATCATTACACTGTTCTAAAAACAGAAATTCGGGCTCAGCCCAATAAGACTTTTCAAAAGATCTTATCCTGATGGAACAGATCAGATCAGAGCAGAAATTTGGGCTCAGCCCAATAAGACTTGATTTAAAAAATAAAAAATATCATCTATAAACAGGCGTGGAAATATTACTTGAAAAAATTGTCAAATCAAGAGCCCATTAAATTTATATATTCCTCTTTTTTTTTTTTTTTTACCATTTTGAAGCGCCTTTTATTCCCTGGAGAAACAATGTAATGGAATCCGAGTATCCGACAAAAGCTTCCATTACTTATATTGAGTTAACCCCCTAAAAAAAAAGTGGTTATTAATCAATCTTTTAAAGATTTAAATTTCACCAGAGAATTAATCATTATTATACTAGAGAATTCCAAATCTAACAACGAGATACTTTGTAAATATTTGAAGGCAAGAAACTTGATTTTCATCTATATTTGAGAAAAATAAAAGAAAATTTTTTTCAATAGACCCAAACAAAATTAAACACTATTAATATGGAGGGCTAATAGTTGTACGAAGCAGCTCTTCAATGGGCCACTTTTTTAACAAACAACAAATATCCATCCGGCCCACTAAAGAGTTCATAAAATAATGATCTTTCACAATTAAATAAATTGCTTTTCCTTATTGGATATCAGTACAACATATGTACTACTTAGACCCGCTCCAGTTTCCTTGTGAAGAGAGAAAGACATAGCCCCGTAATCAAGGCGGAGCCAGACTTCCGAACTATGGGAGTCAGACACATAATGAGGATCATCATATAAAATTTTCATGTTAAGAATGGAGGTCAATGTAAATGATCTATGACATTCGACTATAAATTACATAAAAAATTATACATAATACAAAAAAATAAAAAAAAAGAGGGTCAATTGACCCCCATTTATGTATACTACATCCGCCTCTGCCCGTAATCAAGCAAATGTAAAAAAAAAAAAAGTGACTACAAAAGATGTCCCCTCTTGAATGTTTAAAGAAAGTTGAGAAAGCAAAAGCGTTGAGTTAGCATATTACAAAAACTTGAGAATGTGTGGAATCTTGAAGTTGCTTTACTCAGTGGAGCTAATTAAATCTTTAATCAAACCCAAAGAATCTTATAATATTAGATATCTTAAAATTTTGAGATTAATATTAGATTTTAATTAATCTTTAGGTCTGAAGATTATTAAAACTAGTCATGGCATGATAGAAGGCTCTATTCATAAATGTGTCTATTCATCTAGTCATATCGGTTTATACATTAGTACCGATATAAGCAGGGGCGGAACCAAGGCCTGGGCCAGTCTGGGCCCTGGCTCCCTCTTGGCCCAGAAAAATAATGCTCACCCCTTTAATAAAAAAAAAAACTGGCACCCCCTCTGTCTTTCTCTCCGCACCCCCTCTGGCACCTCTCTTTAATAAAAAAAACTAACACCCCCTCTGTCGGACACTCTTGGATTTATCAACCGCCTGTTGGCCGCAAGAAACTAGTTAGGCCCCCCTACCGATCATTTCTGATTCCGCCACTGGATATAAGGTAGACCAACTTGAGGTATATAATATTTGAATTGTTTAATTTTACTAAAAAGTTTCTTTATTTCCCACAAGCTCTCATCTTATATTTAACCCAAACTTATATTCAGACCAAGTTTCTTTATGTCCTTTCTTGAATGTTTAAAGGAAGTTTAGAAAGCAAAAGCATGTGTTGTGATAGCTCTCATTTTATATACAAACCAAGTTTCTTTATGTCCTTTCTTGAATGTTTGAAGGAACTGTTGAGAAAGCAAAAGCATGACCAAGCCACTACAAGAATCTTTTAATATTAAATTTTAAATTAATCTTTAATTTTGAAGATTATTAAAACTACAATTGATCCCTTTTTTTTTATCTTTAACCACCTCACAACGGAAAGCACAACGTTACATGCTATCTACATAGTATGTCTTATATAAGCATGATTTATATTCTTCACATAATATCTAAAACTATAAGCATGGTCCTCCTCTTTTTGTATATTACTTTTAGTAGTGATGAATATTAAAATTTAACCTCATGACAAAATTAAATAGTTTAAATTGATCTATTTCATAAGTGATATATTATATTTCAAATTTATAAATTACCTAATTTATTTAGTAAAAAGTTAAACGATAAAAAAAAATATTCAAAGTTATTTTATTACATTCATTTTTTTATAATTCTATGACATCTTGACTTTACACTAAATAAAATTGAAAATAAAGAAACATAGCATATAGACATCTCAGTTGTCATGTAGATTGGTTTGAACATTTTACATTCGTAGTTAGAAGAAGTTAAGTTCACCAATCAGCTTAATCTTAAGCTTAAGTACATACTAATTTCTTTATTTTTTTACAGTAAAAATGTGTGTCAAGATTTTTAATTCAAATATTAACTAAATATCACCTTGCAGGATTTCAATCTTACAATCTTTTACATGGAGGACATTGTCTTAATTTATTGCTAATTTTTTCATTTGTATATTTTAAGTAGTTCTATTTGTGGGCTAAACAAACAGATTGTTTTCTTGTTTTGCCATTTTGAAGCTCCTAGTCTTCCCCTGGACAAACATTGCAATGGAACCGGAATTAGTATATTTAACTAATATAATAACCTCTGTATTAAAATTAAATTGCAAATTTCTACATTGAGGTTTATAAAATAACAGGTTTGAATTCTTTTTACTAAAAAGTAACTACAATCCAGTTATTTCCAACAAGCTCTCATCTCATATTTAATTAGACCCCCAACTAAATTAAACAGTGTTAATATGGAGCTATAGTGACTCGTAATTAAGCAGCGCTTTAATGGGCCACGTTTTTAACAAACAACAACCATCCATCCGGCCCATTAAAGAGTCGATAAAATAATAATAAATTGCTTTTCCTTATTCGATAGATATCAGTACAGTATATGTACTACTTGACCCGCTCCGGTTGCCTTGTGAAAAGAGAAAGACATAGTCCCATTAGCAAGCAAATGGAAAAAGAGACTAAAAAAGAGATTAGAATGTTCCCTCATGAAAGTGTAAAGGAAGTTGAGAAAGCAAAAGCTTACGGTGAGTTTACATTAAGAAAACTTGAGGATGTCTGGAATTATGAAGTTCCTTTACTCAGTAGAGTTACATCTTTGAGCGAAGCCAGCTGCTACAAGAATATGCTTTAATTTTGGGTGGAACACAAAGGCAATCAGCTGACTAATCGGTTCTTAAATACTAATTAATTAGTTATATTGTTTGTTTTTATTATAACTTATTATGTAGGTTTATCAGATGACCAAAATTTGTTCGCTTTATTGGAATGTCTTCATAGCTAGGCACCCCCAAATCCAGAACAGATAAGGTCTAATACATAATGTTGGATATTGTATTGTTAATATAAGAGTATTTACGTAAAAGTGTGAATATAATAGTTATAGGGACTAAAGTGTAAGATTTGAGTTGTATATCTAAACAGATTATCAATTAATGAAATGATTCCCATTTTCTCAACACCGTAAACTTTACATATGTTGAAGCACTTCGAAAGGTCTAAGAAAAGAAAAGGGATTATGCTATTTTGTAATGAATTAGACGAATCGCTCTTCTCTTTGGTTATTCTATCGCTATTTGCTATTCCACGCAAATTACTCTAAATTGTATCTTAAAATTAACACTAATTGATTAAATTGTATCTTCTAGTTGATTCTACCTGCATCATCTATCTAAGATCGTTGCAATGGATGAACGAGAAGAACAAGTCGCGACCTGGAGCTGCGTATCGTCAATTATCACCTCCCAAGACACTGATCGGGACATGAAAATGGGATTTTGGGGGAGGGAGAGGTTAAGAGGTTTCAGGGGTGGTCAAAGACGAAGAGAAGAGAAAGTGAGAGGGAAGTGAGGGAAGCTCTTTGAAAGAGAGAAGCGGATAGAGGATCAGTGAAGGGGAAGGAAGGATTAGATAAGAAAAACGAAAATTGTCATCGTAAAGAAAGAATTGAAGTGCCATAAATTACAACTAGCCCAGCGGTACCTTACAATTGGTACATCTAATATTTAATTTACCAGTAGATTGAAATAATAAGCGCAATCAATCGAACACCTAATAATTAAACACAAGGAGGATATCTATTGCTCGGAAAACATAAGAAGATCACTAGATTATATTATTCAGAAACAAACCACAACTCCACATAACATTCTACTTACACGAGACATTCGGAAACAACAACAGAAATAAGAAAAAAAAATGTTAAAAAAGAGGAAATACACAAAATACAACGTGAAAAGGAAGAAGAAACTAAAGAAGAGATTCACAGCTCCTCCTCTTGATGTTCACCAGAATCACCACCAACTACAGTCTCCTTTGCCCTGTACAATTTCTCCTTCGCGGTATCAACCACCTCCTTCGCTTTCTCTTTCGCCGTCTCATAACCCCCATAACCCTTCTGCTTCGCTGACTCAGTCGATTCGTACACCTTTTCCTGTGCTTGTCCGGTCGTCTCCATGCTCTTGTCCTTTGCTTCCTTTGGTTTTGTGCTAGCTTCTCCGGCCTTCTTTTTCGCCGCCTCAGTGGCCTGCTCTGCTGTCTGCTTGGTAGTTTCTTTGGCTTTCCCTGCCTTGTCAGCTGCTTGCTTTGTTGCCTCTGTTTAGTTTGAAAGCCAGATCCAGTTAGTGTTATCTTCGTAAAGAGATGAGAGTATTTATATTTGATAATCATATAAGAATGCACAAGAGCTAGACAATACCGGAGGTCACACCCCCAATCTTCTCACTGCCCTTTTTTGCACCTTCTTTTGCTTGCTTTGTTTTCTCTATTGTAGCACGGAAAACCAGAGCTCTAATTAAATTTCTCAAATGTAACAGAGAAACCAGAGCTTTAACGGTCTATTTTTTTCGTATTCAATATAATTAGTCGTCTATACTGATCACAACAAAAATAAAGAAGAGAAGTGCATAACTCACCACTGACAGTCTCTTGGGAATTCTCTCTGGTTGACTTGATGGTCTCCCCGGCCTTCGTCCCGACATGCTCTTCATCTGTTGGATGTTTAAATCCCAACCCTCCAGTGATCTTTTCCTTGGCCCAGGTGCTCCACGACTCCTCCTGAGGCTCCTCTTTGTCTTCCTTTGTCGCCACCGCCGCTGCGACGAGCAACAATCCAAGGAGCATCACCATCACCAAGGGAACACTTATTCTCCTGGAAACCTTCATTTCTGCTTGTTCAATTGTTCCTCTTCTCAATTCCTTCCTTAATAATTTTGTAAGAGTTAATTTGCTTCTCTTATTTGCTTAGATAGATTGGCAATTTACCACTGAGCCTGGTATGACATATTCCAAATATATAAGTGTGAGATGAGTCTGGAAAGATTTTGAAGGAGGTACGGACAACCGAGGAGAGTGTTTGTGGACACGTGTGGGGGTCAAGCTGGTAGGCCGTTGCTCGCTAGACAGGTGCCCAGTGAGGTGGCATGTTTGATTTTAAAATGCTTTATGGGTCGGCTGTTAGATGATTACAACTAATATGTAAAATAATTTTATATCGTATGCTCAATTTTATACTTAATTAAAAGTAATTATATGCATTATATAATTTATTAAGCATTAATGTGTCATATAAAGTGGGGACATTTAATGTGTAGAACTTAAGAGGTAAATTTAATTTAATTATGGACTAAATTAAATAATTGTCATAATATGACAGTCAAAGAGTTTCTTATGCTGTATATAAAGATTTGGTCCCCCAGAATATAAGACAATTTGAATTCACTTTTTCTTATTCCATTAGAGAAAAGTGTGAGAGGTTTTGGAGAAGGCAGAACAAATGAGACTCTCTAAAGAGCCTTGCTATTCTGGAAGAACAGAATCGGTGGCGTTCTCTCACACAAAACAGTCAAGGATTAAGGTACGCTTCCACTATTCAGTTTTATATTCAACACAGATGGTCCTGCGGTGGCCGATGATGTTGTATATTTTTCTATTCAATAATCTCCCACATGGACAAGATGTGAAAACGTGTGCAGGTCGGTTTACACATTTTTCTGAAAATTTCGGGCTAAATCAGGAACCAAAAAAAAATGCTGAAAATAACATTTAAAAAAAAACTGAAATAAATCAGAAAAAATTTCAATTTTCTTATTTACCCTAAATTTATCACTGCTATTATTTTAATCAACTATAATCGGTCCATTAACAATTATAATTGATTAACATTATTCTATGTGTATTTAATACGTATAATGCCATGACTTAATTAATCACATTGTTTGGCATATTTTAATAATTACATAATTGTAATCTTGCGACAGTATTTGATATCATAATCATAATGCACGTATGTCCAACTTAATTATTGTAATTACACGTCTCTAAATCCAACAATCTCCCACATGGACAAGTGCAACCTTTTGATTATATATCCTTAACTTTATTGATGGAACCGGTATCTTGAGATAATGGGGTTTACCTTTATTTGAATTTATATTATATATATGGATATTTTTCTGAGTATGTAATTTGTTTGTTGTTCTAATTTTAGTTAATATCAATTCTAGCATCAAATTAAGGGAATGGAAATTGAACTTAAAGTCAGTTCTATTTCCATTCCCTTAATTTGATGCTAGAATTGATATTAACTAAAATTAGAACAACAAACAAACTACATACTCAGAAAAATATCCATATATATAATATAATTTCAAATAAAGGTAAACCCCATTACCTCAAGATACCGGTTCCATTTATAAGTTATCTTTGGACTAAAATATTAACTTCTTATGATATCTTGGCGTAGCAATCAAGCACTAATAATTAAGTAACATGTCGAACAATTAACCTTCCTTTGGACCGATTAAATTGATCACACGTAAAAAACCAAACAATCATCACTGTACTTATTACCACAAGGCGCACGTGCAACTTTAATAAATATTGGTCTTCCTTTGGGCCGACGAATATTTACACTCATTACATGTACACGATAAAACCTTTTATATTTTAAAATAAATTACTTTCAAAAGGAGAGCTCACTTTGGCGAGGTGCGATTGAAACCAATCCATTTTAAAATATATAACCTTAATACATTTTATTTGAACTTAAAATTATATCCAAATTCTAAAATTATGGTTTAAACATAAATCTAAATCCATCCTTAATTTATTAAGAATCAAATATATATTTTCTCTTTTGATTCTCAATTGCCATGTGGATTTAGTCCAATTGTAATTAACTTGATTCTTATATTATACCAAAAAATATACATATGTAGTGGTATCTCAAATCACAGCGTACTTGAATTTCTACATCTTATCACCAATAAAAGGTGTATCTAAATCCAATTACATTTCTTTTCGCTGAATCATTTTCTATTCCACTTATAAATGTACATTTACCACGATATAATTCAAAATTTAAATCCACTTAAACTTTATTAAGAATCAAATATACATTTTTCTTATTTTGATTCTCAATTACTTGTGGATTTATATTAATCATAATCATCTTTATCATAATTAAATCATACTTAAAAAACGACCCAGAGGCTTAATCAAAATATACTTGAACCATAGACTTATATAAAACTACTCGGCTGATGCATCAAGTCAGGACAAAATTGGTTTTGCGCGGTTTACCAATAAAATAAATAAATAAATAATTTGGACGCTGGTGTATCGGGGTGTACAGAAAAACCATCCTAACAATTCTGAATCTGGAGTACGCGCGATCCAATCAACGCGAAAGGGAAATTGCGTCTGCGCTGGTTCATGCGCGGTCTACACTGTTTTGGCGCTGCGAGAAGTATTCTGACTGCTCCACGTGCGGTGCACAGCCCTTTCACGCGCGATAATGTGACGCGGTGTATGCGCGGCTCACCACGACCAGACGTTTTTATGCGCGGTTACCGAACCGATTGGTCGCGAAACTTGTTATGTGCTGGTTAGACTCGGTCTATATGCGGTTCATGCGTCTAACACAGATTAAAAATGGCAATTTCAAGATTCTGGACAGAATTTCAAGGACAGAATTAATCAAATTAACAAATCTAAAATCGCCAATTAATCAGAAACTGAACCATATATCATAACTGTACCAAAAAATACAAAAAACTTCTTTCAAATACAGAGCGGCTCTGATACCACTTGTTAGAACCGATGAAAACCATCATCGGCCACCGCAGGACCATCTGTGCTGAATATAAAACTGAATAGCGGAAGCGTTATATACAGCATAAGAAACTCTTTGGCTGTCCTATTATGGCAATTATTCAATTTAGCCCATAATTAAATTGAATTTACCTCTTAAGTTCTACACATTAAAGGTCCACACCCTATATGACACATTAATGCTCAATAAATTATATAATGCATATGACCACTTTTCATTGAGCATAAAATTGACAGTATACAATACAAAATTATTTTACATATTAGTTCAACGTTGGATTAATGATCCAACATCGGCATGTTTGATTTTAAAATGCTTTAAGGGTCAACAACGAATTGCTACTGACAGTCCAAAGTTAGTTAGAGCTGTTACTCCACATCAGCTAAGTAGTTATTCCATCTCAGCGTTTCTTGCTAAGTATTACAAAATGTAGAGAAGTAGAAATAGAATGAAATTTATATTTCTTTAATTGATTTTGATTACAATTATGCTCTATATATAGAGTCTTGTCTAATTACAATTATGCCACTAACAACCTCTTAACAACTCTAACAATACTTCTAACATTATCTTAACAACTTCACTAACAACATTATTAGCACTTCCTAACTTCCTAACTGTCTCTATTACTGAGTTGTCGTATCGGGAATAAAAATAGAGATTCTTGTACTCGTTTGATTTACTTTCTTTTACGATTTTGATCATACTTGTTTGATTTACTTTCTTTTACGACTTTGATCACCTTTATAAGGCCAACAGAAATAAGGCGAAACATGAACGCGGTAGCAATGTTGAGCTTGCTCCGAAAAGAAGAAGATTGATGCCAATATCTTAATGTCATTGTTCTTGCTATTTGAATCGTCAAGTTTGGATCTCCTTAAAGAAAGAAGAAGGTAGGGAGAGAAGAATGAACTCTTTTGGCTCAAGAATGCTTCCATGTACTTGAGAGGCTCGTTTGAGTCCTCTTTGAAAAATAAAAACAAAAAGAAAGAAAAAAAAATTGAATAGCTCATGGCTTTGTGACAAGTACATGGTTTCAAGAGGCTTTGTTACTCTCTTGTCTCATTTGTGAGAAGCATTGTGGATATAGAAGAAGAGAAGAGAAATAGAGCCCGACATTGGTTTGGCTTGGTAATTTGAAAAATTGGAGGTCTATGCAAGCTTTCAAAAAGAACTGGGTTCGGTAGGTAGGAAAATAAGAGAAATAAAAAATTCTGCATTGGGCTTTTTATCTTGGCCCAGAGGAAAATGAAAGAAATGAAATCTTTGAACAAAAAGGAGATCCGTGCGGGATTGAAATCAACTAGTCTCCCTTCGTATTTCATCTTCTTCGTGACCTTCACAAACGCAATCAACAACACTCGTAAAATTCAGCAATAGCGGTGGTGGATCTGAACATCAACCTCAACACGCTCTGCTGCGACCATTATCAGGTTCTTCTTCGCGGTTACCTTCGAAAACAGCTCGAGCTCGAAAACAAACTTCTCTTGGTAAGCTGAAACCTTGCTCGCCTTCTCGGCGGCAGAGATGTGGCGGATTGAAAGAGCACGGCGGAGATCATAGACTCGTCGAGATGGGTGATCCTCTCAAGCTCACTGACAACTGCTCAATTTCTGATTTTGGAGAGCAATCTGGTCAGGATCGAAAAGTCATCAAGCCAGCTCGCAAAGCTTCGTCTCAGGCGATGAGGCACACCCTTGGGTGGAGAGTTTCGAGAAGTGCTCCAGTCGTCGATCTTTTCATCACCTCTCGATTTGGTCGGGTGCTTGGTGCGGCGGGCCAGTGCAAAGCCGAGACGAGTGATGCTGTGGAGATGGCTGATCTGTTGGCTGGCACGACGGCGACAGCTTCTCTGCCGTGACAGAGGTGTTGTTCTTTCCTTTTTCTTTAGAAGATAGTTATGTAGAATAGAGGGGAATAGGTAGGGATTAAGGAGTAGGGCAATAGAGTAGATAGGAAGTAGATCTGTAGGAATAGAGAGAGATAAGGTGTTTAGAGAGGAATAAAGTGGAATATAGAGGGTTTATTCTATAGTGGAGAGGAATAGAGATTTATTTCTGGATTTTTTTTTTTTGTATAAGCTGGAATAGGGGATTGGATTTGAAGCATAATTTATGGAATAGGTGTTAGCCTAATTCCAGTTTACCAAAGCTCTGATACCATATTACAAAACGTAGAGAAGTAGAAGATGAGCTTGGAATGTCAATGCCATTGTTCTTGCGATTTGAATCGTCATTTGGGTCTCCTTGAAGGTAGAAGAGAAGAAGGAGCTCTATTGGCTCAAGAATGCTTCCATGTACTCGAGAGGCTCGTTTGAGTCCTCTTTGAAAAATAAAAACAAAAAGAAAGAAAGAAAATTGAATAGCTCGTGGCTTTGTGACAAGTACTTGGTTTCAAGAGGCTTTTTAGCTCTCTCGTCTCATTTTTTAGAAACATTTTAGAGGTAAAGAAGAAGAGAAGAGAAGGAGCCCGGTATTGGTTCGGCTTAAAAATAGAGATGTTTTTGGAATAGCATTTAGAGAAAAAATTTAATCAAAAGACATCCGCCATCAGAGGGTAGTGTTTCAATTCATGATTTTATTTCTTCTCAAACATAGGCTCGGTGGTGTAGGTAAAGAAAAGAAAATTATAATCCATGTTTAAATCAGCCCAGCAGAATGAGTAGTGGGCTTCTTGGGCTTTCCATTAACCCACTTGGAGATGAAGAAATGAGTCTTCGTGAGGTGTACTCCATGATGGTTGGATCTGTTGGAGTAGGTTAGGAATGTCATTCTTGCAGCTCACTAGAACAATATCTCTCTTTCGAACCTTCTTGGATCTGATTCGGGAATTAGGCTGAAGCTGAACCCTTCTTTTCTTGAGGTTACAGAGATGACGGCAGCGTCGTCAGTGCTAAAGATGCAAACCTTCTTTGTCTCTGGCGAGGGACGCCTCCATCCCTCTCTAGCAGTGCCGGCAGTGACTGGAGTCAGTGTGGTGAGGCAAGAAGAGATTGAAGAACGAGGTGTTGAGTTAGCTCATGAATCCTCGGTTGAGCTAGAGTCTCGGATGGTGCAAGGTTGCTTGGTGATCGCGCTATGGCTTCTGCCGTGGAGGCGTCAGAGAGTCGCCAGGCGGAGTTGAGACGGAGACGGGGCCAGATCGCGACGGAGAAGAGTCGCAATGCTGGATGCGCGATTTAGAACTAGACTGCGCTGAGAGTCGCGATGAGGTGTGATGCGTCAAACCTTCCGACTCGCAACGGCAAGGACGGTGGTGCTTAGCGACGGTGACAACCTTCTGACGATCGCTGGTGCAGATCTTTTTTTTTCTGAGTTATTCTTGGAGAGAAGTGGAATAGATTTGAGAAAAGAGATAATAAGTAGGGATTGGGAGAATAGAGGAAATAAGGAGAAATATAGAGGATTTAGGCTAGAATAAAGAAGTTTATTTTTGAAATAAAGTTTTGTTTTCAGATCTAGAACAGAGGGTTTTGAGGCATAATCCTGGAATAGGCGCGAGCCTAATTCCAGTTTACTAAAGCTCTGATACCATATTACAAAACGTAGAGAAGTAGAAATGGAATGAAATTGTATTTCCTTAATTGATCTTTGATTACAATTATGCTCTATATATAGAGTCTTGCTTAATTACAATTATGTCACTAACAACCTCTTAACAACTCTAACAATACTTCTAACATCATCTTAACAACTTCACTAACAATATTATTAGCACTTCCTAACTTCCTAACTGTCTCTATTACTGAGTTGTCGTATCGGGAATAAAAATAGAGATTCTTGTACTCGTTTGATTTACTTTCTTTTACGATTTTGATCATACTCGTTTGATTTACTTTCTTTTACGACTTTGATCGCCTTTATAAGGCCAACAGAAATAAGGCCAACTCTTTGGTGGAGAGATTATGCTATTTTGTAATGAACTAGAGGAATTGATGTTCTCTTTGGTTATTCTATCGCTATTTTCTATTCCACCCAAATTACTCTAAATTGTATCTTTAAATTTACACTAGTTGATTATATTGTATCTTAGAATTAACACTAGTTGATTCTACCTGCATCATCTATCTAAGATCGTTACAATGGATGAACGAGAAGAACAAGTCGCGACATGAAAATGGGTGGATCTTGTTTGTGTACAGGTTTAGCTGTTCTATTGTGCTTATTTCTGAAAATGTGTGGATCTTCTTTGTATACAGGTATAGCTGCTGTTCTATTGTGCTAATTTCAGTGGTTTTGGGGAAGAGGTTAAGAGGTTTTAGGGGTGGTCAAGACGAAGAGAAGAGAAAGTGAAAGGGAAGCTCTTTGAAAGGAGAAGCGGATAGACGATCAGTGAATTGAAGGATTAGATAAGAAAAACAAAAATTGTCATCGTAAAGAAAGAATTGAAGTGCCATAAAAAATTACAACTAGCCCGGCGATACCTTACAATTGGTACATCTTGTTGGTGCATAAGCGCACCTTTAAATCTGCCGTAAGACCATTCTATACAGAAATAAAATTTAATCAAGGAAGCGAAATTACCTTGTTCCATCTTGAGCGTGCTGTTACTCGACAATCAATCGAGATCAAAGGCTTGAACACTTCTTGAACACTTGAACTATGAACTTGAGGCCTTAGATCCTTCCAAAACTTGCAGCAATGCCTGTCGAGAATCTTCTCCGAAGTTGCTTGAACAGAATCTCGTCTTTAAACTTAATGGAGCAGTATAAAGAGGCTAATCCTAATTTCAGAATTGCTCTGAGAGAGATTGATTGCTACTGCTTTGGAGACCCAGCCCTTAAATACTCGTGAAAATGCTATAATCAGCCAAGTCGGTTCAGAATTCTAATTTTGGCTTAAGAAAACTGTCTGAAAATAACTATAAATATTTCTAGAAGCATCCATATATAAACTAAATATGACCAGATTTAATTTGTCAATTTAGTACAATCTAAATCTAGAAATAAACCAAATATGGTTATTTTCATGCCAATTGTATTATTCTAATTTATCACGAGTCCAAATTGTAATATTTCTAATCGATCCATCAACAATTAGAAATAACTACCTGAATATTCTATACGTATTTCTTCGGTCCATATCCTAATTAAAATACGTACAATGCCTAATTAACATTACAACGTTATTTGAATTTGATCACTTATTTAGGCATTTATTTATGACAGTATGAAACATATAATTATATAACACGTAGTCCAAATTATAATTGTAATTTAGACGTCTCTAAATTCCAACAATCTCCCACTTGGACAAGTGTGCCATTTTAATTATATGCTTTAAACTTAATTGCATGCAAAACTTTTCTGTCTTACTTATCGTATTTCTTGAACAATTATGTCCATCAACTATGTCAACAAAGAACATAAGCGGCAGTTGTTACATTTGTATTAACTCATAACTAAACCGACATAGATCACATTATTAATATAATTGAATGACATGAATATGATATGGATGTAAAGTATGGAAATTACACGCAAATGTGATCTTAGGGTGTCTATTTCCAACTAGGTCACCACAAAACTTACTACTGAAGTTGAGGTCAAAACTTAAACGAGAAACAGAACGTCAAAACTTCATAAATATATATAACACTTGTTACATGTCACAAGTTACATATTCAAAATTACATTGAAAAATAAAACATTAAATTACAAATAACAGACTCCCACTAAAACTGAATATCCTCAATAGAGATTACACCCATATGAGCAACATGTTCTTCAAATTTAGCAAGTGTCAATCCCTTAGTAAGAGGATCTGCTAACATAGAGTCTGTTCCTACATGCTTTATTTTCAATTCACCATTCTGTACTCTTTATTTTACTTTACTTTATTTTAGTTTAGCATTGTTCCATTCTAATGATGCATCACTGAGATCTTTCATCTCTAAATTCTTTATCAGAAAGTTCTTAGTTTTTTACAACATATTTATATCGATATTGACAAGAAATATGATATCCACATAGAAATACAAATTTACTTCCACAAAACTTAAGGTATATAAGTTCATTTAATAAATTTATCTCAAAACCAAACGAGATAATATCACTGAATTTTGCAATACCATTGTTGAGAGACACTTTCTTTAGTTCATAGATGAATTTCTTAAGTTTGCACATTATAGACTTTGTGTCTCCCGACACATAGTTTTTTAGTTGCACCATATAGATTGTTTCATTAATGTCACAATTTAGAAACGCTCTCTTAATATCCATCAACTAAAGCTCCAAATTAAAGTGCGTAACTAATGCCAATATAATTTTTAAAGAGACTTTGAAAAATAGAGTATTGATGATTCAAATAAAATATCAATCAATATGCTTTCCTTTGGGCCAACAATATTGATTATACGTAAAACATAATAATCATCACTATACTCTATGTACACATAATTTTAACAATCATCAATATTCATTTGGGCTGGTTAATGCTTGCATTCATTAAATGAAACCAAAGAAAAAATCTCTAAAATCTTAAGTGACAAGACGAGTTTTATATTACTCCTCATTACTTTTCGAATTCATTTTAGTTTTAAGTATCCATTTAAAATTAATGGGTCTCGTTTCTTTAGGTAATGAGGTAATTTTTCAAATGTCATTGTCAGCCATTGATTATATTTTCTTATTGGCACTTTTGAATTTTCTCGAGAAATTCCAGCATTGTCTGAAACAATCTGGCCTACAACAAAATTTTGTATTGTTTGATTATGTTGAGTTTGGTCTTCAATAATGATTCCGTTAAAGATACTTGTATTTTGAGTTAAATGAGATCTTTGTCCATAAAACATTCGACACCTGTGGGAATATTTGCATACTCCTCTTCGAATTCAAAATCTATTATTGTATCTCCCTCCACAAACTCAACATCCTCAAAAAATTTGCATTTTTCGTCTCAAATACTGAATGTTCTGTAGGATTATAAAATTCCTCAATGATAACAATCAAATCTGAAACCGCGTCCCTTAATGTCTCTTAATGGACCTCTTCATCATCATAAGACACATGCAATTTGATTTGTCCCACTTTTCATTTTCTTTCTGATCATCAGTACTCTTATCTGTAAGTGTGGGGCATACCTCTTAATACAAGGTCTAGATCCTTGACACCGAGAACTATTATTATGTTCTCATGTTAAAATTTGAAGTTGGTTCCATTCAACATAAAAAATATTATTTATGCCTTTAACAATGCTAACTGAAAAATTACGAACAAGAAATCACAAAGAACAACACGAATAAAAGATTCTGAATTTATAAATTACATTCAAATAAAGGCCCAACTTGCTCAAAAATATATGAGATGATTTTTCCTTTTGTTACTATACACACGAACTTCACAACCAGGTAAGTTCCCAGGTAAGTCAGGGATCCCTAAGGGTTCACTTCGAATTTTGACTTGCCTAGACAACTTTTCTAGACATTATTACATTTATAGTATCGTAACTTATCTTAATAAATCATCACATTTTATGACCCTTAAAACCATCTTAAAACCAAAGTATTGGTTTCCATTAAGCGGCTACCTTTGGGTAACGGATCAATTTCTTATGATACTTTGGCGCAATAATAAGATACTGATAACCTAGAACATACCAAACAACATGCCTTCCTTTGGACCGACAATATTGACATATGTGTAAAAAATTTTTGGTCATCACTATACTTTATTATCACTCACTTGACAAATAATTTCAACAACCATTATCTTCCTTTGGCCGATAAATGATTGCATCCATTAAATGCACACCTAATATCATTTTGTAAAATGAATTTAAATCAATCTTGTCCAAAGAGGTACATTTGGGTACAATTAGGACTCAATTAATTCAATTCAAGATACATCTAACATTAATGCCTTTATAAGAATTGTAATTTATATCTTAGTCATAAAACAAAAGTGTAATTAAATATATATATATAGGGATCAAGTTACAACAAAGTTCACAACAACCATTTTTTCATTTTTAAAGTCCAAATCGTCGATCCAAATCGTTCAACATGCTTATCTAAATAAAACGTGCTTGCAGATCAAATTTTACATTTTTTTGAATTTCTTTACTATTTATTAAGATGGGTATAAAATTCAATGGTCTGAATATGACTATTTTTTGTAAAATACTTAATAAATAGAAAAAATTCAAAAAAATGTAAAATTTGATCTGCAAGCACATTTTATTGTGGAGATCATGTTGAACGATTTGGATCGACGATTTGGACTTTGAAAATGAAAAAAATAATTGTTGTAACTTTGTTGTAACTTAATATATTGCATCAAATTTTTTTAATCTCAGAAACTATTCTGTAACTTTCAGAGAGTTGTGTGGCCCTACGAAATTTTGTGCCTTTTGCTAAATTAAAAAAGATATTTTGTGCATCTGCATCAAAAACCGTGCAATTGCATCAAAATCCGTGTGGCTGTATCTTTGTCTGAATAACTGTAAAACTGCATTTATTATGCTGAAATTGATCCATGATCTAGACAGATTTTCTAATTTTGGAAGCACCTTAAATAACTTTTCAAATTTAGAAATTTAATTCCAAATCTTATATAACATTTTAAATTTAGAAATTTAATTTCAAATTTGAATATTTTGTAGAAAATTTATTAAAAAATAAATTTCACCACAACCTTAAATTTCATAACTGCCTATTAAAATTGTGCGGAATTTTGTGTGGCCTCTGTTCGTCCGCACAGAGGGTTGCACAAACTCTGCCAGGACCGAATCTTGATTAGAATTTTGCGATTTCAATTGAAATCTTCTAGCAAATTCTAGCCAACTTAATAACTGAAAAATAAACAATTATGGTCGTAAACTTTTACAAGTTTTGTGCTCTCCAAATCAAAACTTTCAGATCTAAACAATCAAAGAAAAATCCAACAAAAATTAACGAGAAAATCATTAATAATTCCTAATTCTCTCTATATCCTAAAAGACTTAATCTTCGGCATAGGAAGGCTCAGATACCACTTGTTAGTGCATAAGCGCACCTTTAAATCTGCCCTAAGACCATCCTATACAGAAATAAAACCTAATCAAGGCAGCGGAATTACCTTGTTCCATCTTTGAGCGTATTGTTACTCGACACTCAATCGAGATCAAAAGCTTGAACACTTCTGGAACACTTAAACTATGAACTTAAGGCCTTAGATCCTTCCAAAACTTGCAGCAATGCCTGTCGAGAATCTTCTAGTTTTGACTTAAGAAAACTGTCTAAAAATAACCATAGAAATATTTATTATTTCTAGAAGCATCCATATATAAACTAAATATGACCAGATTTAATCTGTCAATTTTAGTACAATCTTAAATCTAAAAATAAACCAAATATGATTATTTTCATGTCAATTTTATTATTCTAATTTATCACAAGTCCAAATTATAATATTTCTAATCGATCCATCAACAATTAGAAATAACTACCTGAATATTCTATACGTATTTCTTCAGTCCATATCCTAATTAAAATACATACAATGTCTAATTAACGTTACAACGTTATTCTTAATTTGATCACCTTATTTATACATTTATTTATATAACCAAACGAAACATATATAATGTGAATCAGCTCAGGTTTGGTCATTTGGCAGAGTTGGCAAAAGATTGAATACTGATGCACTTCTTCCTTCATGCCTGGCCAATAGAACACCTCTTTAAGTCTTTTTTAGGTGGCTTTGACTCCTGAGTGGCTTCCTAGAGCTGAATCCTGTATTTATTTGAGTAGATTTTGTCGCCAACCTCCTACACAGATTCTATTTAGGTATCTAAGTATTCCTTGGTGCTCTTCTTCGTGCTGTAGGCGGTCATAATTGTTAAGTAGGTTATTGGATAAGGATTATGATTGCAATGGTCCATTCCGGTACCAGTAGACAGTTCCTGAACTCAGCTGGTTAGGTGCTGGCAAGATCTAATTTCTTTTCATTTTCAGGTTTTTGTCTTGTTTCTAGTTTGGTGTTTAATTGAGTCCTTATGAAACATATAATTATAGTCCAAATTATAATTGTAATTTAGACGTCAATAAATTCCAACACATCTAATTAATATTTAATTTACCAGTAGATTGAAATAAGCGCAATCAATCGAACACCTAATAATAATTAAACACAAGGAGATCTATATATTGCTCGGAAAACATAAGAAGATCACTAGATTATTATATTATTCAGGATGCATAACATTCTACTTACACAAGACTTTCGGTAAAAACAACAGAAATAAGAAAAAAAAAGTTGTTCAAAAAGAGGAAAAATGCAAAATACAACGTGAAAAGGAAGAAGAAACTAAAGAAGAGATTCACAGCTCCTCCTTTTGATGTTCACCAGAATCACCACCAACTACATTCTCCTTTGTCCTGTCCAATTTCTCCTTCGCGGTATCAATCACCTCCTCTGCTTTCTCCTTCGCCGTCTCATAACCCTTCTGCTTAGCTGCCTCCTTTGGTTCGTCTATCTTTTCTTGTGCTTGTCCAGCCTTCTCTTTGGTCTTCTCCTTTGATTCCTTCGTTCTTGCACCCGCTTCCCCGGCCTTCTCTTTTGTCGACCCGTATCCCTCATAAACCTTCTGCTTCGCTGACTCGGTCGATTCGTCCACCTTTTCCTGTGCTTGTCCGGTCTTCTCCATGCTCTTGTCCTTTGCTTCCTTTGGTTTTGCGCTAGCTACTCCGGCCATCTTTTTTGCCGCCTCAGCGGCCTGCTCTGCTGTTTGCTTTGTCGACCCATATCCCTCATAAACCTTCTGCTTCGCTGACTCGGTCGATTCGTCCACCTTTTCCTGTGCTTGTCCGGTCTTCTCCATGCTCTTGTCCTTCGCTTCCTTTGGTTTTTCGCTAGCTACTCCGGCCATCTTTTTCGCCGCCTCAGCGGCCTGCTCTGCTGTTTGCTTTGTCGACCCATATCCCTCATAAACCTTCTGCTTCGCTGACTCGGTCGATTCGTCCACCTTTTCCTGTGCTTGTCCGGTCTTCTCCATGCTCTTGTCCTTCGCTTCCTTCGGTTTTTCGCTAGCTACTCCGGCCATCTTTTTCGCCGCCTCAGCGGCCTGCTCTGCTGTTTGCTTTGTCGACCCGTATCCCTCATAAACCTTCTGCTTCGCTGACTCGGTCGATTCGTCCACCTTTTCCTTTGCTTGTCCGGTCTTCTCCATGCTCTTGTCCTTGGCTTCCTTTGGTTTTGCGCTAGCTACTTCGGCCATCTTTTTCGCCGCCTCAGTGGCCTGCTCTGCTGTTTGCTTGGTAGTTTCTTTGGCTTTCGCTGCCTTGTCAGCTGCTTGCTTTGTTGCCTCTGTTTAGTTTGAAAGGTAGATCAAGTTAGTGTTATCTTCGAAAAGAGATGAGAGTACTTGTATTTGATAATCATATAAGAATGCACTAGAGCTAGACAATACCTGAGGTTACCTCCTCAATCTTCTCACTGCCCCATTTTGCACCTTCTTTTCCTTGCTTTGTTTTCTCTATTGTAGGGAAAACCAGAGCTTTAATTAAATTTCTCAAATGTAACAGAGAAACCAGAGCTTTAACGGTCTATTTTTTCGTATTCAATATAATTAGTCGTCTGTACTGACAACAAAAATAACTCACCACTGACAGTCTCTTGGGCATTCTCTCTGGTCGACTTGATGGTCTCCCCGGCCTTCGTCCCGACCTCCTCTTCATCCGTTGGAAGTTTAAATCCCAACCCTTCAGTGATCTTTTCCTTGGCCCAGGTGCTCCACGACTCCTCCTCAGTCTCCTCTATGTCTTCCTTTGTCGCCACCGCCGCTGCGACGAGCAACAATCCAAGGAGCATCACCATCACCAAGGGAACACTTATTCTCCTGGAAACCTTCATTTCTGCTTGTTCAGTTGTTCCTCTCCTCAATTCCTTAATAATTTTGTAAGAGTTAATTTGCTTTCTTTTATTTGCTTAGATAGATTGGCAATTTACCACTGAGCCTGGTATGACAGAATCGAAATATATAAGTGTGAGATGAGTCTGGAAAGATTTTAAAACGAGGTACCGACTACCAGAGTGTTTGTGGACACGTGTGGGGGTGAAGCTGGAAGGCCGTTGCTCGCTAGACAGGTGCCCAGTGAGGTGGCATGTTTGATTTTTGTTTTTTGTTTTAAGGGTCGGCATGTTTGAATTTTGATGCATGATGCATCTTTATCAAGAGAAACATGGGCCTGATGGAGAGGCTTGTTTCTACCGGGCCTGATGGATAGGCTTGATTCTGTAAACTACTTTCCCGTTTCTTCTCAGTGGATCCCACCGTATCATTGCCCGTACGCCTCTACGTATTCCGTTTGGGTGTATCTAGATTCACATTCCAAGGCCAACAGTTTTCTTTGACGTCTAAATTCACAAACTGATTGAACCAGAGAAACACTAGTGTCGTATGCAGTCTGAACACTGGGTCCCGTTATATCACAATATGTTAACATGGTACCACACATGTCAGCAACATTCCAGTAATCAACCTCTATTTGTGAGTCACAGAGGATCAAAAGTCAGTATAAAACCTCAAACTCGTCTCCACTTCTTTAGTTATTTTTTTTTTTCTACTACCTCACGAACAGAAAAAAAAAAAAAAAAAAAATCTATTCTCTCTCATAAACCCGCCCCTCCAGGAAAGCTGGAAAATAAATAAACGAAAAATCGAATGGCTACTCTACCTTCTCCGGCTCCGATCAACCTTCCCACGGCGAGATCCTCCGCCACCAAGCCCTCCTCTCTTCTCTCTTTTGTCCGTCCGAATCATCGCTTCCTTTCCAAGCTTTCCTCCCCTGTTTTCCTCGATCTGAGAAGCCACGGCGGTAGCAGATCCGTTTCTTCTACTAGCCTTAATTGCTTGCCTTCATCCTCTGGTAAGAGAGGAGAGGAGAATGAAGAAGGGGAAGAGGTGGAGAGAGCTCTAGGCATGGATGGGAGCATACCTGGGAGTTCGCAAGAGTTTGTCAGGCGCGTTTCTTCTCGCGCCTATGATATTCGCCGGAACCTAATTCAATCTATCGATTCTCTGAGCTACGATGGTGATTACGTCTTTCTCTTTCTTTTTCTCTTTCATGTCTTTCTAAACTCAAGAATTACTGGCGTTTGCAATTCAAAAACTAAAGAATCCGCGATCTTTTTCCTCTACTTCTGTAGTATTAGAGAAGAATCCATGGAGGGAAGATGCTAAACCCGTTTATGTGCTAACTCAGAGAGACAATCATCTGTGGACAATGAAAACCCGAAGGAGTCGCAGGTTAGAGCAGGTCTCATTTCATGTATTACTCTTATTAAATCCAATAGCTTATGGTAAATATCTAATTGCATTTTTAAGCATAATACAGTGAGGTGGAAAGAGAACTTGGAATGCTATTCTCAAAAGGGGGCAGTAATAAGGGAACAGGATTTGGTACCAAGGCTAGAAATTCAGGCGTTGGATTTAACATGCTTGTTGAAGACATTAGGGATGGAGTTCTTGTAAGTTTCTTAATCTTGTAAGAAGTGTGACTTCAATTTATTTTTACCTTTATCTACCACGAGATTGGTACCTATTCGATGTGTACAAGCATGTGCAGGTCCTGGTGTGAATTTCCATTGTTTGTTTGGATCAGAAGATTCAAGTTTGCCTGATTGGACAGCTGTCCAAACCAGACAGTCTGATCTCAAAAAGGCACAGTTAGTTGCCATAGTTCCCATCTGAACCATATGATTTGAAAACAGATGGCTCAGATTTACCTTAGGAATTTCCAATTTTTTTTTTTTTTTTTTAAAGAGGCAAAAGCCCCTTCCATTAATATGAAACCATAATTACAGAACCATTGTTATGCCAAAGTATAAGCCTTGGACATCAACCAAAACATCCAAGATAGTCGAAAGATAAACATAACCGAAGTCAAACAACTACAATGTAAACTGGCCAACCAAGATATATACCAAACTTGGATCATAGCTAAACTCCAAAAGTAATCTAAATTAGCAACAACTAAGCCACATATCATGGGGCTGAGGATATATGCGTATATCTTCATAGAGTGGAGCTGAACCAAACTTTTTGTGCATAGATGGAAGACTTTCGTCACAGAAAACATTCATGGATTTAATTTGGGAAAATTTAGAATACAGGATATACGAATATAATTTTCTATAAAATTGTGTTTATGCACATGTAAGATCATGTTTTTACGAAAATCTTTCATCATAGGTTTTTGAAGATGAAAATGATGCAGTAAAGTACTGTGATGTTCTTCAAGGGGGTGGTCAGGGATGTGAAGGAATTGCTGAGCTCGAAGCATCATCTGTCAGTACTCAGTTACATTATTGCCTTTCACATAATGTACTTTCCTTTGTATTTTATATTTTTATACTTGCTTTAAAAACTTCAAGTTCTCCAACAATTTTATAGGTTTTTGACATCTGCCACAAGATGAAGGCGCTTGCTGTTCTATTTCGTAGAGGGAAAACGCCTCCATTGCCGAAAAGCCTGGAGAGAAACTTGAGGGCTAGAAAGAGGTCACTTGAAGATTAGTTATGCTGCTTTTCATATAGCTTGTTGTATAGTTAGCAACTGTATATATAGTTAAACTACAGATGTTACAGTAGAAGGGAGACAGTGAAACTGTGCATATCTGATTGGGTAAAAGTTGGTATTTTGCCAAAATATTTGAAATATTTAGCGATAATTTGTTCTATATGAAAGTTATGTGGATGTTTTTGTTCTATATGAAAATTATGTGGATGTTTCAAAGTTCATTCAGTATTATGTGGAAGATATCCATTTCATCTTGTATGCCAATTTGACTGGTACAGGTTAGAACCGCCAGGTAGTACCATTACTATACCAAGGTGTTTGATCAGAATATGATGTACAATTCTCAAAATAGCCTTGATACATCACAAAACATTAATTTAACCAAAAGAAGACATAAGAGAAGAGAAAAACAATTGAACGATAACAAATGAATCTGTACAACTTCAGAAATCTCTTTTTATCTTTCTAATTGACCTAGAACCACTATTATGCGGAGATGATTGTCGGAGCATAGTAAGCCTTTCTCTTCGGAAATTGTTAAAATCTTTTGGCAAGCTGACATCCATACTATGTTTCATCTCCTCTGCCATGCTTCTCAAAATCTGTCATCCATAAAAAAAATACAAAAGGAAAAAATAAGTTCCTTACAAAAGTGATTCTAATAAAAGAAGAAGAAGAAAAGAGTCCTTACTGTCTCGGCCATGCCTTCGAGCACACTATCAGGAATTAAACCGAGCAATGGTTGTCGTACGAAGCTGATACCCATCTCTAAGTGTCCCTTTAGATGACTCTGTTTTCCTTTCCTCTCAGGGTAAAGTGTACCTTTCACACACAGAGCAAATTGGGATGCCATAGACGAGCTACTCAAGCCTTTCAGCTCCCATTTAGTCTGCATCAATCCAATTTGATCATTTTTTCAAGATGTTATGGTGACAGTACAATCTTGACTGATACTGATATGTGTTTTGCTTTCCATTTTGAATGTATGTGATACTTACTGTTTGCAATTCTAAAACACTTGTGACATCAACTGGTACGGTGGATGGGTATTCTTTGCCATGTGTTTTGTATCTCAAGCGCATCACGACCACCATGCATGCTGATACGAAGAGAACTTGTATTGGTACCATCTGAATTTTCCATTCTTCCTACAATTCATAGTGCCTATATCAATTTAGTAGTATATAAATCCTTTTTTTTTCTTCTTTCATTCGAAAGAAAAGAAACGAAAGAAGAAAATAATGTTGTCTCACTTCATTTAGTCTGTTGCTTTGGTGATGAGAAGGGAAGACAGCTCTGAGTACCCTTGGCCGGTCTTGAAGGTATTCATCAAAGGAAACCTATATATATATATATATATTAGACAGTTTGTAAAATATTTAGCCCAATAAAAAAAAACAAAAGCTATTATGACAAGTGTGCAGAAAAAGGAAGCGCATGTTATGATGTCAACAGAACGGAGATATCAATCATAAATATACCAAATTTCCATAAAAGAAGCGAGTAATTAATTAAGTTTACCTCAGGAGATTCATACAGAGGAATATTACTGGAAATAATGGAAGAATAATTGACAGTGTTCCCTTTTGTCGAAGAAGAGAAGGTGGAATTAGCACCGCGGGAGCTGTTTGGTAAATTTGCAAAATTTGATCTTTTCATGGCAAAAACCCGATGCTTCCCTCTCTTTTGCCATTTATTTGTAGTCGTTTTTTCATGATGCACACACAGAGGAGCTATTTTTGCAACAAGAGACATCTCTCTTTTCTCTCTCTTTCTCTCTCTCTCTCTCTCTCGTGCAGTTATAATTTCTTCTTCGTTTATTCTTCTTTCTTGTCATTTTATTGTTTCTTTGATCTCCGTGCATTTATTGCGTGTGCAACGGTGTCGGTCATGTGCGTCCCTGTCTTGAAATGAAGCTTTTCCTTGCATAACGCTATACACAAAATTCTTATTCAATTCCGTAACGAGCATAGTTTCGGATCACTGTACCGGACCCACTTTTAACTGATGGATGGGCCCTCCTTGTAAGGTATTTCGAGCTAATCAACGAGGTTGGTAAAAGGATGCAATATGAAATCTGAAATAGTGAGATGTCGCTTTATTATTACCTATTTTAGTATATCTTAACCGGTTACTAAAAATAGAGATGTCTATTTTAGTATCTTAACCGGTTACTAGCTTGGGTTTTGTTTGAGCGAGTGTAATGAATACAACACCTGAATTTAAGAATTATTTCACTACTGTTTTAATTTGGAAAGGGAAGCTTAATTCCGTGTAAAATACATCCCAGACTTTTATATCTTAAAATATAGAACCTAAAAGTATAATTCAA
The DNA here is from genome assembly GCA_025461045.1 of Carex parvula. Classification (NCBI taxonomy): domain Eukaryota; kingdom Viridiplantae; phylum Streptophyta; class Magnoliopsida; order Poales; family Cyperaceae; genus Carex; species Carex parvula. The sequence goes on along the minus strand of JAJGRW010001173.1, from coordinate 968,746 downwards.
ATTAACATCATGCTTTTCTTCAAGAAAAGTATCTCAAGTAAAAATATATGTGTGTGGACACACATATCTCTATTCTTATATTATGCACGTAGTTGTTCGGATCCGCCAATGGCTGAGATTGAAAGATGAATTTTCAAATTAAATATTAGTCCTCCAATTACATAATCTGTCTTCTTTTGATTAAATACATTTATTTTATGTGTAGAAGTCTAAATTTAGTTAAAAACAAACTTGCCACACAGACTGCTACATAGTTTGTCACAATTAAAATTTAATGAATTCCTAGCGATCCGTTTCCTTATTTCTCCTTACAACTATCTCCGATTCCTGTAAGTAAATTATTTTCTTATTTCTCCGTTTTCTCCTTTTCATTTCTCCTCTTCTCTATATATTCGACAATGAAAATGGACACAATCGTATCTTTCCGAATTTTGTTTAGAGGCTATTGTATCTTTGTGAATAAATAAAGAGCAGATTTTGTGCTGATGGAAACAATCATATCTTTTCGATCTGGAGAGAAAATGAAGAATATCAAGAATTTTTGTGTAGAGAAATGATTTGTAGAGAAATTTCCATTATTAAAATAATTTCCATAAAAAATATATCTGTAGAGAAAATCTTTATTTGAATCATTTAATTATATCTTTCCTAATTTTGTTTCTTTACAGATCATTTCTCCTCTAAATCGTTTAATGGTCTGTTTTGTTTGTGGAGAATATTAGATATTAAATCGTACAATGATACTTCAAGAACTTTTTTCATGTTATATTTGATCCTTTTTTTTTATTTGTTGTTATTTCTTTTATTGTTATTTATTATTTTGATCTTCATTTTTTCCAGTCTTTTACTTTCATTTAAATATTTTTTTTTTAATTTTGTGTGAATGTTAAACAAAAAGGTCTCTTCATATTCTATACAATTTTAAAATATATGCCACCGTTGCAACGCACAGGCACGATACTAGTATATATATATATATGAATATATGAGTCCAGTTAACGTGCTTCCTCTAGTATTTCAACAATATGTTTTCAGCCTTCAAAATCTATCGAATTCAAACTAATCCCTTTAATGAGAGCTTCGTTTCAATTAAAAATTCTTATATGAAAACGAAACTCTCATTAGGGAGATCGGTTTGAACGGTTTGAATTTATCGTTTGACGATTTGATAGATTTTGGAAGCCGGAAATATATTGTTGAACTACTAGAGGAAGCGCGCTAGATTTCATTTTATACTAAATAAACAGATTCAAATAGATGTATTAAAATTAATTTATCATAATTAACTTAGATTCATTTACTTTTTATCAATCTAGTAGAAAGTGTACATAAAATGTATAAAGAGGATGGTTCAAATGCCTCCATTTTTCATGCCTCCACCATGCCTCCATATTTTAAAACTTTAATAACTCAAAATTTAAAACTTAAAAGTCAAAATAAAACCGTTGGATATGATCTACATCATTTTATCTATGTGCTCATAAAAAATTATCACATTTCGATTTTGTTTTTATGTGAATCAATAAGTTGAAAAATCAACGTCTAGAAATTATCCACATTAGTATGTTTTTTACAAGCTCTTGATGACAACCAAAACAAAATTGAAATATCATAATTTTTTACACGTGTATAGATAAAATGATGTAGACCATATCCAACGGTTTTATTTTTACTTTTAAGTTTTAAATTTTGAGTTATTAAAGTTTTAAAATATGGAGGCATGGTGGAGGCATGAAAAATGGAGGCATTTGAACCCTCCTCATGTATAAATATTTAAGTGACAATCCTTCATAAAAAAAACCTAAATCAACAGTTTAAATTTAATATTTTGGATTTTAAATATTAAAATGTACACAAAAAGAAAAAAAAAGAGATCAAATCTCCTGCCCCCCTGGGGGCAGGAAATTCCTGCCTTTACAGTCACAGCCGGTGGGTCCGAGGTGACTCTAGGGGCAAAAATTTAAATGTTAAAAGTGATCTCGGCCCCACCCGGCAGTGACTCTAGGGGCAGGAATTTCCTGCCCCCCGGAGGACAGGTGATCTCGTTCCAAAAAAAAAACCTTCTGATAACGACAGTATCAATATATTCATCCCAAAATTATGCATAATTAAAAACATAAATTAATTTGGGTGGGGTGAATCAAATGAAGTAACAATTGACCTTCTAAAGTTGCGTAGACGCTTCCGTATCAGAAAAGGAGAAGTTTCTGCGTGTACGAAAGCATCAGAGTGCCACGTGTATTTTATTTGTTGTTATCTTTCTTCTTTATTTTTCTTTCCTTTTACATTTATCACTATATTTGACTAGCTGATAAATATGTTTGAAAAATTGGGCTGCCCTGGAAACATATTTTATTGCTATTTTAATTAAGTTAAAACAAAAGATGCTGGGGTTTAAACAAAAACAGAATACTGACAATCTAAGAACACAAAGCAAACTGTACTATAGTCTATAACCAATAGCAGCAGCTTTGTATGTAACGGGTCAATTGACTCAATTTATTTTGAAAAATTTTGTAACACGATTTTCTATATAGTATAGGATAAAATACTATAGATACAGTAATATTGATCTCCATTCGTAGCATAAAAATTTTATATGACTGACACTCATTCATATTTGACTTCATAACTTGAAAGTCTGACTCTAAAACGAGTCGGGTTTATGCCATACATAAGGATTGGGCTCTCCAACTATGGGGAGCCCATCCTCTAGTGCTTGCTCGGCCAAAGCCACCTCTACCTCTTCCTCTAACTGGATCATTTCCTGGTTCTGCAAATTAACAGTATCTAAAGGCATGAGTAAAGATAATTTAAGAAATAATTATTAATTACCCAAAGTATGACACCAAAAGGAGGCCATGGATATAACTTTTATTCCTATTGAACAATTTTGAAAACAAAGCTTGTTCCTTTCTAGCCAAATGCACCATAAAACTGTACCTCGTACCAATCTGGTGCTTCGTATTGATGAAACAAATATACATTGTAGAATATATTGCAGCTTATTCTCTGTTTTTTTTCTTCTTCTTTTGAGATCAAGCCCGTAAGCAATTTCCATTGAAAAGAAAATACAATATAAAAGAACAAATAACTAGTTAATAACCTTTGCCACACATAAAATAGAGGAGGCAGTCTCTCTTTTGTTTTCTTTGACATGTTAAAAAATTTAAATTGCTTATATAGCTTTCACGATATTTTGAAATTTACATTGTGAGTCCTGATTTATAAGCTTACATTAAAACCTAAATTAGGGAGGCAGTTTTTCTTTTGTTTTCTTTTGACATGCATGTTTAAATTGCTTATAGCTTTCAGGATATTTTGACATTTTCATAGTTCAATTTTTATAACCAGCCCTCAAGATCTATTATTACACTGTCATGTGAAAAGCAAGTATAAGTGCACACTGAACTACAGCTACTAAATTTATTGTCTGAAAAAAAAATTTATAAAGGAACTGTCTGACAAATTTGCTTACTAAACTGGGTAATAAATAATATTTACATAGAAAGAACAGAGAAAACTAATTAACAGTGTATCTTCAATTAGTCTTTTAACATTCACACAAGCAGAATCAATCCTAAGTTATATTAAATAAAACCTAAATCAATGTTTAATTTACAGCTGTTACATCAATGCCATGTGTTAGCACTTTTAGATTCCAAGGTGATTCACCAATAGTTACTTGGAATGCAAAACTAGCCTCTTGGCCACCAGTCGAATACCAGCATTTTGTTGATAATCGTATACATCTAAGTCGAAGAATGCATCTAGCATATTACCAGGTATGAAAAGAGTATCCAGTTCTGATGCATCAACCTTGGTGAAAACTAGCTTCTGGATATTTCCAGATGATTCTCTCTGATACATCTCTGTCGAGTAGATGGCATGGTCTCCATTCGCCACAGTGGGTATGCTACAGAAGAAAGGTCAGAAATGTCAGAATTAAGGAACTTTGGTATCTTCATTTCCTCACCATCCCGGTTATGTACAAGATATAATTTTCTTGTCTGAATATCTTTTCTTCCTCAATAATCAGATGATGCTCGCAGCACATGCAAGCACATAATATTTTTTTCAATTGTGTTTTCCCAGAGTCTACAGGTCAAAAGGCCTTAATACGATCATTTTAATTTTGCTGCTGGTAACATAAGAATTTACAGTGTTGCGTTGTCAGAAAAACTAATTCCAAAAATACTAAAATGGTGCATATAGAAACATACTGTAGACGAACAGTCGGCAGATTAACGTAACCATCTTTCTTCACCAGAGGTCTCCAATGAGAAATGCTTCCCGCCTCCTGAGACATCTTATGTGCCACTTCATCACATTTGTCTAGTACTTTACACAAATTTTCTGGTATTTCAACCACTATATTAAGCTTTGGTCGCCCAGCATTATCCAGAAATTTTGTGCTAACACCAAAACATACAGTGAGATTGGCACAACACAAATGTAGCGGGACATCTTTGTGGTACACGGCCGTTTTTGCAAATTGACCGAAAGGAAGGGTGAAACTGTAATATGTTGGGTCATAACTTCTTCAGGTTCTAGGTAGCCTGAGAACCCACTTGAGCCTTCAATAATTGGTACAGTAGTGTAAGATGGGGCTGTACCAGCATTTGAGCTGTCAAGTTTCATTTCTTCTATATGTGCTACTAGTACAGAGGTTTCATTAGATGATGTAGTTATGTCTGTATCGGTTCTAGTTATAGGAAGTTCATCTATTGGTGTAGCAGCAGATAGCACATCCGGCAAACTTGCTTCCTGAAAAACACACTTGTGTTAGATATTTTCTAAATTTGTGCCCTTCAAAACCTGAAAAGGTCCATATATCCTAGGCTACAGAATGTGAATAAAAAAAAAACCCCATAAAAACACTGGGAACCTCTTGAAGCCCTTGCATTTCTAATTTCTTCAAAAGAAACCAAATGTTCAAAACTAACTGAAAGAAAATGATTTACTATTAAGTCAAAAATGTTAATTTTATGCATGGCTACTTGTGATATTTTCCAGGTGCCGCACAGGAGCATATGAGTTTTATTATTTTGTAGTGCTATCCATCATATTTTGAGGTTTGAGGGGGTATCCAAGAAATTCGCTCTGTGATACGACACATTGGGTAAAAATAGGAGAAAGTACTTACAAGGAAAAGCACAGTAGCACAATACTTCACAACTTCAAGATTCATCCTCACATCATCCAAGCTCCTGTTAATAATTTGTTTAGGGTTGAAAACACGAAATAAAGATACAGAAGCAAAGAAAATAGTAGTGAAAATGCCTCTTCAACCTGTGTGATTGCCGTCCAAGACCAAAATAACATGCCAAGCTAGCCATCTGCAAATAACAACATTGAGCTTCAACAATGTTATACCAATAGTTATCTTCAATACATTTTCTACAAGAAAACTAGTATTGGGAAAACAAAATGAACAAAAAAAACTGTACAAGATAAAATTACAGAAAGCGCCATCCTTTTCCATCATTAGAAAAAAAAGAAAGGAAAATAAAAAACTTCCTTGCAAATATAAATATTAAGCCCTCAAGTTATCCAAGCAATACCAAATTTTTCATTTTGAAAAAATGCGCAGCAGCATAACAAATACAGGGAAACAGCCCTTACAAACTAATATATTAAGTTTAAAATTTTATTTTTGCTCACTCAATATTTCAAAATTCTGAAAAGATTCTGATAGCAAGGGGTAACAGTGCAAGTTTCTCTTCTGAAAAAAAATAGAACCTCAAGAGAAAAACGTCAAGTACCTTCATATTACCGGCTCTCCGACCAAACCTCTGAGTGAGTAGCGGTAAGGTGTCTATCAAACCCTTTGGTTCTGGTGCCGGCCGACCAATCTCAGCATAGGCCTCCTTCATTCTTGGGCAATCAAATCTCACTATGTTATGCCCTGCCCATACTCTCCCTGCATATACACATCACCATACAATACTTTGTCAAAATGTATAATGTTTGGTGCTAGACCCAAGTTATTCAATTTCATTATCGCTTTCTATTTTGTCAAGCAATTCAATTTTATATTCATATAAAGTTACATGGAAGCCAGATTTTTGTACATTAAATGAAGAAAAAAATTGACTAAAGAAACAGCTAATTCTGAATCCTCCAAGGTCATAACTCATAAACAACATGATAAGTTGATAACAACAACTATATGTAATACATAAGAATATAAACACAAAAAGTAAAAAAGAAAAAAAAGAAACTACCATGAAGAATGGCATAGACTGTGTCTGCCACGTCAGCAAAAGTCGGTGCAGACCCAACCGACTCGCGAGAGATGCCATTACACCTCACCGAGGTGACCGAGATGGCATCCAAATCGGCCGGCTTGATCAGAGTGGAGTAACTAAACACCTCCACCAGCCTCTTAGGGCAAACGAGAATAGCCCCGAATTCCAGCAGGGAATAGCTCTCTCCTTTGCGCGAAGGCACGGTAGTTTCGGTGTCGAAGAAAGCAATCTCAGGGCCCTCTGGATGTGGGACCCACTTGGCAGGACTAGCAGTATCCATCTCTTCTCTCCCCTTTCCTGTTTCCGCTGGATTGGGACTTGAAAGATAAGAAAATGAGGATTGAGGTGAGCAGTGCTTGAATTGGATTGGGGTTTGGATTTGGATTTGGAATTGCTTGGCGTCGGAGAGAGGTAATGCGGTGGGGGGTTTCGTGGGAGAAGGAAGGAGGTGAAGTTTCGTGAATTCATATCACCCCCAGTACCGTAATAAGGAATCTTTTACAGTTACTTGATCTGGACCGTTATTTTTAACTTGGCACGATCTCAAAGCCCAATAATTATACTTACCCCTCTGTCAGCCCGAATCCTAAACCGGCTGGGAGTTAATCTCAAACCGTAAAATGAAGGGAAACTTTTACGGTACCGGAGAGGATATGGATCCGAGGTTTCGTGGGAATAAGGCTTCAGATTTGACCAGGTGACGTATGATTTATAAATTAATTTATTAAATCTCGTCAAAATTATTGTAATTTCAGAAAGAAGCCGCTGCTTGCTGCTCCGATCGTTAGCTTCTCTCTTAAGTTTCTTATCTTGCTAGACTGTATTGAAGTACGTGCCCTGATTTTGTTGGGTAAAAATATTGACAGAGGTAGTTTAGTTTCCTACAGCGCCCCGATCAATAAAGACAAAATGAAAAAACAATATGAATAATGGGCTGCATGAAGCGAAACCTACTCTGTCAATATCTGGTTGTATGTACTTTATCCGTTTGGAATGGTCGGCGCCGACTTAGGGCTCCAAAGAAGAAAAGGTCGCGTAAGAAACGCTTAAAGAAGTTCTGATTATGGGCCGCGTTTGTTCAAAGCCCAATCAATATATAGGATGATTAATGAATTATGAAATTAGGATTAATTTTGGGCTAAAAACTTGGAGCACTGATACAGATAGACTCAAATTGAGCTCTTCGATGACCGTCCGATCTGCTTTAAGATTCGCGCCAATAACTTTCGCTTCTGCTTTAAATTCGTGCGCACGAATTGTAAAATAGATCGAACGGTCCCGAAACCCATCGGACCCAAGCTGTTCTCCCGACTGAGGGCTCCAAAGAAGAAAAGGTCGCGCAAAGAAACGCTTAAAGAAGTTCTGATTATGGGCCGCGTTTGTTGAAAGCCCAATATATAGGATGATTAATGAATTATGAAATTAGGATTAAATTTGGGCTAAAAACTTGGAGCACTGATACAGATAGACCTTATTTTGATGTTCTTTGTGCACGATAATTCTCAGAATAAAGAATTCCGTTCCATCTGTTAGAAAAAATAGAGATAATAGACATCTTTAATTTCCCGTCTCTTCTGGTAAAATTAGTGGGAAATTTATAATAGAGGAGGTCATAATTATTAGAGAGAAAAAATTATAAGGACCATAAAAGTTGAGAAATAAAAATGTAAATGATCTGGAATTCACAGAATGAGCAAAAATAAAAAGATTTGACATAGTGAGATATTTAAGATAAATTTAAGATGTTAGGTAAAACTAAAATAAAAACTGACAAGAGTCGAGAAATATGTAGGAAATAAAATAAAAAGAAATAAGTACAACGATGCAACCTGAATGTTTATTATATATAATGGCTATAACATCCTGCCATTTGTTTCGTATCATCTAGTTATTGTCGTTAAATTGTTTTGAAAACCATCCTGGCACTCAGGATATAAAATTTTTCTAAAATTTGCCTAAGCAGAGGTTAGAATTTTGTTAGTCGCTTGCTGGATAAGCCAAGGCTCTTTTGGATTTGAATCAAGAAAAGAGAGCGATAGAAACTGTTCGGCTTCTTCATCAGGCAATTCTCTACACCATGTCACTCGGTTTTTACCACAGCAAGCACTGCAGCCTGGGCCAAAGCATCTACAGAAAAATTAAATAAACAACTCATGAGGGCTCGTATCTACAAACAAAAAGGAGAGAGAACATGGATTATACAAACTGGTGCTATACAAGCAAACATAGAGTTAAATTGGTCAAAAATTTGATGTATGACTTCGTTTTTTTTCGAAATGAATATATTTCGGTCTGCAAACATGAAATCCGAAATGAAAGGAGACATTTATACGGAGTACAGATTTCACAGATGAATAAGAGGTTAACCCTACACGTGTAGACACTTATCTCGAAGTTACTTTATTTAATTTATTTTCCAATTTACTCGATTTGATTTTTCACAATATAATTACAAAATTCTGTATAAAATAAAAAATCCAACATGGTCATGACGAAGGGAGTTCTCTTAACTCTTTCCTTAACGTACGCAGAGGTTGTTACCTGTATTCACAGAAGCACGCAGTTTTCTCATTTTCGCTTCCATCCCATTTGCACCATCCTGCTGGATTTACGCAAGCATCAATCCATGTATAAGCAAAAACTACCCTAGCACAAGATTTCCATGGACGACCGAGATGGGAGTACCCAGAGGATCCATTCCCAGTAATCACGCATCTAAATTAGATAACAAATTATATAATTATATATGTTGAAATATAACCACAGTAACATTCTCTTAGCCCAAAAAAGCATGACAGGAAATGGAAGCAACACCTGAGAAACACGTAAGCAGTCTCTTCTTCACAGGTTTTGCGGCCATGAGCAGTAATAAATCCAGGGGCTTTACAGTGTATGTGGCAGTGCTCTAGAAGTGCGGTTGAATTTCCAAATATGAAATCAACACTCCCTTCAATGTAGCAGTCTCTCAAGTATTGTTTCCCATAATGTAAATACAAGGTATCCTGCGTGTTATAGAGATTTGACTTTTAAATTAACTCCCAGCAATATAACACCATTAATTATACTAATACTTGCAGAAGGAAAAAAAAAAACCATAGTTTCTGATATATGTATGTTGAGTAGAAAGATACACAAATTCGAACTAGATATTTATTATATTATATATATATTACATCACAACTTCTCTCTACTACATATGACTAACTACAATCTCTTATTAAATCTTCAACTTATAATATTCTTCTTGTGAAAAAAAAAATTATTTTTTTGCTTGATGTAAAATGAGGAAAAAGTAGAATCGTTATTCTACACTATACAGAACAGGGGGGAACTAATAAATACCAAAGATTCTACACCACCAAAAAATATAGGTTGCTTAATTCCCATAATAGATTCTACATGACAAAACTATATAGTATGAGGGGGCCCCAATTTGATAGTATTAAATAAGAAATATAGAGTATGAATATAGAGTAGGAAGAACCCTAAAAGAGATAATCAACACATATTTAATATAGAGTATGAATAAAAACTAGAGGAAATAAAACACAAAACACCAAAATATAGGTTAAATTTAGGTCGCATCTTTAGTGAGGGGCTGCCCCTCAATTTAATGCGACCTAAATTTAACCTATATTTTGGTGTTTTGTGTTTTATTTCCTCTAGTTTTTATTCATACTCTATATTAAATATGTGTTGATTATCTCTTTTAGGGTTCTTCCTACTCTATATTCATACTCTATATTTCTTATTTAATACTATCAAATTGGGGCCCCCTCATACTATATAGTTTTGTCATGTAGAATCTATTATGGGAATTAAGCAACCTATATTTTTTGGTGGTGTAGAATCTTTGGTATTTATTAGTTCCCCCATGTTTTGTACAGTGTAGAATAACGATTCTACTTTAAAGACTATTTATACTTGTCATGAATACATTTTGTATTAAAAATTATTATTTTCTTTAAAATATTTAGAAAAATATCTATTGATCCCAAAAAATATTTAAACAAAATATGTAACTTCTAGAAGATGAGCCCAACTTTGAACTTGATATTATGGTTGGTTTAATTTGGATTTGGGCTCATGGTGCAAAGTTGTCAACATTCAACAATGTCTTTACACAAAATTAACAGCACTGATCGGTATTAGAAGAATAAAATTACCATTTACCAGTAATATAGACTGTTCTTAGAGGCAAAAAAAAAAATATATATATATATATAGAGTAGAACAAGGGTGCTCCTAAGATCACCAAGCCCTTCCGTGAGCGCGACTCTAAAACCTATCAAATTGACTTCAAACGACATTTCCAAACCGTTAGATGTTCAATCTATATTAAAATGTGCTTGGAGACCAAATTTTACATTTTTTGGAATTTTTTTACTATTTATTAAGATGGTTTGAAAATCGCTGTTTTTATTAAAATTCTGCACCATTGGAAAACAGCGATTTTCAAACCATCTTAATAAATAGTAAAAAAATTCCAAAAAATGTAAAATTTGGTCTCCAAGCACATTTTAATATAGATTGAACATCTAACGGTTTGAAAATGTCGTTTGAAGTCAATTTGATAGGTTTTAGAGTCGCGCTCACGAAGGGCTTGGTGAGCTTAGGAGCACCCTAGTTCTACTCTATATATATATATATATATATATATCCACCAAATTCCTCCTGTTCTACTACCTGACTTCCCTTCGCCTTCTTTTGTCTCATCTGTCCAGTCCAAACTCGTGCACAAATTCACATAACTAATGGATTTGTGCACCCCTTTTTCATGGACTTTGAGAATATTAAAAGGGGATACAGAAAAACGCCCAACAGATTACTGGGCCTAGGAGAAAAGAAAAGGGAAATACAAAAGGATGGAGAAAATGAAATGAAATACAGTCAGTCAGTAAAAATGGAAGAGTAAGTTCTACCACTTCTTTCTGAGATAAAATTACATGACAAACATCAATTTAGATCAGTTGCTGTCCATTTATATAGAAGAGATGCATCTGAAAGACAACAGTAGGTGCCTTTTCACTTGAACCTCCATTAATACACGTAAAAATTAAAATGAAGATAAGACATTAAAGATAATTACCTGCCATCCGAGAAACCGACAGTTATACAAAGCACATCTCTTGGCTGTGATTCGGAATGCAACCGCTTGCTCCGAACCCTGTCGAAGCATACCTCGAAAAGATTATTACCAATACCAACTAACATTTGTGAAAATTTTTGAAATTAGATGTCATGGTGAAAAAAAGAGACACAACCAAACACCTCAGGTGCAGAATTCTCAAATGTGACATTCTCTGCAATGAAGTCTTCTCCTTCAACAATGACGGTCCCACAAGCGAAAGTTCCGGTACCTATCACATCAGGTGGCTAAAAAGGAAAATAATAAACACAATCTTTGAGAAATTTCAACATTTCATTATTTTCCAAAAAAAAAAAAATCATAATCATTATACTGGTTTTAATTACAGAAGTTATATATTGCACGATCTGAATTATATAAGAAAATGTTATTTCCTCAAAAAAAATAAACTAAGGCAAGTGCCAGAACTAGCGCATTTGTTTTGCTACAGACTCAGAGAGATCAATTAAATTTCTAATATGAGACATTTATCAAGAACATATGAAAGGAAAAAGAAATAGCATGATTCTAATGTGAAAGACGAGAGAGAAAATTTGAAATACCTGGTGGTGATTGATACGGGCATGAGTGTTATCCCATGAAATGATAGTGGTCTCTGGCAAGATCCCGCGAAATGTGATGAGATTCTTCGTTTTGGGTACATAAACTGGTTCACGGTACACTCCAGGGAAAATGAGGATTGTTGTACGAGCACAGTTATTGAGCGGTACCGAGTCGATTGCATCTTGTACCTTCACATAGTCACCGGTACCATTCGCTGCAACACGCACCACACGCTGCTCCATTATCGCTTCTGTATTGCTATGGTGAATCTCTCTTGGTCTCTCTTTCTCTAAATTACAAAAACTTTACAACTTTTCTACCTATCTTAATCTGGCTACAGAAATCACTTTATATTCCTATTAATAGGCAACAATCACTATAATCTATCTAAAGCAGCAGTTACTGTAAATTCCTATTCATAGGCAGTGAATTGCTTTAATAGCCATCACAGCTAATCAAAAACAGTAAATTGCTATGCATGTTTTGGCATTTGTAAATACAAAGTTCGCAAAATCACTAGCTCTTTTTATTAGCAAATGATCATGAATTTTATTTCAGTTTTACCTTAAATATGTAAGTGTGCCTAGATTTATAGTTCATCATATTTAGAATTTCTTCTCTCATATCCTACAATAGCTAAGCATGCCTCAAGACTTAGCTCCAGAACATGATCTTTAAAGGAAAGGAAGGGGAGGGAATGGGAGAAGTAGCGAGATCGGACCTGACCGGATCCATTCACCTGCTCAGCAGAAGAGGGAAATCAAAGCGACGCGGGAGGGGAGAGGAAGGGAGAAGAGGTAAAGTCGTTGTACAACAACAACTAATCCTTTAGTCCCAAACAAGTTGTGGTAGGCTAGAAATGAAATCCAATCGGAGTCGCAAAGTCAAGGTAGATAGTAATAAAATATTAATGGTAAAAAAAAATAATAACAATAGCAAAAGTAGGTGAAGTCGTTGTACAAACCCAGCAATTTTCAAGGACTTTCATCACCCCACAAATCGGAGTGTAGACAATTTCAATCACCCTGCACTATCCTTTATCAAGTGGAATAACCAAAATCACAAAATGTAAAATCTTTCTGATGTTGTATTGCATTTGACATTTGTTTTCCAAGCAGCAATTAATTCTTCCTCACTATTTCATATGTACCATTCAGTTAATGCCAAATAGCGAGCCATAGGCATATCATATTGTTCTGCATTGTGCGGTCAACGTAACTCGCCTATAACATTTTGTATGTTTTAGAATATTTAAATCTAATCTAAAAATTAAAAAAAATATGCAAATCCTATTTTTTGAACTATTCAGACAAAATTGAAAATTGGTCAATTAAATCCTATACGTATTTTATCGTGTACCGTGCAATTCTATCAAAAAGCCAGGCTTTCATTTATTTTTTATCGTAGAATTTCAAATAGAATTGCAATAATACGATATAAAAATCTTTTTCCAATAGCGCCTGATCATCATCAAGATGATCAAATAATTCACTTATAACTTGTTAGCAGATTTAATATTTTAGGATATGAAATAAAACATACACGCTAATTCGAAAACATCAGCAAACAAAAGTGCAATCCAGATATATATGTCACTCAATTTGATAGAAAATACAAATTATTAAATAGATAAGCAATGTATCTAATCCATTACAGGAGTTATTTATAAAATTTTGGGGTTCAATCCAACGAGAGAACGAAGAATTGACCTAGGCAGATGCTGGAATTTTAATAGCCAAGCGCTGTAGAAGCCAAGACCGTTCTGGGCTTGGATCAACAAAGGAGTGTGAGAGAAACTGCTCCGCTTCTTCATCGAGCAATTCTCTACACCACATAACTCGGTTTGAGACCCCACAGCCAGGCCCAAAGCATCTACAAAGAATTAAAAGATATATGATACAATCAGGTTTCCATAATCATAGACCAGAGGAGCTTTATACAGGTCAAACAAAGTCAAAATCAGATCCAGTATTTAAGAATCGCTCAAAGCACCACTTAAGCTATATACAGGTCAAACAAAGTGCATGACATGAAAGAAGCGATTGTGACCATATAATAAAAATTAAAGGTATGCTAAACCAAGAAACATACATTCATCAAAAGATGGATTTACATGTGCTTGTAACTGTTCTTTTTAGAGAAATAATTACCTGTATTCATAGAAGCAAGCAGTTCTCTCGTTTTCAGCTTTGTCCCAATTGTGCCAGCCGTGTGGCTTTACGCATGCATCTATCCATGTATAGGCAAAAACTACCCTCGCATAAGGCCCCCATGGCCGTCCAAGGTATGAGTACCCAGTGCCTCCAGATCCAGTAATGACACATCTAAATTATATAGAATAAAATAGGTAACATAAATATAATTATGGTAACATTCTCTTAGCCAGGTAAGGAAACAGTAAATGAAGTACACCTGAGAAATACGTAACCAGTCCCTTCTTGGGCGGTCTTGCGGCTGTGAGCAGTAATAAATCCAGGGGCTTTACAGTGTATGTGGCAGTGCTCTAGAAGTGCAGTCGAATTTCCAAATATGAAATCAACGCTCCCTTCAATGTAGCAGTCTCTCAAGTATTGTTTCCCATAATGTAAATACAAGGTATCCTGCATGTCGTAAAGATCTTTCTATTTAAATTGAACTTCTACTAACATAAACATACGATAAAAACATTTGCAAAAACACCCAGACTACAGTATTTGTTTAAAGAGAACAAAACAAGCATCAGTGCAACATAGGTGCCAGAAGTTATACAAATTGACCACCTTATCCTTGATACAGTAATCACAGCAAATTTCCAAACCGGTTAAGACTCTCCTGGAGCCTAAATAAGCTCTGCTCAAGTTCATGCATTTGATACCTCATTTCCTCGTGTTATTTGTCCCATCTATCCTTTTCTAAATACTTAATTCAAGTTAAATCAACAAATGACATCGTTCACTAAAATGATCGTGGGGGCAAATAATCCAAGTGACACGAAGAATATTAGATCAGCTTGGTCCTTGTAGTTAAAGAGGGTTTCTCTTTTATTTTCCGAATACCCAAAATTAAAAGTGTATTGTTACCTGCCATCCGAGAAATCGGCAGTTGTAGAATGCGCATCTATCAGCTGTGACGCGGATCGCAACTGCTTGCCCCGAACCCTATCAAGTCACACCACGAAAAGATTATTGAATACAACTCTTATGGTAGAAATGAAATTAGAATTTGAGCTTAAAAAAATTGCGAAAACATGCACCTGAGGTGCAGAATTCTCAAAGGTGACATTCTCTGCAATGAAGTCTTCTCCTTCAACAATGGTGGTCCCACAGCCGAAAGTTCCAGTGCCTATCAAACGAGACGACTGCAGAAGAATATAATTAAAAAAAAAGCTTAGACACAATTTCACATTTTTATATTTTTCTAAATATTTTTGTTCTTATCCACTACATTTGAGATCGGAACAATCCCTTTTGACAGTTGGTATATCTCTAGAAGCTATGTAATATATTATCTTGATTACTAAAAAGTTACAAAAGCCTCCTTTATTTCAACGAAAATGTATTCCTAAATGGAAGGTGGCTAGCAACACAAAATTAAAAAGGCTCTAACAAAATGACCAAAATTAAAAAGGCTTTAATAAAATGTGAAACTCTATTACAAGAGAAACATTAAAACAAGATCACAAAACAATAAACTATGAAGTTAAAACGAAAATGAGATGACATTGAAACACCTGGTGATGATTGATTCGGGTGGCAGTGTTATCCCAGGAAATGATAGTGGTCTCCGGATGGAGACCACGGAAAGTGATGAAATTCTTCGTTTTAGGTATATAAACCGGTTCGCGATACACTCCAGCGGAGAGAAGGATGACTGTACGGACACGGTTGCTGAGCGGTACCGAATCGATTGCGTCTTGTACCTTCGTGAAATCCCCGGTACCATTAGCCGCCACGCGTACCACCCGTTGCGCCATTTCCGTTTCTTCTAGAATACAGACTAACAGTGCGCCTCCTCTCTCTCCTGATCTATCTCTCCTATCTGCTTTTACAATTAAAAGTTCAGTTGCGAGTGGGAACTGGGAAGTATGGAGGGGTTTTAAACTGGAGAAGAGAGAAGAAAGAAAGCGAGTATGGGTTGAGTGCGTATCCTCTGAGATATCTCAACTTCTGCGTGACCGACGTGTACAGTGCCTATTCGGGGATACCGCAGGTGCCAGTATTACTTTTGCTTTAAGATTCGTGTAGAACGTATTTAAACAGTTGAGATTTTCCATTAAACACTCAAAAGTTTGAGATATCTCAGAGGTTTGCTAATTCGTAGGTATTTGGATAAAAATCAAGATCTTATGTAGCAGATTAAAACAACTCAGAGGGCTTAAAAGATGGGACTCACCATTTTTTATGTATAAATACGGTAGAAACATGTTGTCAGAGTTTTGTCAAACATTTTGTCTACAATATCTTACCCACAGAGGATACGGGCTCACCGCTTATCGGTGTCAAACTGTCAAAGGTTTTTTTTCAATTATGTTGACTAGACAGGGCGCTTAAGTAATCGGTCGCTGTAAAGTGGGGTCTACCTGATCATATTCTATATAGAGAATTGATATTGCAATAACTAATTAGAAGTAATTAAAAATATATATATGTTACGTTAGTTACGTTATACTTGGGGCGTGTTCGGACGCCTTTTTTCTAATGGAAAAACATGAGATTTTGACTGAATTGGATTTAGATTTCAAAACACCGTTCGGATATTCTTTTTTTTTTTCCAAAACTTTCCAATTTTTTTCCCAAGCTCTTCTCTGCATAGACTAAAATGGTGGGAAGAAAATTATCAAGTCTGACTCTATTTGTTTTTTCCCAACTGAGTGCTCTGATGATTTCTCTCTCCTCGGTTCAAGAATACACATTTTCATGTCAAAATGGCCAAGTGACAGGTGCAGGTCGTTAGTTATTTCAATGAGCTATTAATAATTGCTAGTCTAATTTGTATTCATTTTAATTGAGGGAGCTAATAAACAAGAAATTATTGCTATTTTATTTGTATTAATATCTGACAAAAAGGAAACAAGCAAAACAAAGTATATAAGATTTTGGGATTTTGTCATATACAAATTCAAACCTTATATTATTCTAATTTGTATTCATTTTAATTTGTATTCATTTCTTTGCTATTAAGTGAAGCATTACTATGGTATTGGTCCAGTGCATTCTTCTTGTATTAGTATTTCATTTGTAAAAAAGTAGACTAGTATATAGGTGAAAAAAAAATGAATTGGTCTAGTATTGGTCTAGTGCATTCTTCTTGTATTAGTATTTCATTACTATGGTCCAGCATATTAGTCTAGTATATAGGTGAAAAAAAAATTCTACAAATTTTTGTGTACAACATTTAATTTTTTTACAATCTTTTTTGTAGAACATTTAATTATTTTTGGTATAATTTGTTTTGTACAACATTTATTTATTTTTTGTACATTTTTTTTTGTACAACTTTTAATTATTTTTGTACAATTTTTTAATTTTAAATATGTGAGAAATTTAAATAGAAATATTTATTTTTAAAATAAATTAAGATTGTTCACAACTGATCTCAAGGTACAACCGAGAATCTAGACATATCATTTTATCACATATTTTAAATGTTTATTTGTTTATAAATGTTTATATTTGTTATAATGTTTATCAATATTTATATTTTATAAAATAATAATTATAAGTAATGTGATGTTATGTTATTATTTAATTTATAAAATAATAATAATAAAGAAAATTGTATTATTTATTTAATCTACTTATTTAATTGCATTATTTAATCTAGTTAATTAGTAATGTTATGTTATAAAATAATAATTAGTAAGTAATGTGATGTTATATTATTATTTAATTAATTAATTTAATTGTATTATTGATACTTTATTAATAAAGAAAATTGTGTAATATCAAACATTTTAAAAAGAAAAGTAGAATTTCCCACAATTAATCCCACTGTTCAACCGAACACTCATTTCAACACATTCTCATAATTAATTCTATGCATACCCGCATCCATGGGTTCCCGCTTTTTTAAATGTGGGTTCCCATCCCCGTCAAATTCCATCCCGTGTAATCCCGTGACATCCGAACAGGCCCTTAGTTTGTACCATGCCTTTTTTTTAATTCATAGTTTGTACCATGTCAATTTCTTGTTTATTATTTACCCCCGATCGATTTGCAAATTATGCGTTGCTTTTTTTCTTTTTCCTTTTATTTTTATTTTATTTTATAAAATAGAATAAGAATATGATGCTTTGCTTAAGTCTCACGCTGGTCTATCGCTTTTATAGTTCACTTATAATGATCAGGGAAGTGTTGGAATATTTTCCATAAAATTAAATATGAGGGCTTAAATTAATTAACAAAATTTAAAACTTAAACTTCTATAAATAAAATCAAGTCAATAAATTCAAATTAATTGAATAAAATCAATCACATAAAAGTTAGTTTGAGATAAACCTAAATTAATTTAGTGCGTGAATCGAATCGGTTGAGTCATGTTTGCTCTAATAATAAAATGGCGGCCCCTCATGTGGATCCGTATCCTCCCAGGTACCTGACTCAACACAATTGAAACGGACGGCCCAGATTTACTCTCAGCCGGTGCTTGCTCGGATGGCGCAGGAATAGTATTAGTTGTGCTTTGAGATTCATATCAAGTTAAAAAGAATAATTTTGGGCCGCCGATTCAATTGTACTGAGTCCAGTAACCTAAGAGGATGTGAATTTCCCTCGTGTAGATTTAATTATTTTTCCTTCTTTAAAGTTCGACCTTAAACAAATATATTTAATTCTTTTTTGGTAACTAGTTCAAATATAATTTTATCTTCCTCATCCAATTTTTTTTAGTGGACAATTGTTTTTTTTTTTTTTTTTTTTTAAACTTGGTAGTGACTATCAAAGCTATATTTGATAGAGTTGTTTACAACATCAAATTCTAATCAATTCTATTATAAGATCATGTTATAGCAGGAATTCTCTCATTAAGAACATTTGTACCCATAACAACCCTTGTGACATTTCTATTTCCTTTTCCACAAAACTATTGCCACAATTTCGCCTCCTCAGCCGCTTGATTCGCAACTAACCAAGGTCGATGCTTTTCATCTCGAAAAGTCACCTCATTTCGTTGTCTCCATATCGATCATAAGACAGACATGAATGTAGAGATCCAAACCTGTCCTTGTCTTCCCCGACCACAACCACAGAAATTGCTTGATGTCTCCCAAGTTTCACACTGTGTCTCCCTTATGAATGAGATTGACAAATCGATTCCACACATCCTTTGCATTCTGCACTAGAAGAAGACATGATTTGAAGTTTCCATTGTGCAATCGTCACACATCACACACTGAACCTCGCAATTAATGCCCAATCTCTGCAATCTCTCACGAGTCAGTAATGTATTATTTAAGAACAGTTGTGAGAAAATCTTAACCTTTAAAAGGTGTCGCTGCTTTCCAAACCTCCATAAATTCACACTTAATCCTTCCTGCTTCGATTATCACCTTATAAATAGAAGAAGTGGAGTACTCTCCATTGGCTAACTAGCGTCATATCAGAATATTATCAAATTCAGAAAAAACCGGTATTGTACCAGTGAAAGCTGAGGTGATAGGGGAGGCAACTAAAAAAGCTTCCTGAAGCGAGATGTGTTGAGAAATTGACCTAGGCAAGCCATCTTTCATCCGCCTCAATGGTATTGGTTCCCAACAATCATACCAGTAAGAAATTTTGTCCCCATTGCCTACGATCCACTGCATACGCTATTGAAATAGTGCATACAATTTGATCAATTGGTTCCAAAAGAAAGATCTATTTACCAACCAGGTTTTAGGATTGAGTTGTTGCGATTAATGCTTCCTTATAATACTTATAACCGAGTACCATAAGCTATCAGTTTGGACTGTCGCTTTCCACCACCATCTAAGCAAAAGTGAATTGTTTCTCAACTCCAAATTGGGGACACCAAAACCTCTAAACTACTTAGGCAAACACACAATTTCTCAACTAATCAAACATAATCCTCTGCCTTGCCCTTGTGATTTACCCTAAAGAAAATTTCTGCAAAGTGTTTCAATCATTTTCAATACCAATTTCGGGAGAACAAAGCAAGTCATAAGGTATATTGGTACACTGCACATAACCGAATTAATAAGCTGCAGCCTTCCACCTTTGGATAGCAATTTACCAGCCCAACCTTCAATTCTATACTTTATTTTTTTCGAGCAAAGGAATAAAGTCTTGTTTTCTTGGTTTGCGAGTGATAAGGGGCATTTCTAAGTAAGAAATTAGCAGCTCAGATCGGGTGCATCCCATTACAGCTCTTACCATCAATATATCAGCTTGGTTTAGATTAATTGGGTAGAATGAGCTCTTGTCAAAATTAATTTGCAACCCGAGACTTCCGAGAATAATCTAAGAACCAACTTGAGGGAGATCATTGTAAGTAGATCAGCATGAGCAATAACCACCGTATCATATGCATATTGGAAGGCAAGGATGAGGCTGTCAAGCTTAGCTGAAATCAGCATATCAAGTGTCTCATTGACCCGATTAATCATTCTCTGTAGAACATCAATTGCTATTAGGAATAGCATAAGAGAAAGCGGGTCTCCTTGGCGAAGGCCCCTTTTATAGGAGAAGTAATCAGACTCCTCGCCATTTATGATAACCCTTGAAGTGAAAGTTTGGAACAGATTTTTCATCCACCTTATCTATTTCAATAGGAAGCCCCTTGTGTGAATTACATGGATTAAAAACTCCTAGTTAATAGAATCAAAAGCCTTCGCGAAATCAATCTTAAAAAATACTGCCGATTGGTGAGCATGGGTAACGTGGTGCAAAATCTCTCTAACCACCAGAAAATTCTCAGAAATTTGTCGGCGTCTGATAAAAGCAAATTGATTAATAGAGATGAGTTAGGATAGAAAACCTGCAAGCCTTGTTGCTAGCAATTTTGAAATGATTTTCGGGATTAAGCTAATGATGCTTATAGGCCAGAAATCCTTTAATTCAATAGCCTCCGGTTTCTTGGGTATCATCACAATGTTGGCAGTGTTGAGAGGTGTGAGATCTATTTCCTCCTGGTAGAAATTATTAAGCAATCTGAAAATGTCATACTTAATTTTAACCCAATATGTTTTCGCGAATTCACTTGGCAGCCCATCGGGTCCCGAAGCCTGATTATCCACAAGACTGAAAACCGTTGCCTCTATTTCTTGTTCTGAAAATGGGTTTTGTAAGGCACTTAAATCTGGCCCAACCCCATATAGTGTTGTTGGATTAAAATCTTCAACAAAAACCTAAGTGCCGAGTAGCAAATGCATGTGATTGCGAAACAGAGAGCAGATCTGACCCGCATCCGTTACTTGCCGGTCTTCAACTAATAAGGTTTGTACTATGTTTGTTCTTAACCTCGAAGATGCGTAGTTGTGGAAGAATTTAGTGTTGTTATCACCTTCCGCAAATTATCAAAGATTTCTCCAACAAATTCTCAATTATGGCTGGTAGCTTTTTGCTACCAATCAATATTTAATTTCGATTGTGGTACTGCTCACACTCTATTTACTAAATTTCAGTAACATCGAAAATATTGGCTAACTACAATTCTTGCTTCGGCAACACATGACACTGAAAAGAGATAATCAAGCAACACTGAAAATATATCCTGTGAATATGTTGCGGTAAAGTATATTACCACAACTTTTACTTAAGGAATGTTTAAATATCTTCATTTGTTGTATCTCTATGTCTATTTTTATTTTTTTAAAATTTATATGTCAAAATAAAATTATTTTCTATATTATTTTCTCTACATACACATAAAAAATTATCACGTTTCATCTACGTACTTAATATAAAAATGGAGATATCTACAAGAAATTTTTTATCTGAATTTTGAACCACCTTCCATACAAAGAGTATATATAAGCCTTTTTTTCATGAACCTTCTCATCAATATCAAATTAACAACCTTATTTTTTTATCTTAATATTAAAGTTAGAAAAACATGTATACCCCCGTTTTTAGCAAGTCACTGATTTATTTTGCGTTGCGTGATTCATAAAAGCCCATTAATATTAATCTTCTTATATAAAACCCCGCAAATTTAATCACTTTTAGATCATTTTTTTTTTAATATTCACTCCGCACCAAAAAAAAAAAGCTAAATACAATCGTATAATTATTCTATTTACCGTTTCGTGTCACTAGTTTCAGAAGTCCGGTGAAGTTTTCATGTCTGCTTTAGGAGAGCAGGTTGGGTCCGATGGATTTTGGGACCGTCCGATCTGCTTTAAGATTTGTGCGCACGGATTGTAAAGCAGATGCGTAAATTGTGGGCAGGAATCTTAAAGCAAATCGGACGGTCATCGAACCCATCAAACTCACTTTGAGTCTGATGGGCATCGGACCCAAATTGACCTCCTGCTTTAGAACGATGTACATACGCTGTTATGCATGACCTATATGTAATTATACGTAGTATTGTTGTAAAAAATAGCTATTTAGAATGATTAGTCGTTGGTAATGATCAAATCGTTACAGATTTTTTTGACTAATAGATTGATTATTTCTAATTAATTGTTTGGAGGTATTATGTCCGTCCGACGAGCGCATACCGTTATTTACAACACTGATATATTCAACAATATTAGAGGCATTGTTCAGCAAAATATATGAAAAAGTGAACAAAAAGAGGAAATTTCATGTATACCCTCAATTTAGAAATTACATTTCCCCCTCTAAAATTTTTAATATCATATTTAACCTTCTATACTTCAAAAACTCACAAATTTGCTCATTTTATTGTCTTTTGCATTGAAACTCATTTTAAAATTATGAAGTGTCCAATTTACACTTCATTAAAAAAAAAACATGTATCATGTTTTAGAAAAATATTAGTCTTCTAACTGAACGATTTCTGAGGGCAAATAGGTCATTTATCTACTTCTGACGCTTACACGGTGACATTTAGGTATATGCATGTATAAACGTCAGAAGTAGAATAGTAACCTATCTGTCCTCAGAAATCGTCCAATTAAAAAAAATGACATTTTTTTAAAACATGCTACATATTTTTTATTTTTTTAATGAAGGGTAATATGGGTACATCATAAATTTAAAATGAGTTTTAATAAAAAAATATTAAAATGGATACATTTGTGAGTTTTTGAATTTAAGAAGGATAAATGTTATATTAAGAATTTAGAGGGAGGAATACATAATTTTCAAGTTTTTTGAGGGATATACATGAAATCTCTCCCCCCTACAAAAAATGATGAAAATAAATCTGTTTTGATTCTTTGAGAATCTCAGAACTCTGTTATTCCAAATTCATGCTTTTATTTTTTGAAATGCACAAATCTCAAAAAGGTGTTGTTTTCTATGCACAAATCTCAAAACAGATGAATAAGTGGATTTGGAATAGCAGGATCATGTGATTCTCAAAGAATCACAGCATATTTGTTTCCAAAAATGACAATGAGAATATACTTCTGCTCCACACTATTTTATTTATCTTCGGCAAGTGTAAAATAATAAAGGAGTAAAACTAGATATAAAGGAGTAAAATAATTTCATCTCTCATAGAATAATATAATGGAATAAAAAAGACCTATATTCGATTCACTTGTCACTTTTTATAAGATTTCATTCAATTTTATTTCCATTTAACTGTTATTCCATCACAATTTAATACAATTTTATTATTTTAGTCTTGTCGAACAACAATTAGAATTAAAATACAGCGCGTGAGATGTGCCAAGATGAAACTTTGGAGATAGTTATGAAGCTCACTTAGTTTAAAGAAACCACAACCCTCGTGTAATATGTGCTTTGACAAATCTTAATTATATTAATAACCCACAAACCCGATTTTTGTACCTAGAAAAGTGGGGAGCCCAATTCTCCCATGGACCACAACTCAGCTAGGTTGTCTACAACTTCAAATCATAACTGTTTCTTTTAGCTCTTTAAATGGACCGAGTTCAGGAATATTATATGTTTTTATAGCTAGAAAATCCTCATAGATAATATAATAATACGATACGGTTCTTGAATTCGGATCACCCAGGTACCTGACTCAAGCAAATTACAAAAGGACGGTTCAGATTAGTTATTTTAGCTTGGCACGGATCTCAAAACGGACCCCTATAGTTTCCATAGGCATGGGATGACTTTGGCCCAGTGGGATTAATCTGGGCCGTCCGTATATAATATGCTCGAGTCTGGTACCTGGGAGCATAGGGATTCACGACTCTTTGGTCTTTACATTCGTTCTCCCCTTTAAATAGAAAAAACCTTCCCTGTTATTCCCTTTTTGTCTTCTTCCCTGCTCGTGAGGTGTTCCCTTTCTCCATTCCAAATCAAAACTCCAAAATCTAAACAAAACAACTAAATAAAACATCTCTCTGACCCTCTCTATCCCTTCCTCCCTCCCTCTCTCTCTCCCACTTTCCCTCCATCCTTCCCTCTCCCTCTCCGATGGCGCTAAGCTCGACCTTGTAATGGCGGTGTTACTGGCGCAAATGCTACGAGGAAGGTTGAGGGTTTGCTTCCTAGCGGGTTGCTGTGGCGTGCTCCTGTGGGCGTGCGTGTTGCAGCTTCTTTCATTGGGGAGACTCTGGTGCTGCTCTAGGACCCCCACAGGCAATAGCCCGGCTGCCACATTGGATCCGATGAGTATTTTCTCCGGATTTGGGGGAAGTAGTAGTCGATTGAGTGATAAGGAAAAATCCGATAGGTTGGGGCATACTATACCTCCCCCAAGTATGTTATTGGGAGTAAAGCTATTTTTCTATTACTCGTGTCATTGAACACTTTCATGTATAATAAGTCACATAGGTAAATTATGGATTATAGTTTGGTGGCTTTTTTGATATTTTGCTTGGTTGGATTAAGAAATGTTCATACATATGTTTTTCTTTTGTCACTCTAAAACCTGTGAAGAAATGAGTTTCAACTTATTTTCAATAAAAAGCTGCTATTCTCATAATAACATTATTTAGTACACAATTGATGATATTGTAGGAATGTATAAGAGTAATGGTTATCTCAGAGTATCTTGCAATGGTGGATTGAACCAGATGCGCTCTGAGGTCAGTCAATTTCCTCGTATTTTATTTATACCTTCATTATTTCAAAACTTCATATTTTTCATGTTAATTGTTTTGCTGAGTTTAATTTTAATTTCAGATATGTGACATGGTGGCAATAGCTCGTCTTTTGAACCTCACATTGGTTGTTCCAGAGCTTGATAAAATATCATTTTGGGCTGATCAAAGGTTCTGTTGACACAATATTTGTTAACTATCTTTATGTTTCATTAACCGAAAGCTATTAACAAAGGCTATGCATCTTGCAGCAATTTTGATGATATATTTGATGTGAGATATTTTATTGATTCATTACGGGATGAGGTGCGCATAATTAAAAGACTGCCCAAGAGATTTAATAAGTTAGATTCAAGTACAAGTTCAAATTCAACATCAATTAACGTACTGACAATGGCCCCAGTTAGTTGGTCAGATGAGAAATATTACCTGCAACAAGTAAGAACATTTCCCCCCCTTTTTCTTTTGGAAAAATAATGACAAAACCTTATCCCTTCTTTTAAACCATATATAAACTTTCTGCAGATTTTACCACTATTCAAGAAATTCAAGGTGATACACTTCAACAAAACTGATGCGCGTTTGGCCAACAATGGAATCAACCTATCTCTCCAGAAACTAAGATGCCGTGTAAACTTTCACGCCTTGAAATTCACCCCTGCAATCAAGGAATTAGGGGACAAGTTGGTGCAGGCTATTAGAAAAGGTGGAAGTTATGTTGCATTGCATTTGAGATATGAAATGGATATGCTAGCCTTCTCGGGTTGCAACCATGGTTGTTCTCCAAAAGAAGCTGAGGAATTGAGAAGGATGAGGTATAGTTTTTCTTTTTGTTATGGTACTTGCTAGAATATTTTGAGTAATTAAGGGGTAATGTTGTGAATTACCTTCTTTTCTTGGAACATTTTGTTCAAGATTCAAGTTGACAATATTCATTTTGAAATTGTTGATGTGAGGAGCCTTTTTGGCATGTTACAGCCAAGGGAAAATGCAAAATTGCCATTTACAACTTGGTTGATTATTTTCTATAGTGACCCACTAAAAATGGTATGCGAACTAGGTATGCATATCCATGGTGGAGAGAGAAAGAAATAGACTCGAAAGCAAAGAGGTTGCAAGGCTTGTGCCCCCTTACACCGGAGGAGACTTCTATAATTCTGAAGGCATTCGGCTTTGGCAACAGTACACAAATTTACATTGCGGCAGGAGAAACTTATGGTGGTCAGGAAAGAATTAGAGTCTTAGAAGAAGCATTTCCTTACCTGGTGAGAGACACCCGCCAGTGTTATTTTAATTTTTTTGTGATGATTTCAAGTGGGCTCCTATAAATATTAAAAATATGCATACACTCAAAGAGAGACAAATCACATGTAACCTTCCCTGAATTATGATAAATACCAGTACACCATTCAATATAGCATAAGCTGAGGATCCCTGGATTTTAATACCCCTTTTTGTAGTAATGAACACTTGGAAATCTTGGTGGTGAGCAGTTTGGACAATTTTCATAAATTGGGGTGAAAAGATAGTTCATGTTTTTGGTGTTGTGCATGATTTTTCCAATGTGCTAAAGCCTCGGTAGGGTATTTGTCACATAGCCAAGTTGCATGGATTTGCAATGATAATTTTATATTTCAGTTGAGGAAGGAGATGCTGGTTGACAAGGAATTGTTTAGCAAGTTTCAAAATCATTCTTCCCAAATGGCAGCGATTGATTTCATGGTCTCAGTTGCGAGTGATGTGTTTATTCCCACCTATGATGGCAACATGGCAAAAGTTGTTGAAGGCTACCGAAGGTTTGTAAATAAAATCTTTTGACTATAATTAATGTAAATAACTGTGTAATGTCTTCTATCTTGTATGATGCGCATTCCAAGGTCTATAGCAGTCATCTTACCTTTTTTTATTTTTCAAGCCAATCTTGAAAATCCTTCTGTTTGTAACATTGTACACTATCCTTGTGCTATTTTACCCAAAGCTAAAAGGACAATCATGCAATATGAGTTGTCTTTGGTGAACATTGGGTAGACAGAAGTTGATTTCACTCATAAATACTTTTCAGAAAATTCACATTTGTTCAATTTCATGCACTGTTGTTTTTGGTCACAACTACATCAGCTAAATATTTTGAAATTTTTCAAGGCATCAAGGCTATCAGAAAAGTATCTTGCTGGACAGGAGAAAATTGGTAGAGCTCGTGGACTTGTATGAAAATAAAACACTTTCTTGGGACGAGTTTGCAAAAGCTGTGCAACAAACTCACCAGAGAAGTTTAGTGCAACCAGGATGTAGACGGATGGTACCGAATAAGCCAAAAGAGGAGGATTATTTCTATGCTAATCCTTTTGAATGCCTAAGCAATGTGACTGGATGTGTGAGCAGCGGTTAATTGATTCAAAAGTGAATTAGTCTCAACAAGTAAACTTAAATATGGAAGATTTTTAGTAGTGTTAAAATTAGTGAAGATGAGAAATATGTGTTGTGTTGTTCTTCTTAGCCGTTCTAGCAAAATGCTGTATAGTGAAAAAAAAAATTACATGATTCTTTTTATAGGTTGAATTTTATTTAGTAGGGCATTCTTTTTGCCAACTGGTTCTTGTATTCTTTAGTTATACAAATGCATAGTCTTAGTAATGAGTTGCAATTTTGTGGGACCGGCATTTCTTTATGTCTGTTTGAATCTTGTTGTTAGTGAGAAGCAAAAGTTCAGCTAAAACAAATAACCAACTAATATGCTTTAATTTAAAAACATAGTTTATCTGCTTCAACATAAAGTTAGTCCAATCCATGATTATAACAAACTGAAGAGATGAACTTAAGCCTAGATATTTGAACTTGATTCACCCATTATCATAAGTAAATCACTAGTACAATAAATTTTTGAACTCAACTTGCATTACTTAAATGTGCTCTTGATCTGAAATGGGCTCATTAGTTGCATTAATATAGACAATATTAAATGCCAGCTAAGAGCTAACAATATTTAATTAACAGCTAACGAATTTCAATTTATCAAAAGAAGGCGTTTTAAACAAATGATTGACAATCAAAAGGCTACAATTGGGAACCAAATTTGATATCCAATCTGTTCTCAATCTGATACAAATCAATTTTTAGATGTGCCAATCACTTTATACAAATAAAAACTTACTGTAATTTGAATAATAAACAAATTTTGTAGCTTAATCCAGTCTTTCAGTAAGAACTGCATAAAAAAAAATCATCTACACTGCATCATCTGCCAATATAAAATACTATCAAGCCAACTGATCAGATCGAGGCCAGAGAGGATCCAACAAACCATCAGCCATGGACCTGGTACCACCTGTTCTTTTCCCACAAGAAAGAGCCAGATATAGAACACCAGCCGTGAAAAATCCAAAGAAATACGCATTACCATAAATCACCACAAATACTTCTCCAACCTCTTGTACCACTCCAAGTTGTCCGAGAAAGCCTGGTACCAATGGTGCAATGCTTAAACCCAATGCTACAAATGCCCGTACATTGAACCCTCTATTATAGTAATAAGGGCCCGAAGGATCTGTACTATACAACCCTTTACATCTAAAATGGTTCTTCGCAAAATATAATAGTCGGCTAATATTATACTGGCAATTGGACCAACAATTGCTGAATAACCAACTAGCCATGTGTACAAAAAACTCTGGCTTGAACTGAGAAGTCGCCATGGCTGGAAAAATATACTGATAATTGCTGTGGCAACAGCTCCTCTAGCAAAATCAAACTTAGATGGGCTAAGGCTAACAAAAGTGTTAGCTGATGCGACATAGTTAGCAGGGATATTAGTTGTGAGTACTGCAAGAATAATGCCAAGAAATCCTATAATTTTAATAATTATTGGAGGATCCATCTCTGACAGGAGCTCGATCGGGTTGGAAATTACCCGGCCATAAATGACCTCTGTGGAAGAAGTAATTGCTAAACTAAGAAAGGACCACACACCAATAAAAACTGGTAATCCTACTTGACCCAGAATTTGATCCTTTTGGCTTTGAACAAATCGGGTAAAATCACAGATGTTTAAAGCAACAGTTGACCACACCCCAATATTAGCAGTTAATGATGGAAAAAATACAGGCCAAAATTGGGACCAGTCGAACCGGGATGGAGTCGATAGCATTGACCCGAATCCACCGGCTTTTCTGTAAGCCCAGATAAATAACCACCCGGTGAGACCAAGCAATACCGGTGCAGCAAATTTACTAAGAAACCTGACTGGAGTCATCCCCCTAAAGAGAATAATCAACTGTAAAACCAAAAACAAGAGAAAGGCTAGAAACTCTAACAATGAAGTGCCGAGATAAGGTATAGGATGGAAAGAAGACTTGAAGGAGGATGGTATAAGTAGAAGCAAAGCTTGTGCACCGAACCATGATTCAATAGACGACCAACCACATGCCACAAGCGCGCGCAAAAGGGACGCTACAGAGGCTCCGGAAATGCCGAAGGATGGGCGAAGAACGAGCGGGAAGGAGATGCCGTAAAGTGGGCCCGGATGGGAGGCGAGAAGGAGAGGGAAGAGGAGTATGGTGTTGGCAGAGATGATGGTGAGAAGAGCTTGGTACCATGACATGCCGAGGGCGACGAGACCGGCGGCGGTGTAGTAGGTGGGAAGGTTGAGTACCATGGAGAACCAAAGACTGGACATGTCCAGCCATGTGTAGGACTGGAGGGATCCAGGAATTGGGTTTAGATCCGGGAGGATCGCTTTGGGATAGTCGTCTCTGGCCATGGAGACTGGATGTTTTTGTTTGCTTCCGAGTTCTGATGGACACATACACACACAAATATATATATATATATTCGGTTTGGGATGGTCGTCGCGGGCTGGTTACTCTCGAATGGTACCCATTAAGTTGGAAGAGTAGGTTGGGTCCGATGCTCATCGTACTCAAATTTGGGTCCGATGGATTTGGAGCCGTTTGATCTACTTTATGATTAGTGCGCACTCATTTGAAGAAGACGCGAAATTCTGGGCGCGAATCTGGAAGCATATTTGACGGTCATCAAGTATTCCCTATTACGGTACCGGGGAGGATCTGTATTCACTCTCGAATGGTACCCATTAAGTTGGGGGATCTAAACATTATCTTGACCTTTCATTTACATCAGACGGTTCATGTATCTGATCCCACATGATTATGCCAGTGTCAAAAGATGTGGCCATGTGGGAGTCTGGGGCCTAATAATTTTTTTTTTTTGAGAAATTTTCAAGTACTTTTTTTATTGGAACAATGTCTGGCGTAGTAGCGTGCTCGTATAACTTCTTAAAATAAGTAAAAAAAATTTTATAAAGGGCTTTATATACTAATCTGAAAAAGTAAAAACAGCAATCTATATTTACTTACTCTTCTATACTCTTTTATTTAATTATTTTAAAATAATTTGACAAATATATAATATATCTATTTCACTATTTTTTGAAATTAAAGAGTACCCTACCATTAGACCTAAGGCTTCTGAGCTCCCGTGATGTATTCATTTGACCATGGGCTAGAGGCCAAATTTGAAATTTTGGCTATACTTACAACTTTGAAAATCAATGTCCTACTTCATATATTGAAAATAAAAATATATTTGAAAATCAATTTTTTTTTATTTATGTTTAGCTGAATGTTTTTAAAGACACTTATTGTCCCATATTATATTTCAACTTAGTACTATGATAGTACATGTTGTACACGTTACGATATAACTTTTCTGATGTACTATTTTTTGTGCTTAATAAAATATATGCCTACATAAAGTTTGACCAAAATAAATAAGAATACATTCGAACGCTAATCGAAATTAGGAGAGTCAATTTGAACTTAGCTTGTAGATACAAACAAGACCTAGCCACTACATGTCGTATAATGGAAAGGTTGTGCAATGCCTACTTCTCTTATTGGCTCTTATATGCCTTGATAGTGCAAATAAGCATGATATAATTTAAATTGATCTTGATGTTAACTTTTGGAAATAATAGCAAATCGCCAAAAAATATTTGTTATGAATTGGAATTACCACGAATGCTATATGATGTTTGCAAAGAGTAAAATTTTGATTGATTTGCAAATATTACATTTTTGTTCTACTTTCCGGTTAAAAAATAGTGTCTTTTGTTCAGGCCCACATGTACATTGACTCAAGAGAGAAGGTCACAGCTAATCTGGTACTTTATAAAAAACAATCAACATAATAAAAAACAACCAACTGAATTTCAAGTGAAAATTGAGACAATCGGGTATGTCTCGGGTGAACATTCATCAATAATCACTACTATAGAATTTCAAATCAACACTGTTTTTTTTTACATTCAAAACTGATTTTACTACCGGTGCTGATCAGACCGGTGCTGATAATACAATCAAGTTGTCTCAAGTGAACATTGAGATTAGGTGGAAAGAACATCTTTTGTTATGAATTGATAGTCTTTGATGCTAGAGAGCACTTCATCATAGTTAGATTAACCAGAAAGTAAGCATTTGTATTACTTCGACTTTATTAAGTATTTGATTTGTTTTTAGCATTTTTAAATAATTGAGTCGAATAATCATTAAATAATGTATTTTTCTTGTGAAAAGAACGTTAGTTTTCTGTTTGTAATTTTTGTGTGTTCAATGAACAGAGGTAATATTCATGTTTTATTAGTTGTCTTTTCTATTTATTTTACTTTCAAATAATTTCTTGTGTCCTCGTAAAGGAAAAAGTTCACAGCTAAGAAAGTGGAAAGAAAAGATAATTTTTATAAAAGAAAAAGTGAAGAAATGGTTTCACAAATGCAGTGATTAAGAAATTAAGATAATATTTACAAGACTTTCTCTTTCTCTGATTGGTTCGTAACCCAAGTGAAAAAATTAAAACTAATTTCACAAATGCAGTGGTTAAGAAATTAAGATTGAATTAATTTCTAATTACCAAGACAATTGTATTTAATTTATTTTGAGTTTCACGGATGTAGATGCTCTTAGGCCACCTTTTCTATTATTCGGCTGCCCATTTCTTCTCCTCTATTTCTAGCAATTTCTTGTCTTTTTCTAATTCATTTCAATTCCCTTTCTACTGCTTCAAAATTTATCATAATTATTTTTAAAATGTGTAATCATCTTGATATATTTTTAGGGTCAAACACTAAGGTTCTCGGTTGCTCTCATTATTGACTAATACATGATTATAGAGTCAATCATTATAATCTAAAAATTAATGAATAATTTATATTTATTAGTAGATAATCATAAAACTAGCAAATAATTTTGTAATTTATTTAATTTGTCTATTTATATGGAAATTTTTTGAAAACGAATAATTTGAGGATAATTCGCGAATCTTATTTCTATGATAATCAATAATACGTGGCGTCATCTAATATAGCCAACGGTGACATTGTCAATTTGCTATCTTAATTTTATTAATTTTTTTTTTTTTAATATACATGCACTCATTCTCACGAATTTTTTTTACCATCTTTGAAGAAAAAAAATAAACCCTTAGGCCACCTTTTTTTTTTAGAATACATGATGAATAAATAAAATAAAATTAATCACATTTAAAGAATGTGATCAAAACAATATTTCATTCACCGTTGATACGAAATCTACATAACAAAAATAAATGAAACAAATTAGTGGAAATATACAAAATAATTTCATTCATTTTACGGGCCGACATTTTTATTAATATCCAAAGTTTAATACAATTATTAATTATGCCCAGATTTTCAAACTTTCGCTAAAAATACCCAAGCCGACCAAAAAATGGCCGGCTTAGGTACCCCAGTAAACCGGCCATTTTCTTGCCGGCTTACTCCATTTTTTTTTTTTTTTTTTTTTTTTTTTAGAGAGAGACTATGAAGATCAAAATATTGAAACCTAACTCTGAAAATTTGAAATTTTTGTTTAAATTATTTGTTATATTACTTCTTTTGATGTATAATTAGCATATTTATACTAAAATACGCTAGATTACTTGAAATTATGTTGAATAACACTATATTATGTTAAATTATGCTAAATTACATTACATTACGCTAAATAGGTAAATTACGCTAAATTACAAATGAATAGGGAGGATATTTTTCACTGAAAAGGCGAAAAACGGCGATGAAACTTCAAATGGTCATAAAACGGCGCTCGAGTGTCCGATTTAAGCAAATGACCACTTTTCGGAAAGCTTGCAAAAATGCGCATGCTTCCGTGCCCGCTATGCTGAATTTTGAAATTCAGAATCGCCAAAAAACAAAGGGAAGAGCCTCAAAACTTGAGTTGAAGTTTCCGATTAAGATTTTCATTTCTATCATTCAATCCAAGTAGCTCAGTAAATTAGTTACATAATGAACTTGCAGATTACCAATTTTTACTATTTTTGGCATTTTTTTGCTATTTTTTATGATTCATGAAAGATGAGCAAAATCAGTCTACTACAACGTAATTTTGTGTAGTTTAGTGTTTTTTTTACCGTATTTCAGCATAATTAGCGAAGTTATTGTAATTTAACGTAATTTAGTATAATGAGCAGAACTAGGGTGTGATGCGCTCACACCGTGAGCGCACCTCCTATAGAGCACATTTTCAAAGTTCAAATAGTCGATTCGAACCTTCCAACGTGTTCTTCATATTAAAATGTGCTTGGAAACCAAATTTTACATTTTTTGGAAATTTTTTACTATTTTTTAAAAATCATTTGTTTTTCAAATTTCAAATTATTGTTTAGTTTAATCAATGATTTTTAAAAAATAGTAAAAAATTTCCAAAAAATGTAAAATTTGGTTTCCAAGCACATTTTAATATGAAGAACACGTTGGAAGGTTCGAATCGACTATTTGAACTTTGAAAATGCGCTCTATAGGAGGTGCGCTCACGGTGTGAGCGCATCACACCCTAGTTCTGCTCTAGTATAATTGAACATAATTTCAAGTAATCTAGCGTATTTTAATATAAATATGCTAATTATACATCAAAAGAAGTAATATAACAGATAATTTAAACAAAAATTTTAAATTTTCAGAGTTAGGTTTCAATATTTTGATCTTCATAGTCTCTCTCTAAAAAAAAAAAAAAAAATGGAGTAAGCCGGCCATTTTCTGGCCAGCTTGGGTATTTTTAGCGAAAGTTTGAAAATATGGGCATAATTAATAATTTGTATTAAACTTTGGATATTAATAAAAATGTCGGTTTTACGGGCCATTATAGTTTGTGAACAAAGTGTGTATAAAAAAATTGAGAACCAACAATAAGTGGAGAACTAATAATGTATTGTATGGACAAAATAGCTTGGAGATGGAATAATTTAGGACAGTTTACGGTTAAATCAATATAACAACCACTAAACTTTAAGGGGGTTAAAGCCAATACATATGTCATTATCTGGGACTTACCAATTCCACCTAAAATCAGAATTTTTATTTGATTGGTTCTTCATAATCGTATATTAACAAAAACAAAACTTAAGGAAAAGAAGGTGGTCTGGAAGGTTGACTTGTCATTTTTGTACCAAAAAAGAGAATACCCATCATTTGTTTCTTAAGTGTACTCAAGCACAACAATTATGATTTTGGTTAAGCAATAGTAACCTTTACTTAAATACTTGGTCTTCATGTAAAGATATTTTTCAGTTTGCTTTCAATCTTGCATTCGTGAACAAAATAGGGTTTTTAATTGTGTTTAGTGCCGTTTGTTAGACTATTTGGAAGCACAGAAACGACATATGTTTCCAAAACAGTCCAAGAAAAACTGTTAAAACTCTTATACTTTTAATAATATTTGTTATTGAATATTGGCAAGAAATATGGATAAAAGAATTAAGGAGGCTGCGGTAGAGTGGCTGCCAGTGGACCTCAATGCCATCCCCTACGGGTTTGGGACCCAACTGACAACCAGTGGATAGTATACAAGGCAGAGGATGAAGTAGTAGAGCCCTTGATGCAGCTGCAGGTGGCTGGAGATTAGTCAACATGGAGTACAATGATTTTTGTATAGACCCGAACTTAGGGTCATTATCTTATCGTAGCCCTATCAAATGTGACTTAGTTTTAGTTTGTTATTTTGCTATTACTGTATTTTGGTGGATTGTGAAACGTCGAGCTTACGTGTTTGCTCTGTGTTAGAGATTTATGGCGTTCCGTAATTGAGATTTGAACTATTTTTACTTGTAAGTTATGATTTCATGACAATGAAATGGGCATCAGTATGCCTTTTATCAAAAAAAAAGAAAAAAAAGCAATAAGTGGAGAAAATCAAATACACAGAATAGAGATGAATTTAAGGTGCCTCATCGACTTCGCTCTTACCACCTATGTGTGTTTTCTTAAAATATTATTTCATTTTTGAGATTGGTTTCGGCACCTATGTAATTATATTTTAATTTTCAAAAATGTTAATAGTAATTGCAGCTATTCTATTTTAATCAAACTGTTCTACCTTCTACGAGAATGACAGTATGACATTTTTTATAAATTAAAAAATCAATTAAACATTAATCACATCTAAAAAAATAAATATTTGATAACTAAAAAAAATGTTTCTCCGTTGCAAGACACGGGCACTTGACTAGTTTATATAAACATCGCTAACGCCGCTTTGAGAGTCTGTGAGAGGAAACCAAAGGCGATTCCGCCTCCTCTTCCCCCCCTTGCGTCCACCCGGATTCCCCTTCCATCCCTGTTCTCTTATCTCTTTCTCTACTCCGTTCGAGCAGATGTTTCTACTGGTGGATCTACCTATTGCTTTCGGTGATTCCGTCTAGTGGATCTAACTGCTTCTCGATCAGTCTCGGTTCCGGGTTCGATTAAGGGTGATGTGAATTCGTTCTACTCTCGTAGTATCTATTATAGCTATATATGAATAAGGTACGTGTTTTTATGGTTGTTGCCGATGACGATGATGCTAAGATGTTATCTCCTTCTTCCTCTCTTTTTTCTTCTTCTCGTGCTTTCAAGCTTCTTTTCTGGCTTCCACACTGTCTGTTCTAAAGGTGATTGTCCCGGTCCAGTTGATTCAGTTTCCGGTTCGGTTTGATTCAGTGCCTTCTTGGCTGCATATTCATTTGAGCGTGATTATCCCAGTTCGATTGATTCAGTTCCCAGTCTGATTTGATTCAATACCTTCTCGACTGCAATTTGATGTAGTCTGCCAGAAAAAACAAGACAAATAAGTGCACAGAGAAAGCAATTACTAGGCTCATATAATTACAATCAAGCAAGAATAATTAAATCTCCTGTATATTTTTTATTTGTTTTACAGCTGAATGCTTTAAAAAATGCTCGTTGTTTAATATTATATAACAGCTAGCTTGTAACTTTTTGAATCAATATAATCGGCTACGGACTCTCAACCAAAAAAAAAGCAAATGCCTCGTTAGAGACGTTCATACCGACGTAGATTATCGAGTGGATTGCTATAATGCCAAAATATAGTTGCGTAACAATTTTAATAATATCATTTTTTTAACAAAATATTGTTAGCTAAGAACTAACAATATTTAATTAACAGCTAACGAATTTCAATTTATCAAAAGAAGGCGTTTTTAACAAATGATTGACAATCAAAAGGCTACAATTGGAAACCAAATTTGATATCCAATCTGATACAAATCAATTTTTAGATGTGCCAATCACTTCATACAAATAAAAACTTGTTGTAATTTGAATAATAAACAAATTTTGTAGCTTAATCCCGTCTTTCAGTAAGAACTGCATAAAAAAAAAATCATCTACACTGCATCATCTTCCAATATAAAATACTATCAAGCCAACTGATCAGATCGAGGCCAGAGAGGATCCAACAAACCATTAGCCATGGACCTGGTACCACCTGTTCTTTTCCCACAAGAAAGAGCCAGATATAGAACACCAGCCGTGAAAAATCCAAAGAAATACGCATTACCATAAATCACCACAAATACTTCTCCAACCTCTTGTACCACTCCAAGTTGTCCGAGAAAGCCTGGTACCAATGGTGCAATGCTTAAACCCAATGCTACAAATGCCCGTACATTGAACCCTCTATTATAGTAATAAGGGCCCGAAGGATCTGTACTATACAACCCTTTTACATCTAAAATGGTTCTTCGCAAAATATAATAGTCGGCTAATATTATACTGGCAATTGGACCAACAATTGCTGAATAACCAACTAGCCATGTGTACAAAAAACTCTGGCTTGAACTGAGAAGTCGCCATGGCTGGAAAAATATACTGATAATTGCTGTGGCAACAGCTCCTCTAGCAAAATCAAACTTAGATGGGCTAAGGCTAACAAAAGTGTTAGCTGATGCGACATAGTTAGCAGGAATATTAGTTGTGAGTACTGCAAGAATAATGCCAAGAAATCCTATAATTTTAATAATTATTGGAGGATCCATCTCTGACAGGAGCTCGATCGGGTTGGAAATTACCCGGCCATAAATGACCTCTGTGGACGAAGTAATTGCTAAACTAAGAAACGACCACACACCAATAAAAACTGGTAATCCTACTTGACCCAGAATTTGATCCTTTTGGCTTTGAACAAATCGGGTAAAATCACAGATGTTTAAAGCAACAGTTGAATAGACCCCAATATTAGCAGTTAATGATGGAAAAAATACAGGCCAAAATTGGGACCAGTCGAACCGGGATGGAGTCGATAGCATTGACCCGAATCCACCGGCTTTTCTGTAAGCCCAGATAAATAACCACCCGGTGAGACCAAGCAATACCGGTACAGCAAATTTACTAAGAAACCTGACTGGAGTCATCCCCCTAAAGAGAATAATCAACTGTAAAACCAAAAACAAGAGAAAGGCTAGAAACTCTAACAATGAAGTGCCGAGATAAGGTATAGGGTGGAAAGAAGACTTGAAGGAGGATGGTATAAGTAGAAGCAAACCTTGTGCACCGAACCATGACTGAATAGACGACCAACCACAAGCCACAAGCGCGCGCAAAAGGGACGGTACAGAGGCTCCGGAAATGCCGAAGGATGGGCGAAGAACGAGCGGGAAGGAGATGCCGTAAAGTGGGCCCGGATGGGAGGTGAGGAGGAGCGGGAAGAGGAGTATGGTGTTGGCAGAGATGATGGTGAGAAGAGCTTGGTACCATGACATGCCGAGGGCGACGAGACCGGCGGCGATGTAGTAGGAGGGAAGGCTGAGTATCATGGAGAACCAAAGACTGGACATGTCCAGCCATGTGTAGGACTGGAGGGATCGAGGAATTGGGTTTAGATCCGGGAGGTTCGGTTTGGGATAGTCGTCTCTGGCCATGGAGACTGGATGTTTTTGTTTGCTTCCGAGTTCTGATGGACACATACACACAACAAATATATATATATATATTCGGTTTGGGATAGTCGTCGCGGGCTGGTTACTCTCGAAGGGCAAGTATCCTCTCCGTTACTGTAAAAGATTCCCTTCACTTTACGGTTTGAGATTAACTCTCAGCTGCTTTGAGATTTTGACTGACGGAGGGGGCAGTATTATTGGGCTTTGAGATTCGTGCCAAGTTAAAAATAACGGTTCAGATCAAGTATTCCCTATTACGGTACCGGGGAGGATCTGTATTCACTCTCGAATGGTACCCATTAAGTTGGGGGATCTAAACATTATCTTGACCTTTCATTTACATCAGACGGTTCATGTATCTGATCCCACATGATTATGCCAGTGTCAAAAGATGTGGCCATGTGGGAGTCTGGGGCCTAATAATTTTTTTTTTTTGAGAAATTTTCAAGTACTTTTTTTATTGGAACAATGTCTGGCGTAGTAGCGTGCTCGTATAACTTCTTAAAATAAGTAAATTTTTTTTTATAAAGGGCTTTATATACTAATCTGAAAAAGTAAAAACAGCAATCTATATTTACTTACTCTTCTATACTCTTTTATTTAATTATTTTAAAATAATTTGACAAATATATAATATATCTATTTCACTATTTTTTGAAATTAAAGAGTACCCTACCATTAGACCTAAGGCTTCTGAGCTCCCGTGATGTATTCATTTGACCATGGGCTAGAGGCCTAATTTGAAATTTTGGCTATACTTACAACTTTGAAAATCAATGTCCTACTTCATATATTGAAAATAAAATATATTTGAATCAATTTTTTTTATTTATGTTTAGCTGAATGTTTTTAAAGACACTTATTGTCCCATATTATGTTTCAACTTAGTACTATGATCGTACATGTTGTACACGTTACGATATAACTTTTCTGATGTACTATTTTTTGTGCTTAATAAAATATATGCCTACATAAAGTTTGACCAAAATAAATAAGAATACATTCGAACGCTAATCGAAATTAGGAGAGTCAATTTGAACTTAGCTTGTAGATACAAACAAGACCTAGCCACTACATGTCGTATAATGGAAAGGTTGTGCAATGCCTACTTCTCTTATTGGCTCTTATATGCCTTGATAGTGCAAATAAGCATGATATAATTTAAATTGATCTTGATGTTAACTTTTGGAAATAATAGCAAATCGCCAAAAAATATTTGTTATGAATTGGAATTACCACGAATGCTATATGATGTTTGCAAAGAGTAAAATTTTGATTAGATTTGCAAATATTACATTTTTGTTCTACTTTCCGGTTAAAAAATAGTGTCTTTTGTTCAGGCCCACATGTACATTGACTCAAGAGAGAAGGTCACAGCTAATCTGGTACTTTATAAAAAACAATCAACATAATAAAAAACAACCAACTGAATTTCAAGTGAAAATTGAGACAATCGGGTATGTCTCGGGTGAACATTCATCAATAATCACTACTATAGAATTTCAAATCAACACCGTTTTTTTTTACATTCAAAACTGATTTTACTACCGGTGCTGATCAGACCGGTGCTGATAATACAATCAAGTTGTCTCAAGTGAACATTGAGATTAGGTGGAAAGAACATCTTTTGTTATGAATTGATAGTCTTTGATGCTAGAGAGCACTTCATCATAGTTAGATTAACCGGAAAGTAATCATTTGTATTACTTTGACTTTATTAAGTATTTGATTTGTTTTTAGCATTTTTAAATAATTGAGTCGAATAATCATTAAATAATGTATTTTTCTTGTGAAAAGAACATTAGTTTTCTGTTTGTAAGTTTTTGTGTGTTCAATGAACAGAGGTAATATTCATGTTTTATAAGTTGTCTTTTCTATTTATTTTACTTTCAAATAATTTCTTGTGTCCTCGTAAAGGAAAAAGTTTCAGAGCTAAGAAAGTGGAACGAAAAGATAATTTTTATAAAAGAAAAAGTGAAGAAATGGTTTCACAAATGTAGTGATTAAGAAATTAAGATAATATTTATAAGACTTTCTCTTTCTCTGATTGGTTCGTAACCCAAGTGAAAAAATTAAAACTAATTTCACAAATGCAGTGGTTAAAAAATTAAGATTGAATTAATTTCTAAATTACCAAGACAATTGTATTTCATTTATTTTGAGTTTCACGGATGTAGATGCTCTTAGGCCACCTTTTCTATTATTCGGCTGCCCATTTCTTCTCCTCTATTTCTAGCAATTTCTTGTCTTTTCTAATTCATTTCAATTCCCTTTCTACTGCTTCAAAATTTATCATAATTATTTTAAAAATGTGTAATCATCTTGATATATATTTAGGGTCAAACACTAAGGTTCTCGGTTGCTCTCATTATTGACTAATACATGATTATAGAGTCAATCATTATAATCTAAAAATTAATGAATAATTTATATTTTATTAGTAGATAATCATAAAACTAGCAAATAATTTTGTAATTATTTAATTTGTCTATTTATATGGAAATGTTTTGAAAACGAATAATTTGAGGATAATTCGCGAATCTTATTTCTATGATAATCAATAATACGTGGCGTCATCTAATATAGCCAACGGTGACATTGTCAATTTGCTATCTTAATTTTATTAATTTTTTTTTTAATATACATGCACTCATTCTCACGAATTTTTTTACCATCTTTGAAGAAAGAAGATGAACCATTAAGCTACTTTTTTTTTATAATACATGATGAACAAATCAAATAAAAATTAATTACATTTAAAGAAAGTGATCAAAACAATATTTCATTCACCGTTGATACGAAATCTACATAACAAAAATAAATGAAACAAATTAGTGGAAATATACAAAATAATTTCATTCATTTTACGGGCCATTATAGTTTGTGAACAAAGTGTGTATAAAAAAATTGAGAACCAACAATAAGTGGAGAAAATCAAATACACATAATAGAGATGAATTTAAGGTGCCTCATCGACTTCGCTCTTACCACCTATGTGTGTTTTCTTAAAATATTATTTCATTTTTGAGGTTGGTTTCGGCACCTATGTAATTATATTTTAATTTTCAAAAATGTTAGTAGTAATTACCGCTATTCTATTTTAATCAAACTGTTCTACCTTCTACGAGAATGGCAGTATGACATTTTTTATAAATTAAAAAATCAATTAAACATTAATCACATCTAATAAATATTTGATAACTAAAAAAATGTTTTCCAGTTGCGAGGCACGGGCACTTAACTAGTTTATTTAAACATCGCTAACGCCGCTTTGAGAGTCTGTGAGAGGAAACCAAAGGCGATTCCGCCTCCTCTTCCCCCACCACCCGGATTCCCCTTCCATCCTTGTTCTCTTCTCTCTTCCTCTACTCCGCTAGAGCAGGTGTTTCTACTAATGGATCCAGCTACCGCTTTCGGTGATTCCGTCTAGTGGATTTGATCACTGCTTTTCGAGCCGTATCGATTCTGTGTTAGACTAAGGGTGCTGTGAATTCGTTCCACTCTCGTAGTATTTATTATAGCTATATATAAAATAAGGTACGTGTTTTTATGGTTATTGCCGATGCCGATGATGCTAGGATGTTATCTCCTTCTTCCTCTCCTTTTTCTTCTTCTCGTGCTTTCAAGCTTCTTTTCTAGCTTCTACACTGGCTGTTTCTAGAGGTGACTGTCTTGGTCCAGTTGATTCAGTTTCCGGTTTGGTTTGATTCAGTGCCTTCTCGACTGCATATTCATCAGAGCGGTGACTGTCCCGGTTCGGTTGATTTAGTTTCCGATCCGGTTTGATTCAGTGTCTTCTCGGTTGCAATTCGATGCAGTCTGCCAGAAGAAATAAGACAAATAAGCACACAGATGAAACAATTACTAGGCTCATATAATTACAATCAAGCAAGAATGATCAAATTTATATCCACGGGATGCACATACTCCTCTGTGTTTTTTATTTGTTTTACAGCTGAATGATTTTAAAAGATACTCGTTGTTTAATATTATGTAACAGCTAGCTTGTAACTTTTTGAATCAATACAATCGCCGTAGATTATCGAGAGGATTGCTATAATGACAAAACATGGTTGTGCTTGGGTTTTAACAATCGTGTTAAAGTGTCAATCGATTCAAAAGTTGAATGCCTAAGCAATGTGACTGGATGTGTGAGCAGCGGTTAATTGATTCAAAAGTGAATTAGTCTCAACAAGTAAACTTAAATATGGAAGATTTTTAGTAGTGTTATAATTAGAGAAGATGAGAAAGATGTGTTGTGTTATTCCTTCTTAGCCGTTCTAGCAAAATGCTGTATAGTGAAAAAAAAAAATTACATGATTCTTTTTATAGGTTGAATTTTGTTTAGTAGGGCATTCTTTTTGCCAACTGGTTCTTGTATTCTTTAGTTATACAAATGCATAGTCTTAGTAATGAGTTGCAATTTTGTGGGACCGGCATTTCTTTATGTCTGTTTGAATCTTGTTGTTATTGAGAAGCAAAAGTTGAGCTAAAACAAATAAACCAACTAATATGCTTTAATTTAAAAACATAGTTTATCTGCTTCAACATAAAGTTAGTCCAATCCATGATTATAACAAACTGAAGAGATGAACTTAAGCCTAGATATTTGAACTTGAACTTGATTCACCCATTATCATAAGTAAATTACTAGTACAATAAATTTTTGAACTAAACTTGCATACTTAATTAAATGTGCTCTTGATCTGAAATGGGCTCATTAGTTGCATTAATATAGACAATATTAAGGGTAGAACTAGGGTGCTCTTGAGTTCACCAAGACCTTGGTGAACTCAAGTCTAAAACCCATCGGATTGGCTTCAAACGACGAATCCGAACCGTTGAAACCCGTCTACCTTACGAGTGATGCGTCTACATGCAAAAAATTTAAATTTTGAAATTAATTTTGCATAGAGTCAAGTGGTCAAAAAACGTCAAAAAATGAATGCACTCAAATTAATTTATTAACCTTCTAATTTTGACTGCTTGACTTTATTCTAAATTAATTCGAAAGTATAAAATTTTTACATGTATACACATACTCGTAAGGTACGCGGATTTCAACGGTTCGGATTCGTCGTTTGAAGCCGATCCGATGGGTTTTAGACTTGAGTTCACCAAGGGGCTAGGTGAACTTAAGAACACCCTAGTTCTACCCCAATATTAAATGCCAGCTAAGAGCTAACAAATATTTAATTAACAGCTAACGAATTTCAATTTATCAAAAGAAGGCGTTTTAAACAAATGATTGACAATCAAAAGGCTACAATTGGGAACCAAATTTGATATCCAATCTGTTCTCAATCTGATACAAATCAATTTTTAGATGTGCCAATCACTTTATACAAATAAAAACTTACTGTAATTTGAATAATAAACAAATTTTGTAGCTTAATCCAGTCTTTCAGTAAGAACTGCATCATCTGCCAATATAAAATACTATCAAGCCAACTGATCAGATCGAGGCCAGAGAGGATCCAACAAACCATCAGCCATGGACCTGGTACCACCTGTTCTTTTCCCACAAGAAAGAGCCA
The DNA here is from genome assembly GCA_025461045.1 of Carex parvula. Taxonomy (NCBI): domain Eukaryota; kingdom Viridiplantae; phylum Streptophyta; class Magnoliopsida; order Poales; family Cyperaceae; genus Carex; species Carex parvula. Next base: position 924,871 of record JAJGRW010001173.1, on the reverse strand, counting down.
GATATAGAACATCAGCCGTGAAAAATCCAAAGAAATACGCATTACCATAAATCACCACAAATACTTCTCCAACCTCTTGTACCACTCCAAGTTGTCCGAGAAAGCCTGGTACCAACGGTGCAATGCTTAAACCCAATGCTACAAATGCCCGTACATTGAACCCTCTATTATAGTAATAAGGGCCCGAAGGATCTGTACTATACAACCCTTTTACATCTAAAATGGTTCTTCGCAAAATATAATAGTCGGCTAATATTATACTGGCAATTGGACCAACAATTGCTGAATAACCAACTAGCCATGTGTACAAAAAACTCTGGCTTGAACTGAGAAGTCGCCATGGCTGGAAAAATATACTGATAATTGCTGTGGCAACAGCTCCTCTAGCAAAATCAAACTTAGATGGGCTAAGGCTAACAAAAGTGTTAGCTGATGCGACATAGTTAGCAGGAATATTAGTTGTGAGTACTGCAAGAATAATGCCAAGAAATCCTATAATTTTAATAATTATTGGAGGATCCATCTCTGACAGGAGCTCAATCGGGTTGGAAATTACCCGGCCATAAATGACCTCTGTGGAAGAAGTAATTGCTAAACTAAGAAAGGACCACACACCAATAAAAACTGGTAATCCTACTTGACCCAGAATTTGATCCTTTTGGCTTTGAACAAATCGGGTAAAATCACAGATGTTTAAAGCAACAGTTGACCACACCCCAATATTAGCAGTTAATGATGGAAAAAATACAGGCCAAAATTGGGACCAGTCGAACCGGGATGGAGTCGATAGCATGGACCCGAATCCACCGGCTTTTCTGTAAGCCCAGATAAATAACCACCCGGTGAGACCAAGCAATACCGGTGCAGCAAATTTACTAAGAAACCTGACTGGAGTCATCCCCCTAAAGAGAATAATCAACTGTAAAACCAAAAACAAGAGAAAGGCTAGAAACTCTAACAATGAAGTGCCGAGATAAGGTATAGGATGGAAAGAAGACTTGAAGGAGGATGGTATAAGTAGAAGCAAAGCTTGTGCACCGAACCATGACTCAATAGACGACCAACCACATGCCACAAGCGCGCGCAAAAGGGACGGTACAGAGGCTCCTGAAATGCCGAAGGATGGGCGAAGAACGAGCGGGAAGGAGATGCCGTAAAGTGGGCCCGGATGGGAGGCGAGAAGGAGAGGGAAGAGGAGTATGGTGTTGGCAGAGATGATGGTGAGAAGAGCTTGGTACCATGACATGCCGAGGGCGACGAGACCGGCGGCGGTGTAGTAGGTGGGAAGGTTGAGTATCATGGAGAACCAAAGACTGGACATGTCCAGCCATGTGTAGGACTGGAGGGATCCAGGAATTGGGTTTAGATCCGGGAGGATCGCTTTGGGATAGTCGTCTCTGGCCATGGAGACTGGATGTTTTTGTTTGCTTCCGAGTTCTGATGGACACATACACACAACAAATATATATATATATATTCGGTTTAGGATAGTCGTCGCGGGCTGGTTACTCTCGAAGGACAAGTATCCTCTCCGTTACTGTAAAAGATTCCCTTCACTTTACGGTTTGAGATTAACTCTGAGCCACTTTGAGATTCGGGCTGACGGAGGGGGCAGTATTATTGAGCTTTGAGAGTCGTGCCAAGTTAAAAAGAACGGTCCAGATCAAGTAAGTGTAAAAGATTCCCTATTACGGTACCGGGGAGGATCTGAATTCACTCTCGAATGATACCCATTAAGTTGGGGAAATAAATCTGCTGCGATTCCAAAGAATCGCAGGAACCCTGTGTTTTCAAATCCAACCATTAATATTTTTTAATGCACGCATTTCAAAAGAAGTTGGTTGTTATGCACGAATCTCAAAATAGATAAACAGTTGGATTCTGAAAAGCAGGGTCCCTGCGATTCTTTGGACTTGCAGCAGATTTATTTCCTTAAGTTGGGGATCTAAACATTATCTTGACCCTTCATTTACATCAGACGGTTCATGTATCTGATCCCACATGATTATGCCAGTGTCAAAAGATGTGGCCATGTGGGGAATTCATCACCCCGGTACCGTAATAGAGAATCTTTCACAATTACTTGATCTGGACCGTTTTTTTTAACTTGGCACGAATCCCAAAGCCCAATAATACTGCCCCCTCTGTCAGCCCGAATCCCAAACCGGCTGAGAGTTAATCTCAAACCGTAAAGTGAAGGGAATCTTTTACGGTACCGGGGAGGATATGGATCCGCCATGTGGGAGTCGTGGGGCCTAATAATTTTTTTGTTTTTGAGAAATTTTCAATTACTTTTTTTATTGGAAGAATATCTGGCGTAGTAGCTTGCTCGTATAAACTTTTAAAATAAGTAAAATTTTCATAAAAACACTGTAATATCTAATATTTACATAAAAACTTAATATTTTTATAAAGGGCTTTATATACTAATCTGAAAAAGTAAAAACAGCAATCTATATTTACTTACTCTTCTATACTCTTTTATTTAATTATTTTAAAAATAATTTGACAAATATATAATTTATCTATTTCACTACTTTTTTGAAACAAGACAAATAAGCGCACAGATGAAACAATTACTAGACTCATATAATTACAATCAAGCAAGAATGATCAAATTTGTATCAACGTGGTGCACATTCTCCTCTGTATTTTTTTTTTGTTTTAAAGCTGAATGCTTTCAAAAATACTCGTTGTTTAATATTATGTAACAACTAGCTTGTAACTTTTTAAATCAATGTAGGACTTTCAACCAAAAAAAAGTAAATGTCTCGTTAGAGACGTTCATACCGACGTAGATTATCCAGAGGATTGCTATAATGACAAAACATGGTTGTGCTTGGGTTTTAACTTTAATAATCGTGTTAAAGTGTCAGCCGTTGAAGACATATATGTTGCGTAACAATTTTAACAATTTCATTTTTTTCCTCAAAATTAAAATGATTGATGGATACAAAAATTAAATTTCAATTACATGTCACCATCCATGGTATTAAATTATGGAAGCTGATATGAGTACCCGCATTGTATCCGTACCTAAACTGCCATAACTGTTTGTGAGGACCGCAACCGTTTCCAAAGCTATAATTTGGTTTTACTAATATTAATAGTAACATTGTGAAGTATATATCTCAAACAAACCAAGTATTTATATCTATACATTTAACTACATATATGATATATGAATTTTTCTAAAATAACCGTACCCGCACCTTTTCTTGAAAAATCCTCGCTTCGTACCCGCATTTGGGGACCACTCAAACGGCATGTGGGGACCACTAAAATTGTCAACAAAAAACGTTGACTTAGCTTATGTGTGGGTAATAAACGACATGTGGGGACCACTAAAATTGTCACCAAAAAATGTTGACAAAAAAATGTTGACTTAGCTTATATGCGGGAAATATTTATATCTCTATTCTTGTGGTATTTATACTTACAAAACAAAGTATTTATAACTATAAAGGTGTAGTATTTATACTTACGAACTAAAATATTTATATCTATATTATGTTGGATGAATAAGAATCTTAAAAAAGTATTTATATCTACAGAGTTATAACAAACAAAAAACTTCAAATATCAATTATCTTAGACAAATTCATACCTAAACAGTCCAATATTTATATAATATTTGAGTGTGTATGCTGGATCATATAAGGTATTATTATGAAACTACCAAGTATTTATATCTGAACACATCAAGTATTTATATCTGAACTACCAAGTATTTGTATCTGAACACATCAAGTATTTTATATCTGAACACATCAAGTATTTATATCTGAACTATCAAGTATTTATATCTGAACACATCAAGTATTTATATCTGAACACATCAAGTATTTATATCTGAACACAAAGTATTTATATCTATATTACGTTGGACATAACACTAGTTCTGTCAGGTATTAATACAAGATATATCAAGCGATTTCTATTAAGCGATTTCTTAATAAAATGATGAAATTAACATAAAATAGACAATTACATCATCTTTGCAAATTAAATTGTCACAAACATCTCAAAATCCAGCAACACTGAAACACGATTGTGTATATGAAATAGAAACGAAACGATCTATCATTATTAATTCACCAGAACAAAAACAAAAATCGAAAAGAAACAATATTAATCTAGCTGATCACCTTTCAAAATCACCGATTAAACTTGTGAGAACCACACGAAATCGCTTTCAGTTTCGAAATCGCCAGACAATTGCCTCGAAATTGCTTCGAAATCGACCTAAAATCGCCTCAACATTGCCGAAGCCTTCGAAAAAGGAAAAAACAGAGAGAAAGAAACATTTGAAATTCAAAATGGAAGGTCCGATAACATTGTTAGTTAGATCGGTAGTTGTGGGGACCGCAACCTTACAATTATGGAAGTTAATCGCGACGAGATTAATTGCGGGTACGATGCGGGTACAAGAATGATTATTCTTAAATTATAAAGCCTTCGCAGTCATTAACAATATATCATTGATTGCAGGAGCGGTGGTAGAATTTTAAGTTAATGAGATCAAATCACAAAAATTATGTATAAAGTCAATTATATAATTTTTTTTATCAAAGTACATGAATCAATTTTACATTACTCTCATTTATATTTATTACCCTCAATCATATAATCCATTTTATTCTAAATTATATAATAAAATCACATCTAAACACGAAATTTAAAAAAATGAAAATCAATTAACCCTCATTTATATTTATTAACCGCCATTGATTATTCGATATGCTTTGCAAATTTTCAATTATAAGTCTAAAATACATCAAGCGAATTAGATCTCAGTACATAAAGTAAGATATTTTGGCTAAGTTTCTTAAATAAAACCCTATCAAAAAATATATATATATATATATAGAGGAGGGATCCACTTACAACAAATTTGAGTTACAACAAAGTTACAACATTCATTTTTTCATTTTCAAAGTCCAAATCGTCGATCCAAACCGTTCAACATGATCATCTAAATAAAATGTACTTGCAGATCAAATTTTATATTTTTTTGAATTTTTTACTATTTATTAAGATGGGTACAAAATTCAATGGTCTAAGTATGGCTATTTTATGTAAAATACTTAATAAATAGTAAAAAAATTCAAAAAAATGTAAAATTTGATCTGCAAGTACATTTTATTGAGGAGATCATGTTGAACGGTTGGATCGACGATTTGGACTTTGAAAATGAAAAAAATGAATGTTGTAACTTTGTTGTAACTCAAATTTGTTGTAAGTGGATCCCTCCTCATATATATATATAATTTTCAGTTTGATAGTACGAAACTAAGATCAAATTCTAACAGAGACTAAAATAAAAATTAATTGAATACATGTATGGGTACGAGTGCATGAGGACGTGTGATAAAAAAAATAATATTATATATCAAGTATAATCTTGTTATTTTCATTATATAAACAAAATGTTTCTATTTAACAAATCCAGAGCAGACAAAAAGAAAGCATGACATTTCATGAACAATTGAATGGATAATACACATTTGATTTTAATTGTTTCTAAAGTAAACTTGTTAATTTAAAAATTATGGTACATCTCAGCAATTATATTAGCAATTAACACATCGATTAGCAATTTAAAAGAAATCACCGTTGTAGATGCTCTAAGCTAGAAATGTGGGAGCGGAAAGCGATCCGATGGGCATTGAATCAAAATGGGTTAGATGTTCCGTCGGAGGCATCTAATTCGTATTATAATTCGTGCAAATTTTAAAGTTATTTTCGTAAATCTTGATGCGAATCAGACGGCTCTGATCTGATATCGAACCGAATTTGATTTATTGTCCATCGGACCGCCTTTAATTTCACAAATGTAGGAGTGGGAGAGCGGTCCTATAAGCATCAGACCGAATTTGATACGATTCTCGATCAGAGCAGTCTGATGTGTATCAAGATTCGTGTGAATTTGATCTACACCAATTTTAAAGTTATCAGCACAAATCTTAACTAGAATCGAAAGGTTCTGATCTGACATCGGAATCGCTTTGAAAGAAGCAGTCTGACCATCTTTGACGCCTCCGACTTCTCTTTCAGAATCTTTCAAATAGACCTTTTTTTTTTTTTAATGGACCGATACGGGCACCGGTTCTCTTAAACCATAATATTTTGTCATGTGGAGCCCACTTTCAGTGAATAGTGGTTTTTTTAATCAGAACTGGACCAAACCTGATCCGGCCGTTACCGTTGTTTTCAAAATCAATATTTCCAATTGCTTCGTAGGTATTAATAACCTCAGATCAAACCTCAATTCCAATCCAAGAAAATTCACAAAAATCTACGAATGAGACAATGGAAATGCAAGGTGGGATTAGAGGAAGAAGTGCTTCAGCAGATTAGATCAAGAGCAACCGCTCTCCTTCTAAAAGAAGATTGGGTCCAGTATACAAATCTCTACACGCATCTTATCTCTCTTTGCAACAGAGATGATTCGTCAAGCAATCACAAAACCCTTGTATCGGCATTGTCCAACCGAGCTGATGGGTGGTCCCGACTCCACAAGCCAGCTGCGGCTCTTAAAGACTGTGACTTGGCGCTCTCCATAGACCCTGGCCATGTAAAAACCCTGATTTCTAAAGGTAAGATCTTACTGGAGCGCGGCCAGTACGCACCAGCCATAGAATGCTTTCAAAAAGTCAATTCTTTGAGCAACGGTGGTAGCAATGAGATGGTTCAAGTGCTGTTAAAGAAGTGTCGGAATCTCGAGGCGATTTCACGAACTGGGTTGGTTGATTTATCAGAGTGGGTGTTTAGTGGGTTTGCGGGTAAAGTTCCGGAGCTGGCAGAGTTCTTGGGTCCACTTGAGGTAAGAAAATCGGGTCATACTGGTAGAGGTTTATTCCTGACCAAGAATGTTGATGCGGGTTCGATTTTGATCATTACCAATGCGGTTGCAACTTGTAGGGGCATTTTGTCGAATAAATCTGACGAACGGGGTCAAATGGTAATGTGGAAGAATTTTGTTGATAAAATCCTAGGTACTGTTGAAAATTGTGAAAAGACTCTAGATTTGATACATAAATTGTCAAATGGGGATTCTGATACTGAGCTGGAAGTACCTGATATGGGTGTATTTAAACCAGATTTGGGTCTATTTACATCAGATAAGGTGACAACTGAGGTGGATGTCGGTCATGTACTCAAGGTGCTTGATGTAAATAGTCTGACAGAAGAGTCGGTCTCAGCCAAGGTCTTGGGGCTGAATTCAGGTTGTCAAGCTGTCGGTTTATGGATTTTACCTTCATTTGTTAACCATTCTTGCAATCCAAATGCTAGACGAATACACGTGGGTGACTGGTTAATTTTGCATGCATCAAGAGATATTAAGGCAGGAGAGGAGGTCACTTCTGCATATTTTGACGTGTTGAGGCCATTACCAGACAGGCAAGAATCAGTGAAAACATGGGGATTTGACTGCAAATGTGAAAGGTGTAGGATTGAAGAGAAGGTTTTTGGTCTATTTAAGGAATTGAGAGAAATTGAGGATGGTTTTGCAAAAGGGTCTGATTTGGGGTGTCTAGTTATAAAATTGGAGGAGGCAATGAGACGGTGCCCGGTAAAGGAAAGAGAAAAAGGGTATATTCGCGCATCCTTCTGGGATGCATATAGTTCTCTTTTTGGGTCAGAGAGCTCGGCAAGAAAGTGGGGGAGGAAAATAGAGTTGGTACAAGTGGCCCAAAGCATTTTTGAGACAGTAGGTGCTGATGAGAGGATTCTGAAATTGGTAACAAGTAGGTTGAAAAATGGAGGCAATGGTAATTTAAACGAAATGGAGAGGATAATGAGACTGGCAAGAGGAACCTATGGAAAAGTCCTGAGAAAACAAGCAGTTAAGGCTTTGATTGAGGCCAAATTGGCTGTTTGAAATTAGGTGTTAGTTTCTTGTTTTTCTTTCATTTTCTTTTTCTTTTTCTGTTCTTTGATTGATTAGTTAAGAGGTAGAATGGAGTTAGTTTGATTGTCTTGACATAGTTAAGGATGCTTGACCAGTGTCAATGGACTGCAAAATTTTCTGGAATAAAATGATAATTGGTCGCTCTCAAAAGTTTCAATATTACGTATTTCCCCCTCCAAAATCAATAATTACATATTTATCCTTTAAAATGATAAGAACTCACTTATTTGTCCAGTATAACTATGTAAGAAATCACATATTTTAAAGTGGGAATTTATATAAAGTTAATGTTAAATAGGATGGATTGGACAAATATGTGAGTTCTTACCATTTTAAAGGATAAATATGTAATTACTGATTTTGGAGGGGGAAATACGTAATATTGAAATCCCCCCTTGGAATTATTGGAACTTTTCTTTGTGAAAATGAAGAGCAGTTTATTTAGTGGAGAAAAATGGTACCAAAAATAGGGACATACCAGCATGACTCTGGTACCACTCGATGCATGCCAGTTCTTGTATATGATCAGTAATGGGTTTAACTAAACACAAATCCAATACAATAGAATTTTGCCATCTTGTTGACATAAATCAGGCCTGTTATGTAGTTCTTTGCATAGGTTTAAAAGCGTTAGGTTGCTAGCACAAAATGAATGAATAAAGTCTTCTTACAAACCGTTAGTTCAATTTTCTTTGCATAGGTTTAAAAGCAGATGAATAACAAAATTTCTCACATGATTAGGTTGCTAGCACAAAATGAATGAAAGAGAAGTCTTTCTATCTAATATACCTCACCAACTAAAATTCTAATTCACGCCAAGATTGCTTCTATCTAAAATATCACACATAATAAAAGTTCTTCCTACAATACATGAATAGAAAAAGCCCTTGTCTCAAACTTTGCATTTCTCTTCCAAGCAAATACACAAACTCATGGAAGATGCTAATAGTGAGCTCAAATCATCTCTGACCCCTACACCAGGGTTACATCGGTGTATTGCATTTTGCCTAGTTGTAGCCTCATGGATTCTGATACATAGATTGAGTCAGAGAAATAAGAAGGGTCCGAAAACATGGCCACTAATTGGGGCTACAATCGAGCAGTTGAAGAACTATGATAGAATGCATGATTGGCTTGCCGAGTACTTGGCGATGCATAAGACTATACATGTTTCAATGCCTTTCAATTCTTACACCTATATTGCGGATCCAACAAATGTGGAGCATATATTGAAAACTAATTTTTCCAATTACCCCAAGGTAATTCTTCTGCTGTTGAGCCTGATTTTTTTTAGTTTTTGAAAATCTTGACAGAGACTGTCAAGTTACATTAATTAAAAACAGTCTTTACAAGCAACTGCAATCAACACAGCAGTACAATTTAAACAAAATTGAAATTAGGCAAATAATCACTCTAAACTAGCAGTGTTTAAGCCACATCTTCACTTCTCCCTTAAAAAATTGCAGAACTGCCCTCAATTTTTTTTTTTTTCAAAATTGCCCCAACCGCCAGAACCGCCAGGTTACCTTTCAATGATTTGTGAGTGACAATGCCAGCATCACAGTCAATGTGCAGTTTTCGATTTTACCAGCATCAGATTCAACAAATATTTAAAAATCATTAAAAATTTCAATAAATGGAAAGTTTGGTACTGGGATATTTGGCATGGTATGCTCTATCTGTGTGTGAAATTTGAGATGATTTCAAGATCAGCAACTATGTTAAACTTTTATATTTCTCTTGAGCTGTCTGTGAGTGGTATACTGTACCAGCATGGTATATACTTGTTTCCTTTCTCTTAAGCTGTCTGTGAGTGGTATAGTATATACTTGTTTCCTTTTGGTGCCCTATACTTGCCAAGACTGGTACAGCAAGAAAGGGGGGTTGATAAATGGGTTCTATACAATGTCTAAGGTTTAGCTATACATTCACAAACATATATTTTTTTTGTCATATACTCTATTTACAAAATCAAAGAATAAGAGTATCCAAAAAGACAAAAAAAAAAGGAAAAGAAATCATAGAAGCAGTGAGACCAAATTACTATTAGTGCCTACATGTAAAATAATCATTCTATACATACTAAACATTTTTTTTTTAAAAAGAGTTACTGTAGCTAACCGCCAGGTAACCTGGCGGTTGGGACAATTTTAAAAGAAAAATTGAGGGCAGTTCTGTAATCTTTTATTTATTTGAGGGTATTAAAAAAAATCAGATGTTGAGCTAACATGTTACAAGCAGTAAACAGTGTTTTGTATACAATTGCTTGCTGATTTGAAGTGAAATTATAGCATGTAATTCAACATTTGATGTTTTCTATGCATGCCTTAATTTTGAAGATTAGAGCATATTGTGTCCTTTGTTATACAAGTTTTGTATGCATTAGAATGCAATTTTTTTGAAACTTACAACGGACATGTTAGTATGTTACCTTTTATGTTGCTGAAAAAACAGTCCATAAATTAGACTTCTCCTTTTTGTACTAAAATTATACTGACAGACCTTTGTATCATTTTCTTAATAAGTACCATTTTACTGATTCTTGTATAATTTAGGGGAAAGCGTACAGGTCCTACATGGATGTATTGCTCGGTGATGGGATTTTTAATGCGGATGGAGACTTGTGGCGCAAACAAAGAAAGACAGCAAGCTTTGAGTTTGCTTCAAAAAATTTAAGAGATTTAAGCACAAAAGTCTTTAGAGAGTACGGGCTGAAGCTGTCAAATATCTTATGTCAAGCATCCATTAATGATCGAGTTACAGACATGCAGGTTATTTTTTCCAATATCTTCAAATTTTATAACTTAAGTGATTAACTAAATTTAGAGATCAGAACAACAGTAAATTGGGTATAAAGATCAAGACCTAACAATTGACTAGTAATCAAACTTCCAAATTTTCTATGTTATTGTTTTAGGTCATGTTGCTGTTATGGATTTCACAAATTCACCACGTGCTCGAACCAAATACGATTTTCTAAACTACTCATGTGTCTCAGCTAACTGTAGAGAATTTTAGAAACCGTTACTAATTATTAGTTGTGATGTAGGATCTTTTGATGAGGATGACACTGGATTCAATATGTAAAGTCGGGTTTGGAGTCGAAATAGGCACGCTATCACCAAACTTCCCATGTAATAGCTTTGCACAAGCATTTGATGCTGCTAACATAATCGTGACTCTCCGATTTATCGACCCCTTTTGGAGAATCAAGAGATTCTTGCGAATCGGATCAGAAGCACTTCTTGAACAAAGCATCAAGATCATCGATGAATTCACCTATGGCATGATTCATAAGAGAAAAGCTGAGATTGAACAGGCTCGATCTACAGAAAACACCTATAAGGTACTATCATTGCAAGATTTACACTTAATATAGCAAGTCCAGTTTAATCCAATTGAAATTAGTATCAGTTTTTATTCATCACTGTTTACTTTTTCGTTTTGCATTCTACAAGGAACACATCAAGCATGATATATTATCACGCTTCATTGAGCTAGCAGAAGAACCCGGAAGCAATTTCAACAATGACAAGAGCCTCCGAGATGTGGTGCTAAATTTCGTTATAGCTGGCCGAGACACAACTGCCACCACGCTCTCTTGGTTCACCTACATGATCATGACCCACCCATCAGTGGCACAGAAACTTTATTCCGAATTGAAACAATTCGAAGAGGAGAGAGCTAAAGAAGATGACATTGAATTGATTTCCTTTGATGTGAACAATGTGAAGACATTTACGGCTCGGACCGAACAATTTGCAAGCTTGTTGAATTATGATAGTCTCGGGAGGTTAGTGTACTTGCATGCATGCATAACAGAGACGCTTCGGTTGTATCCTGCAGTTCCACAGGTGATGTGAAGTCTATCCATCCAAATTTTATTAGGTGCAATTACCGGAGTTAATTATTAATTGACTTTTCGTGCCAATTTTACAGTCTAAAATGGTAATCTTGCATTAACTTCCAACATTAGCTGAGATCATAGAACATTCAGTATGCTATATGCAACTAACAGTACTGCTGGTACAAATTTGAGTAGAGTCACAACTATGTATTGACACCACCACACTGCACATGATCAAATAAGTACTAAAATTCAAGAATGCCGTCCTCGACCATGTATAATATCACTACTGGTACATAATAGAGTTAATCTTCTTGTAATATGCACATAGGATCCAAAAGGTATACTACAAGATGATATACTGCCAGATGGCACAAAATTGAAGGCCGGTGACATGGTGACTTACGTGCCGTACTCCATGGGGAGAATGGAGTACAACTGGGGCCCGGATGCCGCATCTTTCAAGCCTGAAAGATGGTTTAAGGATGGTGTTTTTCAAAATGTGTCTCCTTTCAAATTCACTGCTTTCCAGGTAAAATAACAAAAAAGAATCACTGCCCATGCTCAATTTCTCATTTTAGTGCTACATATGATATTTGAGGCTTCATTTTCATTAATTGGCACAATGGTTGTGAAAGTATAACTATGGAAGTTCTCAGTTTCATCCAGTAAATAAGTATATTACAAGAACTACTGACAAACACTGATTTTATTTCAGACACTTAATACATTTTGAGTCCATAATATTAATTTAACTAATCTGGAGATTCGGAAAAGTAGGCTTTTTTATTATTATTACAACCACCAGTGGCAGAATCAGAAATGATCGGTAGGGGGGGCCTAACTAGTTTCTCTCAGAATATCAGTTTTAGTTTCATGTTACACAATTAGGGGGTGCCAGTTTTTTTTTTTTTATTAAAGAGCTATGTATATTTTTGTGGGCCAAGGGGGGCCAGGGCCCAGGCTGGCCCAGGCCTTGGTTCCGCCACTGACAACCACCATATATATATTTAAGTGTTAACTTTTTCCTGTTATACACATTTTTCAGGCTGGTCCTCGCATTTGTTTAGGAAAGGATTCAGCATATCTCCAGATGAAGATGACGGCCGCGATACTATGCCGGTTCTATAAGTTTGAGTTGGTACCAAATCACCCTGTCAAATATAGGATGATGACATTGCTCTCCATGGCTCATGGATTAAATGTGCATGTTTTTCGGTTGATGTAAATTAGATGGCTTTTCTTGCATAAGTTCAGTCCTCTATCATTTCATTTCTTTTGTTGAAAGGAAGTTACCAGTACTGAAAAAGACTGGTAATTTAGTAGAATTGATTAACACCATGTACCCATTATCTTAGTCTTGCACTCTTTACTGTTGTTCCAAAGCTAAACTGAAGAGATGCAACATATTCTTTCTTTCTTTTTTCATTTGAGGATCTACATTTCTAAACAGCACTCAATTTATAAGATACATGGTGCCGATTTTTTTATTAGTGGCATTAAAAAGATTAAATTCATAGCACCGAACTGGGAAATTCTCAAAACATAACGCAAATGCAACAGGTGTTAGTGTTTTTTTTTTTCTAAGGAGTCCGCCTAGCATTTGTTTTTTGTAATTACTTGTTTTTATGTAAAAAAGTTACAGACATGTACAAATATTTAAATATTTGAAACTACAATTGATTATTAATTTATTGTATGGAATTACTATTGAGATTTTAAAATTCCTTAAAAGAGCAAAGTGGTATGACCAAGGTCTTGGTGCTACCAATTAGTTTTTGCAATTTTAAAGTTCAAATAGTTGATCTGAAGTACTCAGCGTGTTCTCCATATTAAAATGTGCTTGGAGACCAAATTTTACATTTTTTTGAATTTGTTTACTATTTTTTATGGATTTTTGAAAATCACTATTTTTCAGATTTTATTTATTATTATGAAAAACAGTGATTTTCAAAAATCCATAAAAATAGTAAAAAAATTCAAAAAAATTGTAAAATTTGGTCTCCAAGTATATTTTAATATGGAGAACACGTTAGGGCACTTCGGATTGACTATTTGAACTTTGAAAATTGCAAAAACAAATTAGTAGTATCAAGGTCTTGATCATACCACTTTTATCTTAGCCAACCTCTCTCTTATTAATATCAATACTATTAATATTATGAATATCATAATCTTAACCAGAAATTAATTTTCTCTCAAAATATCATAATTTCCGACGTAATTTCTAAAAAAAAGGCACAACTTGTGACATAAGATAAAATTATTATCAATAGACAGGTCCAGCCATCTGCCACCCTCATCTAAACAACTTTTGAATTAAATTTTCTGTGGGCCGATATCGGGATTTAATCCACTGTTTTTTATTGGGCCAGTTAATCCCACATCCATCCTACGAGCAACCACTTGAGAGTAGGTCCGATGCCCCCTCTGGTTAGATGGATTTAATCACCGTTTATTTTCTTTAAGATTCGTGCAGAACGCTTTAAAATTCGTGCAATGCTGTTTCAATTTTTCGTGCACACAAATCTTAAATTAGATCGGACGGTCATCATGCTCGTTGAACCTAAAAGTAGGTCCGACGGGCATCGGACCTACTCCGTTCTCTCAAACAAATGGCGTTTCCGGTTTCCTTCGGTTGGTTTGAGAGATACAACCTCTCTCCCTCTCTCTCTCTCTCTCTATATATATTAATTTAAAGCTTGGCAGTGACAGTCAATACTCTCTCTCATATGACATATCTTATTTGACGTGAAGTAATTTAAAAAATATATATATAAAATAATTTTTATTTTTATTTTTATTCTCAAGAATGACGTTGATTTTTTTTCTTCAATTGTATTTGGTATAAAATTGAAGATAATTAATATAATATATATATATATATATATATTTTGTCTCGAGGAGTTATCTCCTTATCTAAGTTTATTATAAATGAAGATAACAGTGAATGAAGACAATCTAGAAATTTTTTTTTTTTGAATGAGAAGGTTGAGAATCAAGCCGCTCAATTTATTTTTTCAAACTCTTATTATTACTAGTTACAACAAAAAAAAATTTCCATTTGAATTTTAAACATATAATCTCTCATATCTGAGAACATATGTCTTTGTCACTTGATCACACTTAAAATTTTGAATTTGTAGTAGAAGAACACACGATTGAGATAAGGAGTATGTATCCTCTGCCATACCGTAGGGAATCTAATGAGCTGAGATTAAGTTCCAGCAGAGTAATTGAAATTCAGTATTTATTTAAATATATGCAATTTATTTTTGAGATTTATACCACAATTAAAGAACGGTCTGAATTTAACAATTCTACGTCCTGATCCGAATTTTTGAGATAAACCTGTTAAATTTTTTTTCTCTCTTGTATCCGGTTAATTTTTTTCTCTTTCTCTCTCTTATGTGGGGACTAATTTCTCAAAAAGAAAATTAAGATAAAAGAAAAAAGAAAAAAAGATAGTTCTTTTTCTTCTTAAAATTTGATATGGATAACTTTCAGAAATATATAGATATAAATCTTATCTTTACTTTTTATCTTGAGAAGTTATAAGATATGTTGTGTTTGATAAAGAAATAAACCGGAGAGATAAAAAAATAAACTTCTACTACTACTCTCACATGGAATAAAAATATATTTTATATCTACATTATCTTTCTACCAACACTTGAGAGTAGGTCCAATGGGCATTGGACCTACTTTGGTTCAACGGGTTTAATCACCGTCAATTTACTTTAAAATTCGTGCGTAACGCTTTAAGATTCATGTGTATCTGTTTCAATTTCGTGCGCACAAATCTTAAATTAGATCAGACAGTCATTATGCCCGTTGAACCTAAAAGTAGATCTGATGGACATCGGACCTACTCCGTTCTCTTCTACCAAACATCACCTTACCTAATTTTAGTAGAAGGATAACTAGATAAGTAACGGCTGGTGTTCTCCTCTGAAAATAGATCCTTAATTTTGATGATCACCATTCCATTAAAACATGATCCATCCATTTTAATTTTAATTTGGTGGTATTTATTTATTTTATTTTTTTGGAAAAAAGTGACATAATTAATTTTAATAAAATAGATATTCTTAAGCTTCTTTATGCTGATCGTGTGGAACAAGTGGATTAAGTTTTTTTTACTTTTCTCTTAAATATTGCATCATCTTAATATTAATGTAAAGATTTCTCTATTTTTTTTATAAAATGTAGAAACAAATTCTTATTGTTCTTATATAAGAGGATAACTTTTAAAATTATATTGCTAGTGAGATAAAATATATAATTTATTTTATATGAGAGTGATGATAATAATCATCTTTTATCTTCATTTCATTAGAGAAGGATTTATTCATTTTTTAGAGATGCACATCATAAATTTACTTATCTTATTTCATATTTTTATGCGGGTGGTCATATATGTAAACTATGTAGTGAAAAAAAAAATGATAAGTTCTAGAAAAAGTGTCATAATATGTAAACTATTTAAAACTGATTTTATTACAGAGAAAAAAAAGAAAATTTACTATTTACATAATTAATTTATATACTTTTAATTTTAAATTTATCAGTGAAGATCCGAATAATTTAGATTTCTATCTCACAAATCTTAAAACAATTTATTTTTTATTAAAAACTGTTCTGTAAATTTTAAGCCCCTTACCAACTAAAAATCCGGTTTCCATAGAATTCTGATCCCTGAAGTAACTAAAATTTTGAGTTTGGATCATAACCGTCCGATCTGATTTGGCACAAATATTGAAGTGGTCCCATCATTCCACCTCGAGCCGTATTCTGGTCGGACAGTTTGGATCTAAACTCAAATTTTGAGGTACTTTAGGGAATCCTGACCCACACTGCAGAGGTAAAACCGGGTCTATCTAAAATATAAAGTTGATAAAATGAAATGGATAAAGAGGTGTATAAACGAAGCTTCTTTTACAGGATATATAGAGACCCCACTAAGTATATATATGTACCTTGTGTTCTCTTGATTTCTATCTGCACTTCTCACTTTCAATTTTCA
This sequence comes from Carex parvula, assembly GCA_025461045.1. Lineage (NCBI taxonomy): Eukaryota > Viridiplantae > Streptophyta > Magnoliopsida > Poales > Cyperaceae > Carex > Carex parvula. Next base: position 908,083 of record JAJGRW010001173.1, on the reverse strand, counting down.
CTCCCCCTCCTCGATTCCATCTTCTCCTCTGGTTTCCATTGTTGTTATTTGCTTCATACTTCTCTAGAACTTACTCCGAAGCGATTTTTGGCGCAATTTCTCGCTCAATTATGGCGATTTCTCTGAGAAATGGTTTGCGCTTGGGTGGAATTAACGAATTTGCGAGAGAAAACTACTCCAGGCTATCAAGTAAAGGCGCGGGACAGGCGAACGAGTTCAATTTCAGAACGAAGAGAATAGAACTGAAAAGGCAGATTCGGTCGACGGAATGGGAGCTCCGCTGCAATTTCAACGAATCTAACCATGTAATTTCTCTCTTTAATTTGATGAGCTAAGAAAGGAGACCCTGTTTGGGACTATTTTAGTTATTTTTTTTTTTTTCTTCTCAAAACTGGCACTCCACCTAGAATATACACCATCTAGTTCTAGCTAACTGTTATTTAAGGACTATACTTAACCTTCCTTACATTAATGGTAGTGGTACAGTCTTTAAATTGGGTTATTTCTTGCTTTGTTTGTTAAATGTGATCAGTTAATTAATTTATTAAAAAAAATGAAGTCTGTGTTAGGTAGTCAAGAGGCAAAACTAGATAATGTTAATTTTGGTTTGTAGATGCCTGCATCTTCACAACAATAAGAGCAACTTCTAAATTTGAACAATAAGCAGTAATTTCTGTGTCCTTTCAAAGAAGTTAAATTTATGGTTGGTTCCTTTCAAATATAAAAAGTTTAAGGGTCAAGTTCGAAAGACTTGTATATGTGTAATGGCTGTTAGATGTTAATATCTTCATATCAAAATATTAGTTTAATTTGGATGACTCAATGCGTTTTAGGTCGAAAATCCAGTAGAAGCCACTCGATATAATACATGGTGGGAGATGGCTCACAATAACTACAGAGATATATTATCTGCTGAGGATCTGGTTGAGTCTTTGAAGAATGCTGGGGACAAGCTTGTTGTCCTGCATTTCTACTCTCCTTCCTGTGGTGGTTGCCGGCCTCTTCATCCCAAGGTAAAGATTCAATTTTCATTATTATGCAGGGGGCAATGAGTAATTATGCCAAAATCATTTGAGTAAAAGGTGTACTATTGATAATCTTCATTAAAGAGAAATTTGGAATTGTATTAAAGGTCAAACGACCAAAAGGCACGTTTTTAAGAGTTGTCAAAACAATCAAGCTGATATATGTTTACAATTTTGATTTCTTAAGGACTCCTCTGTTAATTTATTTGTTACAATATGTGATTCCTTGTAGGTGTATCAAATAGCAGAGGCGCACCCAGAAGCGATATTTTTTAAAGTTAATCAAGAGGTGCATAAACTGCTTTGTGATAATCTAATAGTTCGTGTGCTACCTTTTTTCCAATTCTACCGAGGCGCACAAGGTCGTATTTGTAGCTTTAGCTGCACTCTTGCCACGGTAATTTATATAGTTATATTTCTTTTTATAATTTACCAAAATCAGAAATTGAAATATTTGATTATTCTTGTCAATACAACCTTTGGATATGAAATCAGGATAATTGAATTCTTGCAATGGTAGCTTGTATGCTAGATATTTTTTTTCCTTTTTAACAAATTACCGCAATAAAAAACTGCGATATTTGATAATTCTTGCTAATATAACCTTAGTTTATGATCTTATTTTCTTTATTTAGATAAATAAATTGAAAGATGCCTTGAAGAAACATGGCAATGAGCAAAGCGGTCCGGGTCCTGCGAAAGGATTGGAGGGTGACTTATTGAATATAGCTTCAAATAAGGAGATTAAACTTAATTATCCAGTTGGAGTTTAGATTTTTCTTTTTATGCTGCTTAACACTAGCAACATATTAATTATGAGATGCTTTAATTATCAATGTGTTTCAAGTATAGTTTGGTGCAGTGAGGGTATAATGGAAGCGTATCCTCTGCGGAGCTGTGCGGAGCTTTTAATCTGGTCCGTTCGTTTTGACTTGGCACGAATCTCAAAGCCCAATAATACAGCCCCCTCCGTTAGCCCGAATATCAGAGCGGCTGAGTGTTAATCTGGTCCGTTCGTTTTGCTCCGCAGAGAATACGTATCCAGGGTATAATGTTATCTAGTCCTCTGAGGGGGAGTATTTTTCTTTTTCTTTTTTATGTTTATCACTGTAGCTGTTGTTTGATAATAATATTTCTTTAACTAATAGGCTCAATTGAATAATAAGCATTTAAGTTTGGCCTAGGGAAGATGCATCTCTAAATAGAATCTAAATACCTGAGATACATAGTGCGCATTAGAAATTTGTACTTGTCCATGAATGTATGATTATTGAAGGGCCCAGATGAGACAGCATACGTGCAATAATGGAGACATTGCCTCTTGAAATTTTGGATTTATTGGAACCTCTTCATTAATTGAGCTGTCTTTTCTAATAATCTCCGTGACAACTTGTTTCTGGCGATGAAGGCAAGACGCAAGCTCCTATCAGTTTATCTGGTTTTAGATATATTTTCAGTACCAAACAATTTACAACTTGTTCTGGTGACGTCCTTTTAGATGGGGGCCACAGGCAATCTAGCAGACTAACTATAATAAATTTGATATAATAAGCTCTCAAATAATTAAATCATCTATGCAACCCTTTCACCCCGGGTTATATATCCTCTACAGTAACTCATATTTTGAGTTTCTAATTCAGAGCATCTGATCAGAATTCGGATCAAATGGACTCAATTTTGCAAAATTTACAAGGCATCTCTAATATTCATGTTCAGGGACGGAGCCAGATTTTCGAACAAAAATGATCAAATACATATGAGGTCAATCGTATAAAAAATTTTGAAGTATGGGGTCAATTTTATAAAAAATTTATCCGAAAAATGGAGGTCAATGTTACCGTATCATGACATTTTGGGCTAAATTATATAGAAAAATAAACATAAATAAAAAAAATTTAAAATTAAATAGAGATCAATTGACCCCATTAGATCAAGTAGAAAAGAAAAGAGTCCCAATTTTTGAAACAGACAAAAACAGAAAGTTATTATACCACGCAAAAAAAAAAAAAATGTCCTTGCTGAAATTACTTCCACTTTGAAAATTGAGGTAGGTTATTCAACATTATATCTTTTAGTACCAAGTGGACCCCCGTGATTCTGCTCTCTGGGCCCACAGTGACAGCTCAATCGGCTAACATAGGATCCGCATGTGGGGGCCCGTGCTGTGTTTAAGAGCGGATAAGAGCTCCACCGTGGCAGTGGTGAATTCCTTCATCAAGGCCCAACGTGGCAGAATAATCTTTAGTCTTTACAGTATGCTTTTATGAAGCATTTACAGTGTAAAACAATCTGCAAAATTTAAAAAAAAATCTATTAATATTGTATAAAACAACTAATTCGCTATCAGTTTTCACATAGTAGATAGAATTATTGGTGAATGTTTTTGAATTGCAATTATATTTTATTAAAAGTTATGATTCTATATTAATAGAAAAATAGGGAGAACTAGATAGTATTAATTTTTGGTTTGTTAAGCGAATAACCCAATAACTGGAGAAGTAACCTCTGCTGTTCTCCCGATTTTTTATTAATAGAAAAAAAAAATAATATCGGAAAAGGGTGAGGTTTCTGCAAAATTTGGATTTGTAGGAAAAACGAGATGGTTTATTCTGTCCAGCAAAAGGGAATCGATCCCGTTCAGTTAATGAATCACTAATTAATATAACTGTATCGCTAATTAATCAGTAAAAAGAAAAATCATCCCTTAACGGGATAATCTCTACCGTCCAGATCCAGACGGTTTTTTAATTGATTGGGATAGGCAAACTGTTAGGGGTACAAACAGATCGGATATGGATTGGATAGTAGTAAAACCAATCCGTATCCGCTTTTAATTTTCAGATACGGATACAGATCGGATATTAGACGTATACATACGAATACGGATCGGATATCGAATATTCGTATATATATACATAAATATTTTCATAATATATAGTAAACTATATGATATTTATCTACTATTCGGATACGGATAATTAAAATTCAAAGCCCTATTCATATTCTTATCCGCACGGATATTCGGATATCGGATATCCGACCCGTTTGCACCCCTACAAACGGTGCATGTAATAAGAAGTTTGGTTCCTTCAACTCTCTAATTTTTATTTTTTTTCCAGATTATATGGAAGGTATATCTAAGATAAAATCTGAACATCCAAACTTGAAATTTGTGCACATAATTAATTGAGGCTAGAAGATACAATAAACACCAGTGTGCAAAAATTAGCAGTAACTCACATTAAAACTCAAAATGTATAGAAATACCAAAATATAAGTCTGGACGGTATAGACAATGAAAATATCAAAAAGTATAGTTATCCATGGGAAGCGCATCTGCTGGAATTCGAGACCGGTAACAGTAATCCTGAAATCTCTGTAATCCGAATTCAGCCGTCGAACTATTCCGAGATGCGTGCAAGTAAAAACCAGCTGTTTCGAGATGCGTTCTCGAAAAAAATTCGATGGCAGGATTCGGATTGTAGGAATTTCAGGATTACTGTTTGATTGGTTTCGGAATTTCAGCTGATCCGAATCCTTATCCATGTACCAAACAACTTAATTGTCTGAATAACTTTCAAAATCACATTACTAATGACTAATGAGATAAAGTAGATGGATAAAAAGATATATAGTTCTTATCCCACATAAAAGTAATGAGTTATCATTTTATCCTTATATCTTTTATTCCTTTTTTTTAAGTATAGTCCAAAATAAAGATTAGAAGTTATTTCTATATATACCAAACAATTAAAAGTAAAATTGATTTGTTTGGTACGGAAGTAACTTCCACAAACAAAACATGGCTAGCTCTCATCTCATTTATCTGAATGTAAAGCATTATTACAATTTACAAATTAAAAAAAAAAACACAGTTTACTTTGTACATTATAATTCCGATATATATAGTTATTGGTAAAATCTAATTTATCTGAATGTAAAGCATCTCTCCATTTCGTTAGAACAGGATTTATTCATTTTAAGAGATATACTGGTATATGATAAATTTACTAAAATAAAAAAATTTCATATTTTTATTGCTGGTATATATGCAGAGGCGGATTTAATTGAGATGAATGGGAGTCAATAAAAAATTTCTTATTTTTATTGCTGATATGCAGAGGCGGATTTAGTTGAGATGAATGACGTCAATTGACCTCCATTTATACTTCAAATAATTGTGTTTTAACATGCTATTTTATAATTTTTTAGAAAAAATATCATAGTTTCAACTATAATTAACCCCCATATAATTTACTAATTGTATTCACTGTTGACCCTCATATTATATTTTCTTCTCCAATTTAAAAGCTTGCTAATATTGACCTTCTAACGATAAATTCCTGGCTCCGCCCCTACTGGTAGCTGGTATATATGTAAACTATATAACGTCTAAATTGTTGTAAATAATGTCACCTTAATTGTTAATAAAATATAAGTTCTGGAAACTTTCTTAATTAGTAAAACTGATTTTATTATAGAGAAAAAAAAAACAGTTTACTATGTACATACGGTCCATGGCAGGGTTAAAACCAGGTCTATCTAACATCTGAAGTTACATCATTAATCACTAACAGAAAACCAACAGTGTATAGTGTTAGTGTATAGTATAACAAACTTCTATAATCCTAACAACTCCATATATAATTCTGTTGTTAAAGCCAGAGTCGAGTCTCCAGTGTCTTCAATACTGGAAGTGTCCATTGCACGGCTATTACGAAGAAATGGTCTATAAAAGCGCCTCTTTTCCTGGAACCTGGATAGAGACCCCACTCAGTGTATCTATGTCGCTTATGTTCTTCTCTTGATTTCTCTCTGTGCTTCTCACTTTTAATTTTCCCTCCCCTTTTCGATTCCATTTTCTCCTCTGGCTTCCGTTTTGTTATTTTGGCACAATTTCTCGTTGAATCATGGCGATTTCTCTGAGAAATGGATCGCACTTGAATGGAATTAAAGAATTCGCGAGAGAAAACTACTTCTTCGGGCCATCAAGTATAGCTGTGGGACAGGCGAACGAGTTGAATTTCAGAACGAAAAGAATAGAACTGAAAATGCAGATTCGATCGACGGGATGGGAGCTCCGTTGCAATTCAAATGACTCTGACAATGTAATCTCTCTCTTTACTCTGATGATCTAAAAAGGAGACTCTGTTTAAGACTATATTCATTTTTTTTTTTTTCCTTTCCTCAGAACTGACACTCAACCTGTCGAATTTTAGAAAATACACCTTCTAGTTAACTTTAATTAAAGGAGTATACGATAACTTTCCATACATTAAAGGGTACAGTTGTATATTTGGGTTACTTCTTGCTTTGTTTGTTAAATGTGATCAGTAAATTAATTTATTAAAAAAAATGAAGTTCGTGTAGTTGTCGAAGGAAAACTAGATAGTATAAATTTGAATATGAAGCAATAATTTGTGGTACTTCTTTTGAAGAAGTTGAAGTTTGGTTTGGTTCCTTGCAAATATGAAAAATCGTGAGGTTAAGTGGAAAAGACTCGTATATATATGTGTGTGTGTAATGGCTGTTGGATGTTAATATCTTCATGTCAAAATATATGTTTAATTTGAATGACTTAACGTGCTTTTAGGTCGAAAATCGAGGGAAAGGAACTCCATGTTGGTGGGAGATGGCTCACGATAACTACAGAGAAATATTATGTGCCGATGATCTGGCTGAGTCTTTGAAGAATGCTGGGGACAAGCTTGTCGTCCTGCATTTCTACTCTCCCTCCTGTTGTGGTTGCCGGACTCTTCATCCCAAGGTAAAGATTCAATTTTCATTATTATGCAGGGGGCACATGAGAAATTATGCCAACATCATTTGAGTAAAGGGTGTACTGTACTGTTGATAATCTTCATTAAAGAGAAATTTGGAATTGTATTAATGTCAAACGACCAAAAAAGGCATCTTTTTTTTTTAAGAGTTGTCAAAATAATCTAGCAGATGTTTACAATTTGTTATACTCAAGAACTCCTCTGTTAATTTAATAGTTACAACATGTGATTCCTTGTAGGTGTTTCAAATAGCAGAGACGCATCAAGAAGCTATATTTTTGAAAGTTAATCAACAGGTGCATAAATCGCTTTGCGATACTCTAATGGTTCATGTGCTACCTTTTTTTCAATTCTACCGGGGCGCACAAGGCCGTATTCATAGCTTTAGCTGCACTCTTGCCACGGTAATTTCTATAGTTTACTGAAATCAGAAATTGGGAAATTTGATTAATCTTACCAAAACAACCTTTGTAGATAATTGGATTCTTGCAATGGTAGTTTTTTATATGGTCTTTTTTTCTTTTTTTACAAATTACCGCAATCAGAAACTGCGGTATTTGATTTCTTGCTAATACAACCCTAGTTTATGATCTGATCTTTCTTTTTCTTTGTTTAGATAAATAAATTGAAAGATGCATTGAAGAAACATGGCATTAAGGAAAGTGATCCGGGGCCTTCGAAAGGATCGGAGGAGGGTGAGTTATTGAATTTAGCTTCAATTAAGGAGTTTCTAATAATAATGAAGATTTTGCTTTTTATGCTGCTTAGCACTAGCAGCATTTGCATTGTGAGATGCTTCATTTGTCAACTGCTTTAATTTAGTACAGATTAGTGGGCTTGGTTACTGCGGGTATATTATTATCTAGTCCTCTGAGTAGGGGTACTTTTCTTTTTCTTTTTCTGTTTTTTCAGTTTATTGCTGTAGCTTTTGTTTAATAACAATATTTCTATAATTAATAGGCCCTGTTGAAAAATAAGCCATCAATCTAATGCTCATTGGAGAGAGATCAATGCTGTGTAAGTTAACAAATGCTCACATTTAAATATGTATTTTGTTTATACTTGTCAGTGCAGTAGCCTGCTAACTTGCCTGGCCCAGTCAGGAAGATGACTTTTGTAACCTGTACTTTTCTAATCTGCCTTAACCATTGTTTAGTGAGAACAAGAAAATCTTGGTTGGATTGATTGTTCTGTAATAATGCACTGACTAAACGCCCATTGTCCATTACTTCGGCCTAGGGGAAGATGCATTTCTAATAGAAACCTGAGATACCTCGTACCATTAGAAAGTTGTACTTATCCATGAATGTATGAGTATTGGAGGGCCCAGATGAGACAGCATACTTGCAATAATAGAGATATTAGCTCTTGAAATTTTTTATTTATTGCAACCTCTTGATTACTTGAGCTGTCTTTTCTAAGCTCCTGTAAGTTTATTTGGTTTTAGATATACTTAAGAGTACCAGCAAATTTAACACTAGTTAGGTAGGTTATATAAGTATAACATTGGACCATTTAGTATCAAGTGGACCTGATTCTGCTATCTGGGCCCACAGTGACAGCTTAATCTGCTAACAGAATGGATAAGACCTCCAACGTGGCTGTTGGTGCTTCATGAAGGCCCAACTTTAGTTCCTTTCGTTTTGTAGTAAAGAGGTTGTAAATAAATCAATGATTTTGAGCGTATCATTAGAAACTTGTCTTGTCAAGGACCGAACGTATAGCAACATAGCTAAAACTGCTTTTAGATGAGAATTTGTAAGTGAAAGAATAGTGCATAATTTGGATTGATCTCTCTTTTCTTTTCTTTTCTTTTGCTTTTTTTGAAAAACTTGGCAGGTGCTGCGAAGGGTGGATTGATCTCTTAATACGAGTAAATTGCAGTACTGAGTGATATAAAAATACTAGAAATATTATGCTTGACGTAGAATTTTTAGTCTTCAAAAATTGAACCAGTACGGTTTAATTGTTCAAAAATCGATAGATACTGGTTCTGTTATACCTTTTTTTAGGTTTTTGTTTTGTCTTCTTTTGTGGTTATTATGATCATCTAGTGGTACAATCATTGTTCATAGTTTAAGACTATCAGCATACATGCATTTGACTTGGAACATTGCAAAATAGAAATGCAGATCAGCTAATTAGTTCATCTCTCTCTTCTTCTTTTTTTCCTTTTTGAAAACCTTGGTAGTGCCTACCAAGGAATCTCTCTCTCTCTATGGTGGGTGCTCGGTTTTTCACGTCCGGGCAATACCAGATTCATCTGGCTTAGATTCCAGAACCTCACTAAAATCAACCACAGATAGTTTTGAACTGATACCTGACAAGAAGAGGAACAACAATTAAACTAACAAACAGCAAGAACAGAGTACACGTGCTCGGCTCATGTTAGCAAGCTGGCAGACTGGCACTGCTTATGATTTGTTGTTATCAGAAATTCATAAAAATAGCACTATAACGAACTTCTATAAACTTTAATTTTGTAATAAGAACACACCTGTTCACCTAAGAATGAAGCCTCAATCGTTATCATCATAAGCTCGTCCTTATCTCTGCAGAACATGTACAATACACCATATCATGGTACCATCACGCTGTATCTGCCTTGATATTTGGTTATTTGTGGCAAAAATCAGATCCTGGATTTCAGGTAGATCAGTTTTAGTAAGCCAGAATTAAAAGAAAAAGATAACAAAATAAAAGTAACAGAAATGTAGAAAACATATACTAAACAGCTTACTTTATTGTAACATCATCCTTTTAACTTCTTCAACTGGGCCCCACCTTTTAAGGAAAGAGCCCTGGGCAAAATCGGCTTGCAGTCTCTCCCTGACTTATTCCCAGAACTACGCAACTCACTTATAATAGACCACTGCATTTCAAATTTAGGCTTATGCCCAGCCTTTTGCATTTCACGTGTAATTTCAGCTGCAATTTCCAAATTTTTTACCTCATGGTATTTCTCAAGTACATGGTTATAAATCTCATAACTCGGTACTGCACCGACCCGTACCATCACTTCCAAAACCGACTTAGCATCTGGTAATCTGCCTAGATCACAGAGGGCTCGAATTAGGGTTTCGGATGATTTTTTGCTCGGCCTCAATTGTTGTAATTCCATTTCAGTTACAAAATTTAGAGCGGCATCAATATCCCTGCAACGGCAAAGAAGGTTAATTATTTCACTGTAAGTGATTTCGCATGGTACGTTGCCTCCTTTCAACATTTTGTTTGCCAAAGAGATTGCAGTCGTAATCTCTCCTTTCCTGCAAAATTGTCTGATCAGAGGGTCAAAGTACAAGTTCACAGGGGCCTTTTCACAAATATGCTTTGCCTCCAAGCACTGACCAGATGAAATCAGGCATAACCCGAGAGTGTTAACAATCGAGGAACCATACTTCCATTTCTTTAATGTAGTCAAATTAAATAGCTCAATTGCTTTGTCTAAACTACTCATCGTGCAAAAATGGCTCATAATTATTCTAAGGCTTCTATTGCTTGGTTCAAACCCTTTAGAAATAGAAGCATCAAATGCTTCGACCGATTTGCCCATATTTCCACATTTATGATATCCATACAGTAGAAAATCATAGGTAACATTATCAGGGTCTATACCCCTACGTTGCATCTCAGTTAATACTCGGTCAACAAGAGGCTCACTTCTCATGCTAAAGAGACAAGATATGAGGATATTTTTGTAAATAATTTCACTTGGCTTGTTCACGCCTTGAATTATATTTGAAAGTTTCAAGGCCTTCTCAAAATTCTGTGTTGCACACATTCGACTTGTGAGAGCTCGGTATCCTGAGATGGAGATGCAAGCACCTTTTCTTAGCATGTAACAAAGGATTTCCAGGGTATTCTTGAAATTATTTTCTCTGCAACTGCCTTGCAACAAGGCATTCAAGCATGATTCGTCAAAACGTAAATTTTTCAAAGTTATCCCTTGAAAAATTGAGTTCTCTTCTTTCCTCATCTCTCTCAAGCACAAGTCCAAGATAGAATTCGGTAATGTTTTTTCTGAAGGTTGTATCAAACAAAATACACTGTCAACACAGCCAAACTTGAGTATCAGTGGCCACACAAGTTGGAAAGTACCAGCATCTAAGGTGCTATTCCTCTCGATCCAAATTTTATATAGACCAAGCGCTTCAGCAGACTTTCTCTCCTTTATAAACCCCTTAATTAGATATAAAATGCTTGAACTATCCAAAAATAAACCATTGTTAAGGATTGCCTCCACTATTGCACATGCAAAATCTGTGTATCCTGTGCTAGAAAGCAATTTCACAAGCACCTTGTATACATCATCCAAAGACCTGCGATGGTATCTCTCAATACTGTCAAGAAGTTCTAGGGTTTCACTTATAGTACCAAAATTAAGCAAAAAACAAAAAATAGCCTCTAATTCCTTTTTATCAGGCGACCAATTGCCTCTTTTTGCCAATTCCCAAGATTTCTTAAATCCATGGATATCTCTTTCTTCACAAAAACAGAACAAGAGGGAACTGTAACTTCCTCTCTCTACCAGCATATCATGAGAAATCAACCTCTCCAAAAGCAAACATGCCTTCGCTGCCATCTTATTCTCGCTGAAAATTCGAACGGCCGAATTCAAAATTCTCGAATCGACATTATCTATCGATTCAGGCATCTCATCTATAATCCTCACAGCATCTTTCAAATACTGCACATTAGCAAGAAGGCACCTTAATAGTTCTTCATAAGCTTCTAGAGATAAATCCTTCCCCAATTGCACAGCCTCATGTCGTGTCTCGAGTGCATTTCTGACATTGCCCCTCTTCAATTCACTAATCACAACCGAGTCAAAATTTGGCACCATTGCTAGGTTTAGAACCTCATCCAAAGAACACTCGAATTCATCAATATCCATGTCCAAGTACAAACCATTTCCCAAATTGTCAAAAAATTCAGCCTTTTGAAACCCGACACTGTTATCTCTCTTTAGCTTCACCCCAAGGTGACCTAACCCTAGAATTGACATAGCTTTAGAGAAAAAGCAACCTCCTCTTTGAACAGAAATTATGTTAGAATTATTCACCTCATCAATTACCTTTTCAACCTCGTCGAGCTTTCTATATTTACAATATCCTGCTACAAGAATTCTAAAAGTATATAAATCAGGCTTTAGACCTTTCTCGAGCATATCATCATACACATAACTCACATGCCTATACATCCCCTTTCTGAAAATACCTCCAATGATGGAATTATAAAAATACACTCTAGGCATTATTTTTCTCGAAAAACATTCTGATAAATAAATAAAAGCATCTCTTACATTTCCACCCCTACAGCTTTGACAAATTAAATTTCCAAAGGTTGCAGCATCAGGTTTGAAACCCATCTTCTCCATTCTTTGCACAAAAATCCATGCTTTTTTAGAACCAAGGTTCGTACACAGGGAATTAACCATTTTACTGCAATTTTCAGATTTAGGAATCGCTGATTGTTCTCTTAGAAAATTCATCATATCTCCAAAATCCTTTTTTCTACAAAACCCTTCAGCAATTTCTGAGATGGCCTCCTGGCTAGGTCTAATTCCAAATTGTTTTAAAAGCCGAATAAGCCTTACTGCTTCCGAAAGTTTACCGTTGTTTGCCACCCTAGTAACAACAAATTCCAGCACAGGCTTTTCAGAATACGAGCCCAGGCCAGCATTTATCATGTCTCTATAGACTCTAACTACCAAATCAGCATCTGGAATTTTGATTAGAGAATTAAGAAGAGAATGGTAACATGAACCAGACAAAACCAAACCCATATCTCTTGCTTGATCAAAAAGAGACAAAGAATCGTTAACCTTGGATGCTTCAGCATAGGCTTGAATGATGCCACTAAACAAAGCACCGTAGTCAGATAACACCATGTTATTTCTTACCATAGATGAAAGTAGAGATTTGGCCTCATCAAGCATCTGAGCACTTGCGAGAAGCGAAACCATAATTTCATAAGACCTTGATAGGTGGTGAAAATCTCCTCTTTGCAACTCACACCACCTAAAAAGCTTCCACAAATATGTCACTTCTCTGAGGTTAACGTCGTCACCAAAACCCAGTAATATTTCTAAAAAGTTTTCGGGTTTTAGTTCTGAGGCGCGCAGGAACCGTCGAAGAGTCTCAGGCGAAAGATCGAGACCTAACTTTATCACCAATTGCAGAGGAGCACCGTAGGGAAAGGTGTCAGCTTTCTTCTCCCAAATGTGAGAAAACTTTGAAATAGCGAATTGCGCAACGGTAGTATGTGCAGGTGGTGGAGAAATTTCATAGAAACTGAAAGGGGTTTCAGAGTTGGGCTCTGAATGCGAGATGGCTTTGGAGGAAGTGGAGAAGGACAGAAACGGACAGAGCGGGAAGAAGTTGAAGAGGAGAGTGTGCAAGGTTGGAGGGAAATGGTGGTACAGAAGGGGAGATGTGCACTGGAGGGATCGAGTTAGGGAGAAAATGGAGCGGAGTTTGTTACCCATCAGATGCTTTGAAAGATTTCTGTACTTCCATGGAGTCTCTGTGGATGATTCGTGAAGAGAGAAAAGAGAGAAAAGAGAACTGGTAACGAGAGAGAAGAGCAGGGAATGATTCGATTCGTGAAGAGATCTGAGAAGCACAAAAAACTGTATCTGACCTAGTTCTGGGATCGTAACCGTTGGATCTCTATCTTACGGTCCACATTAAACAATAAATATTCAATAATTCCAGTTACAGCGAGGTCACATTGAAGTATTGAACTGTCAATAGACCGAAATTTTGATTAATAGAAAACAAAATAAAAAAATTTCGACATTGAAGAACGTTTTCGTTGGAATTCGAGATGCAGCAAAAACGTGATGGTCCATAATGTTCAGGGCACTGTAGCTGGACGTTATAAACCATAACGTCCAGTTAATCTAATCGTTAATGATCTCTAATTAACAAAAAACACTGTAGCTGAAGTGCTGAACATTATGGACCATAACGTCCAGCTACAGTAGTTTTTTTAAAAAAAAAATCGCAAACTGAAGCAAAAAAAAAAAAAAACACTATAGCTAGACGTTATGGACCATAACGTTCAGCTACAGTGTTTTTTGTTAATTAGATATCATTAGCGATCAGATTAAATGGACGTTATCGACCATAACGTCCAGCTATAGTGCCCTGGACGTTATGGACCATCACTTTTTTGTTACATCTCAAATTCCAGTGAAAATGTTCTTCAATGTCAATATTTTTTTATTTTATTTTCTATTAATAAAAATTTCGGGTCAATAGATGGGGAATTCAAGTGCATTCATGCTCAATTAGAATTTAAAGTTTAAGTGCGAATTTATTGAAAATTTACAGGGGAATTCATATTTAATTTGAATTTAAAGATTTAATTGTGAATATATATTTATTTTCTTAGCAGGTTTTAAATCATATTCAGATCTTGCATTAAAAAAAAATTATAATAAATAAACTGCATGCATGATATGATATGAATGAATTTGCAATTATTTTTTATTTTGTAAAGGTACGAATTAAGAATACAACTTTAATTTAACTAACTTATATGACATTAAAGAATTAAGTTTTTGTAAACTAAAGTTACTTTATTATTATAATAAAATTATTTTAATAATCTTTCTATCAAAAAATTAGTGAGAAATTATTCCTTAATCTTTCAATCTTTTAAAAAAATTAGTGAGAAATTAGCTAATTTCTGGAAATCAAATAATGTTACATCATTTAAGAAGCATGGCATTTGAAAGCAAACATATTACCACAAGTACCTCCATGATTTCTCATAAAAACTTTCAGTTCTGATATGCTCTTCGCAATCGCTGTTAACACCTTTCCTTAGATTAAATTACCAAGTCCGGTTTGAAACTTATTTTCACAATAGTTAGTCTAGGATTTGAATTTGATTGTTTGTTCTCGTTTAGTTTAATTGGCGTCGCTGCTAAGGTACTACAAATTTAGCCCCTGCAAAATGAATTTTCTAGCTTCATTATTATTTTCACAATAGTTATTTCTGTCTACGCAGAATGTATAGAAAACATAAATATTTTTGTATATACCCCGATCAACTCTACTATTAGAAAAAAAAAAATAACTTGTCGCGCCAAAACACATAGATGAAGCAACATTTTCTACATCAACAATTTGCAAAATTCATTAATGCAAAATAAGACATTCTACAGCAGTAAACCAACACAGAACATAATTCTTTTTCAATCAAACGGACTTGAAATAAAAAAAAAAAATGCGAGGGGGGGGTAAAAGGGTACAATTTATCACGCAAGAAATGTCAGCTGAAAATCTCTCTATCTCGGCAAAACAAAAAAAAAAAAAAAAGCCAAACTAACATGCTATTATTATGAAGACAGCTTGAGTACAAATGCATGAATAAAAAAAACAAAACAATTCCTTTTTTTTTTAAAGAAGAAGAAGAAGAGAATGCTCAAATTATGTGCAAGGCGGCGTACTCAGATGTATTAATATTCTTCTTGCAAAAATGGTCACACAAAAGTACCAGTATGAAGCCTTCCCTGATATCTTTCCCCCTCAAGTAAATTTCCCCAGTAAAAACTAACTATAACCCATGTTACCAAATTAATCACCCGACTTATATTGGTCTCTATAGAGGCACAACTATTCTGTCCCAATCAGATCATTGGTCTTGCATCACAACTAAACAGACAAAATTCAACATTCCCACTTCTCACATAAAACATTCAGTATACTCGTCTTATTTTCAATTAACATGTGCACCTCTCACTCTGTCTCCTCTTTCCTTGGCCCCTCATTTGAGTCATTTCCACTTCTCCAATGTTGGATGTAAGAGAAATGGAGCAATGGTGGATGAAGAGACAAATGGAGGGATGGAGATTTAGTCAAGTGGTTCAGAAACCTTTGAGGAAATTTACCCTCTTGTCTATCCATTTTAGGTTTGACCAAAACTAGTAAAACTGTTCACATCACCTTAAACATTAAACCCCTTGTAAAATCAAAAGTTGAATGAACCAAGGAGTAAAATCAAAGTGGATTGCCAGACTCTAGACATCGGTATAGTTCAGAAACCTTTGAAGAAATTTGCCCTCTTGTCTATCCATTTTAGGTTTGACCAAAACAAATAAAACTGTTCACATCACCTTAAACATTAAACCCCCCATGGATCCAAAATAAACCATATACAATAATCAAATCTTTACTAGCACCAGATGGTCCATTTTAGGTTTGACCAAAACTAGTAAAACTGTTCACCCCCAGCTTAAACATTAAACCCCCCCATGGATCCAAAATAAACCATATAAAACAATCAAATCTTTACTAGCACCGGAGTGGTCCAGGTGCTGTAAATTAGTAAATGTTTAAGGTCAGTCTAGTAAAATTGAATAACACCAATATACTGTAGAAGGCTCAAGTGATCCAACTAAAACTCACCATTCTTAACCATATAGCATTATGGTTTAACAAGATAAGGGTAGTAGATGTTAATTTATAGGTCTGACCATCCTATCACCAATAAATAAATGAATCCAAAACACACTTGAAAGCTGAGCTTAAATTAAACAGGGAAAGATAGAGAATGACACAAGGCAAGCAAGTTTTAGGCTAGGTTTAAAAAGTACATAGTTCATCTTAAAAACATAATGAAGGTTTCATCAGAGGTAGGTAGGGCTGACGTCATCAGGGCTTCAGGTTTAGAGGGCTTGGATGTAGGCTTCACTTAGGCAGTAGGCAAGGCTGCAGATTTAATCATAGGAGGGTAAAGGTATAAGGTTAGATGTTGGTGAGACATATGTTAAGTCCACTTTAGGTGGCTTGGCTCGTTGGTACTGGAAATTAGTCAAGAGAGAGAGATAAAAGGATGAAGGGTAGTGGTTCTACCTGGCAGGGGCCCTAAACCAGTGAGGTGTAGAGTTTAATGGTACCGTCCATGAGAACCAGGCCTGATAAGAGAAGCTTCTTCATTAAGACTTAGGATTTGTACAGAAAAAATTGTAAGGTTTAGGGATAAAGAGGAAACATGGTACTCAGAAGATCATCAAGTTAAACAGATAGAATAAGATCCCCCAAACCCCAATTTTATATGGTTCGTAGGGTCCCTCCCTCTCTTCCCATGCATCTGTCAAAATGTGGTTTTATTTCCACCTACATGTTATAAATACCATGTTTCATAGTCCTCTCACTAAACAAGAAGCACCTTACGTACTATGAAAAAACCACCCCTCCCCTCACCTTCCCACAAAAATAAAAAGAAAAAAGATAGGACGGAAGAAAGAAACAGCTCATCCTGTGGTGCCAACCTTTCCACACAAAAACCAATAGACTTAACTTGGTTCTCAGTTACCAAAATTTGAGCATTCATCTTTTTTTCATCCCAGTCTCCTTCATAAAACCCCAAGTAAACACAAAACATTAGAATGTCATATTGAAGAACAGGTTTGGAGCCGTACAATAACTGTACGGCACCAAAATCCAAGACCATAATCCTCATTGCAGCAAGTCTATAATAAAGTTTAGGAAGAAAAAAGCAAAATATACTTTTGGTAAAAGAAAGATAGCAAGTTTAGGAGTGTAGGTAACGAGAGCAACTATAGTACATACCCACTGCTGCCAGAACGTCCAGAGTATCCACCATAGGTTCCATAACTGCTTCCTCCACCCTACAGGGATTAATGGCCAATTCAAGCTTTAAAATACTTGATATAAAAGAGGTGGTTGCTTATAAGAAACCTCAAATATGCATACTTTTGTACCTATATTAGCTTTATAATGGTCCTTTATTGTAAAGAAAAAGGTACTATTTTTGTCTAACTTCAAAGCATGAATAATGTTAACTTCATCTTGTTTGGGAAAGTGATTTTTTTTCCATTCCTAAGCCCTTCAACAATTGCCCAAATCAAAGTATTTCAACTTAAGTAGAAGCCTTATCAATACAAACTTAAGCTAACCAGTTACCCAAACAGGAGGTAACACTTAACATTTTATCTAGCTCTGCAGTAAAAATACTGGTTCTATCAATGCTGCAACTCCAGGGATATAGAGCCACTAATAGTAACTCTGGTCTATTGCATGCATTCCCCTAGTTTGTCTTAGAAGTAGATTTTACTTGTACAATGTCTACTCAACTTCCTGCACCTCATTACAGTCAGTCTAGTTCTAAAAAACTCTATTTTTAATTTACTCAATCCTTCAAGCAAGTGTGTGGGAGGGGGGAAGCATGAATCTGGAGGGGGATCTTAACTACCAATTTATTGAGGGACTTGAGAAGAGAATTCAATTACATTTGCAAGGGAAGTTCATAAATACTTCCTTAGAAAAAATATCTCCAATGGAAAATATTTATTTGAAATAGCAACTTGAGTAACAAGTGATCTACAAGAATAATACTGCCTTTCTATATTCCAAATCAGATTGGGTGTAATTTTTTTTGGTAATGATTGGGACTAATTATTGCAAAAACCAAATAATATATAAACGCAAATACATACATGTGAGCCGCCATATCTGCCATAGCTATTGAGGTCACTAGAAGAACTGTAAATGCCGTGAGAGCCACCGTAACGACCACTGTCCCTGCCATAACGAGATGACTCGGGAGAGCGGGTCCGTACCTGGTGGTACGGTATGGAAGGGAAATGGGAAAGCTCATTTTCCCTCTCAAAGAAATTGGCCTTCAGACGCGTTGCCACTTCAATAAGGGCATTTTTAGCAACATCAGCTTCTCCACTTACCTGAATAAGTGCAAAAGAACACAATTAGAAAAGCTAATAGAAGCTCACAATCGATAACATAACACAAAAGTAAAATGAATCACAAGCCTTTCTGCAAAAGGACACCATTATTTCACTGTATCAGAAAGTAATCCCCCAACATATTCCATATTTCCAGCTTAAAAGTTAAATCCAATAGTTTTTATTTGTTTTGTAGTTGAAAGTAACACCAAGCTGGTAGAACAAGGTAAACTGGCTGTGTTGTCCTCACTAATCATTTCGTTAAGTGTTTTTAAACCAGCATGCTCAATTTTAGTTCCATCTATCTTAAAATAAAAAAGGATCATAAAAAGAACCTTAGTTGCAAATGCAGCAAAACAGTATGTAACTTGGGAGAAAAATGAACAGAAACAACAAGATACCTGAACCATCTCATCGTCAAGAGTAGCAACCTTGGGAAGGTTATCTTTGGAAAGAATACGAATGTTGGCACGAGTGCTTCTTCTCATTTCAGTTACAATGCTGCCTCCTTTGCCAATAAGGCACCCAATTCGAGAGCTCGAAACCAGCATGCGGGTGGTGAGTACATCACCATTCCCCGACTCTGCCCTTTCACTGCACTTCGGCTGGAGCCGTACAGCCGCATCTATTGATGGAGAAAGGTCTTCAAAGTACTGAAAAAGAGACATATCCAATAGAGTTAGGGCACCGGGTTGGTACGTATCCCCCTCTTGCAAAAACTGGCAGGGTAAGATAAGAAGTAACAAACGAATTGTAGAACCTTTGTTGGCTGTGTACCGGTATGAACAGATATTTTCTAGGCCAAATATCATTTATCACTGCCTAGAACCCACTATGAAATCCTTTAATAAGATGAAAAGATCTGACCTAGATCAGATTAACTAAAAACCATACCTCCTTGGCAGAAATAGAAATTATACAATCATCGTCGATAGCCTCACTATCAACCTTTATTGTGGCACCAGATTCTTGTCTTATCTGATTAATCACACTGCCATTTTTACCAATAACTGCTCCAATTAGCGATGATCGACAGACTATGCGCAAGGTGAACTCACGCGACGAGTGCTCATCTCGAGGCAGCGGGTAGAAACTGGGCCAGTCAGAAGAACGGTGGTCCCGATCGTAGCTCCCATAAGAGCTGATAATTGGACCTGGTAATGGCGCATTTTGTGTCACTAAGCTGTTAGACCGGGATGGGTTTTCATGCAGTCGGGATGCAACTTGAATTAGAGCTTTCTTCACAACTGTCGGATCGCCTACAATCTTACAGGGAAAAAAAAAACAAGAAGAAAAAAATTGTAACAGGGCTGGTTTAGCAAAAATATCAGAGCTGGTAAAAGAACCTTAGCAACCATTATGGTATAAGGTACACCTAACTAAGCTGTGGAAGGTATAAGATACATTAATACTTCAATACATTTACTTAACATGAATAAACACAACCATGAATTTATTCAATTTAATCAATCAGCATTCAAGATAGAAGATACAAATAATTCACTGAGAATTTTATAAAATCCTTGACTTCATTGATTCTGATAAATTTTCTGTCCTTAATTACAAAATGACCTGCTTTAGGGTTTGGAACTTGCCAGTTGATTTTTAAATAAAAAATGTGAAGAAAAAAACAACAAAATTTACCTGAATAAGCTCATCACTGGGCAAAGCACAAGTCGGCATATGCTCATCTTTCATAATACGAATTTGCGCACCAGTATCGCTCCTGATCGCTTGTACAATAGTGCCTCCTTTTCCAATCACACAACCGATCTGATCTGATGGCACCAACAAACGGGCGGTGACCTGACCAGCACCTGCTTCTCCCTCTTCTCCAACTGCCATGTCATCAACTACGATCTTGTCATGAACCTTGAATAACGCATCTTGCGCGGGACACACCATCTCTCCAGTTTCATCCGAGTTGTTGGTCTCTTGTCTGGAGCTCCAGATGGTGATGATTCGCTCATCGCAACCGGGTACGGTTTCACCAATTCGGATCTTGGCCCTCGTGTCGCTCCTGAGTTGTTTCGCAATTTCACCACCTCGACCGAGGATGCTACCGATCTTTTTACCCGGACAGAGATAGCGATATACGGTGTCGTCCGGATCGGGTGCATAGCCGGGCCCTTCTTTGTTCCGGTGGCGGTCGCGGTCTCTGTCGCGCTCTCTGTCGCGGTCATCGCCGGAGCTACGCCTCTTCCCGCCACCGCCGTCGGAATAGTCAGCGCGGCGTTTACCGGAGCTATTTCTCTGGACGCCCATTAGAGAAAAGGAGGCGTGGGCACGAGAGAGAGAGAGCGGGGCAGGGTTATCTAGGGTATTTTATGCAAAGCAAGAACGCCTTTTATTGCACAGGAACTCCCAGCTTTGGGCTCTGGTTAGTTGCGGGTTTCACATCACGCACACTGCACGTGTGGTAGACGGTAGTCTCGTTTAGTGGGCCTGCATGTGAGCCCAACCTTCCCAAGTAAAATTGACAAATCGGGAAGCGGAGCAGGTCCGATACACATTCACGCTTTGTGAGGTCTTCTTAACTGAGTAGAACTGGGGCGCAAGTTCGAATCAAAATCTGCTGTTATAAGGTCCTTGACAGCCCATAGGCCAGTCAAAACCGCAGTCTTAGTTTCCTCCTTTTTCCAAGTTAAAAGCCCATAGGCCAGTTAAAAGCCCATAATATTACAGGCCTTTCTGTACTTGCACATTTTCTTTCTGCTCGATTGGCCTTTCTTTCCCTCTCTGTCTCTCTCACAGAAGAGATGAGAATTGAGAAAGCTATCCGATAGTTAGAAACACTCAAAACACATCTTTGACTGCTTCCACTCTCCATTCTCCACCTCTCACTTTTGCAGCAGCAATGGCACCTCGTCGCCATGGTCGTGGCTATGGCAAGAACAGGCCCAACTCCAATCGCGACCGCAAACGCTCTCCCGCCTCTCCGTCCTCTCCGCCCTCCGCTTTGCTACTGGACGACTCCAGCACCTTCATCATGGACGACGATCGTGACGCGAACCCTAGGAGCTTCCCATTCAGTGTGAAGCAACAGTGCTGGGAGAAGGCCGAGAAGGTCAAGGGCCGAGATCCCGACAGGTGGCGCCGCGACGCGCTTGGTAATATCGTGTTTAGGAAGCTCGTAGGTTGCCCGGGTTGCCTCTGCCATGATTATGACCATATACTCCCTTACTCGAAGGTCCTTCTCTTTTCCTTTTTTTTTTTTTTTTTCCTTTCATCGGGTCCCTCTGCTGTTTTCTTTATTACTTTTCTTTGGCAACATATGCAATTAGGGACCCTCGTTGGGCTGAGTAAGCATAACTTTCTTCTTCTTCTTGTTTCCAAAAAAAAGTGGTGCATAACACCACCGTCTGTTTTATTAGCATATGAGGCCACCTATTTTTTCCACATAAGCACAGTCCAGTATATATATATATATTTTTTTTTAAAACTTAGCAGAGGCTGCCAAGCTGGCACAGTCCAGTATATATATAAAAAAGAAACTAAAATCACAAAAGATAATCCAAATCCCTCAATCATCTACAAAGTCTCAGCCAACTTCCTTGAATTAAACCGACTTCCCTCTACAATCTTTCTCAGCACGTGGCTTAGAGAGAGAGAGAGAGAGAGAGGGAGAGGAGTGGGTCCTGCCTCAGTCAATCTGTCACTGACTTTTTATTAGCTTACACCTCAAGCAAAAAATAAAAATAGAAAGCAAATTAACCTCACTTCAAGCTTATTACAAACATGTTAAGAAGAATTTACAAAGCACCCTATCTTCTTTGACAAATTTTCACACCACCCCTTCAATCACTTGATATTGCCTTGAGCCTACCATGGCTGTACCAGACTGGTACTGGTCTCCTGGATCTCTGCCCCCCAGACTAGGAATGCCTTCAACATTATTAGGAATAAGCTGATGAATGAGTTGTATCCAATCAATTTGTAAACCATCCATCCAGAAAATGGCACCAGGTTTTGGTCCATTTTGTTTTGGGCAAGCATAATTCGATTTTTATAGTAGGAGTTACTTTAACATGTAAAAGTATTTGACAGCCTTCTTAAGGATGGAGATGCTATTTTAATTTTGAAAATAAGAAAGAAGACCCAAAACTAAAGTAATTGTAGTTTGAAGAAATAATTTTGTCAATACAAATGACTGATCTAGTAGTCAGCGGGAAACATGAAGTAGGCCTACTTGAAAACAGGATGTATGATTACAGTAATAGACTCTAAACCCACTATACTATAAATTATTCAACTGGACTTTTTGGAGTTACAAAGCTTACTGGGTCAAAGAGTATATAGATTTCCTTTCCAAATTCACAGTGGCGAAATAGCCTCTCTACACCCTGCTTCCAAAGTCATCCCCCACCCCTTGTACCTATTGCTCCTTTTGGTATCTGTCCTTTGTAAATTGGTTTTAACTTTGATGTGTTATAGCCTAAATAACATGTATCATGGTTTGGGAAATCCTGTTTACAAAAATTGATGGATTGTCTATGCTATGATTATAGAATACCATTTCATCCCTTACTTGGTCCTCTCCCAAGTATGTAAAATGGGGTGAATGGGGAGGAAGCAAAGGGAAACGGGAAGGAGAGGAAATGGAGAGACGGTAGATTGTTAACCCCAAATCGGTGTGGAATAAAGCTTGGAGAAATGCGTAGAGTGATTCTCTTTATTTTCCTAAATTATTTTCTAAAATTAGAATTTGGGAGCAAGGGTAACAGAAGCTCTTTCTTTCTTTTTCGTTCTTTTCTCTCCATTCAACCCAATTTCAAACTCAGGAGCAAACCCTGAGGTTCATCTTTTCCGTCTCTAATAAACTTGCATTTATATCCTTGTATTATTGGAGAAATTCCTGAAAAAGTCTGACAACAAGTTCTGCTTTATGGGGTTGGAAAAAGAGGGGTGCTGGGTGTTATTTCAAATGGGGGATTGTCCTTTAGGCTTGTAATCCTTAACTAGTTCTTGGTTTTCTGTTTTTAATAACAGAAATACTCATCCTATGAAGCCACTGATTTTTTTTTTTTTAAATGTTCTTCTTTAGTGCTATTAATCTGCACTTCAAGAATGCTGTTTACTGTTACATGTACATGGCATAAAAATTAATATCCAACTGATGGCTTAATTTGCAAGCTCTGGCACGTAAAAGTAACTCTACTTCTGTTAGGTGCTAATTAGAGTTAATAATGAAATTGCCAGCATGTCCAAGTGATTAGCAAACCTTAGCGGCCAATGAACCATGATTTCAGTATTTTTTTTTCTAGCACTAATTTTCTAAGTTTTTAGACAGCTGTATTATTAATAACACGTTTCTAGTAAAAGAGTTGTGATCAGTTTTGTTATTATTTGATATGCCAAAAATATGAGGAGGGTTCAAATGCACCATGATTTTGTGCTCCAATATGCTCCACATCTTTATCTCCGTTTTCAAAGTCCGAATAGTCGATCCAAACCGCTCAACATGATCTTCATAATAAAATATTCTTGGAGACCAAATTTTATATTTTTTAAAATTTTTTTACTATTTTTTTACATAGGTACAATATCACTTTTTTGGATGGTTCAGAATCTCCTTAAAACAGTGATTTTAGTAAAAAAATTCTAAAAAATATAAAGTTTGATCTCCAAGCATATTTTTTTATGAAGATCATGTTGAGCGGTTCGGATCGACTGTTCGGGCTTTGAAAACAGAGATAAAGGATGTGGAGCATATTGGAGCACAAAATCATGGTGCATTTGAACCCTCCTCCAAAAATATATACCATGCCATGCAGTTCATAATTCATATAGTAAGTTGAAATTGAGCACTTATATGATTAAAATGGGAGTACGGCTAGGGTGCTTTGTAACTGGTACTTTGGCTCAAGATCTTCATTGAACGGTGGATTTAAACCGTTCAAAATTTACATGTTAGAATCTTGTAAAAAACTAAATTTTATATTTTATTATGTTTGTTTTTACTATATTTCTTGGTACAAAGAAAACTGTTGCTATTGGATGGTCAGAAATTTTGAAACCAATTCTCTCCCACCCATAAACTAGTAGAAATAAAAAATATTAAAGTTGGTGTCTTATAAGATTTCAATATGTAGATCACATTGAGTGGCAAAGATTGGTTATTCAAATTTCGAACCAAAGCACCAGTAGATCAGTGCTTAACAATGAACTGCCTACCCTTAAAAGGAGACATCTTAAAATTGAATAAGTACTAGCTTGGATAAAATGCTACAGCATCTTAAATTAAACAAGTACCAGCTTGGTTCATATACTAAAAGTACTCTCATGCCAAATTTAGTGGATGATAAATAATGTTAGATTCAACTAATACGTGCTACAACCGCTAATCTGCAAATTTGTATAGCTATTTTCTGTGAGGCATCCATAATAAGATAAACGCCATATTGCTGCTATTTACAAGCTGTGTCATTACATTGTTGTTAACCCTTTTATTTGTGCATAAGAGTGATGGTGTTAAAGCATCACAATGATGTTGCTTGTTTTTAATTTCTGTCAAAATGCAGTGGCCTTTGTGGTGAAAATTCTGTAACTTTTGCAACTTCTTCAGAATAATATTACATTTCCTTCTGCATTTGATTCCTGTCCTGTTTTAGATTGTATCCACATTCTTTGGTTTACATGTATGTGGCTGAAATTTTGGAATAAATAGACATAAACATTACTAATTATCATTTCTACTGCTTAAATTTTGCTCGGATTGAAAGCATGCATATTCATTATGTGTAATACTTTTTTTATGATTTCCTCAGGGTGGGAGGAGTACATTAGAGAATTGTCAAGTTCTACAGGTGCAAATTTTATTTATTTGTTTTTAGTTTTTTCTTTCCATTTGCAATGCCATTAGTCATACTCCTTTGTTTTTAAAATTTTCTGAAGTCGTTTTATTATGTAATTGTTGAAGGCAACTGTGAACCGGTCAAAAGGGAACAACACAGAAGTGTCGAGATCAGATCTTATGCAAAAGAGTGCTTATTGTAGAGTATCTGGTATGTATTATCTAATCTCAGTATGGTACCATTGCACAAGCATTGAAGAGAACAAAACTTATAAATCATAATGCTTAATAGACTTGAGATTTGATTTGCAATGATGACAAAATGGCAGGAAGAGACATGGATCTGCTTGAGCTTTCAGCTTTTGGCAATGTCAGACGTGGACCTGATTCAGGGGGATGCAATATACAATGATAAATTTATTTAATCATTTTAGATTTCTAGGTCTGTGAAAACATGGTTTTTTTGCTGGTAATATATTCAAAACCAAGTTCAATTTAATGTGTTCTATTTTTGCTATGCTGGTAGGGATGTGGCTGATTTCCATTCAGCAGTGTGTGTATAGTAATAATGGCTTACAAAAGATCCAAAAAAAATATCAGTTAAAAACCTAATACTGGTAGGTTCCTGGTGCCACAAATGGCATAATGTCTTTTTTGCATTACTATATTAATTTTATAATAATCAGTTCAATCGATCTTAGTGATTTCAATGGAAACTTAAATAAGTAATAAATTAATTTTATTGTAAATTACTTAATAAGAAAGTATATGACTTGTTGTATAAATCAATTTAATCATAAAAACAAAAAATATAGTTATACGTATAAAAAAATATCATATATAATTTAAGAGGATGCTTCTATGGGCATAAGGACTTATTTGTAAAATGAGTATATTTTTATTTTCAAAGTTCAAACAGTCGATCCGACCGTTCAACAGTATCTCCATATTAAAATGTACTTGGAGGTCAAATTTTACATTTTTCTGAATTTTTTTTACTATTTATTAAGTATTTTACAAAACTAGTCAAATTCAGACCATTGAATTTTGTACCCATCTTAATAAATAGTAAAAAAATTAAAAAAAATGTAAAATTTGACCTCCAAGTACATTGTAATATGGAGAAAATGTTGAACGGTCGGATCGACTGTTTAAACTTTGAAAATGAAAATATACTCATTTTACAAATAGGTCTTTATGCCCATAGAAGAATTTGCCATAATTTAATATTTATCAATTACTAACGGGTACAAAATAGTTCTCATTCATACTCTTGTATGGTAAGTTAAGAAATTTTTTTCTTAACCATATCAATTAACTTAATATCTCTGCTTTATTAAAATATTGGCAGCGACCGCCAAAACTCTCTCTGCAGTCAATACTCAATTATATTGCCATAGTTAAGCTTAGAGTTTTGAAGCTCTCCATATATTTCACCAAATTATGATGTTCTGATAAATTAAATTCTCTATTTTCATATAGAGAGAGAGAGCACCTTCCTTGGTCTGACTTTTTTATGCGGAAAAAGAGGTGTTTTCCCACTCAGTGAGGCCACCTTAATTACCACACACCCTTTTTTTTTCTTTTTCTGGTTGCCTTTGATGGTAAAGTGCACTAAGCTACTTCAAAAGTGGGCACCTTTTTTTTTCTCTTTTGAAAATGTTTTTGGTCAAGTGCGTCACTTATAGGGGGAGGGGCTTCCACTGAGTTGAAGACAGCAAACGCCTCCCAATTTTCTTATCATTATTATATCAGGTTGGGCTTTGAGTTGGTTTGGTTGATTGTCAAAAAGAGGCTTCATCTTTTTTGCCTCTGCATGATCGATCGACCAGTAACCGAAAGGAAGTCGGACAAGGTCAGGCCCTCTTTTTGGGATCCGCCTCTGCTCCTTTTTTCATCTGAATTATTCAAATTCGGTGAGATTTATGTATGAAAAAGTTGTTTTATCGAGATCCGTGAATGCAAATTTTTGAATGATTCGGATGGAAAAAGGAGGGCCCTCCTTTTCTCTAAAAAAAAGAGCAGAGGCGGATCCCTCTTTTTGTACTTGAAAATTAAGCGGAGAAGACAGATGTCTCACTCTCACATGACATGTGCTGTCTGTTTATTACAGTACTTGTAGTAAAAGAGAAGACTTTTTTTTTTGCATCTTTGTTCGTACCGTTATTTGCAGAGGCGGATTCAGAATTTTCGTCAAGAGGTAAAAAAATATCGAATCGGATTTAAATATCTAATTGAATTTAAATTCATTAACTAATTGGATACTTGACAAAAAATAATGCTTTAACTTACACTTTTCAATGCTTTGACTTGTAATTTCTGATGCTCTGACTTATAATTCTAATTACCAATAAAAATTCAATAGATTTATTTCAATTTTAACTCTAAATTTAACTCGAATTACAAATTAAACGTCCAGAGGGGGGCAAAAAAATTCCAGGGGGGCACAAAGTCGATCGGAACCGATAAATCTCTACTAAAACTCAAAATCCAGAGATCCGCCCCTGGTTATTTGATAAATTAACGATCTTTAGTTAACAAAAAAAATTTATAATTAATGTCCGTCTTATTGAATACAATATAAATAAAATAAACAGATAAAAAAATCACTAACTCTCCTACCAAAATTATTAAACATAATTAAAGATGCATCCGATCGCCTCCTCATCAACGCACACATCCACATCTTTAACTGATTATTATATTATATATGTTAAGCATTTATACCAGCTGAATACTCTCAAAACTAGACACGCAGTGGTTAGGGGCATATTTAGAATTTTCGTCAGAGAGTAAAAAAATATCGAATCGGGTTTAAATCCATTAACCAATTAAGTACTCGATAAAAAACAATAATTTAATTTATACTTTTCAATGCTTTAACTGTTGTTTCAAGCAATTCTC
The DNA here is from genome assembly GCA_025461045.1 of Carex parvula. NCBI lineage: Eukaryota > Viridiplantae > Streptophyta > Magnoliopsida > Poales > Cyperaceae > Carex > Carex parvula. Next base: position 879,865 of record JAJGRW010001173.1, on the reverse strand, counting down.
TTATAGTCTATTTGACTAATTTGCAAAACATATAACTATTGAATTTTACGATTTTCTCTATGATTAGAAAGAATGCAGGTTCAAGACAATTGAAATTGCAATTTAGAGCACTTGGACTGAAGAAATCATCAAGTTATTTATCAAGCATTTAAACTGTAAATTTATAATTGGTAATGTAGCTTTGATGTTGAAACACAGGGATAAAACGTCGGAACGATTGACAAAACGTTCAGACGTTTTTCTATGTGAAAAATCTGGAGATTAAATCGATTAAAAGCTGGAAAAACATTCTAAAACGTCCCAGACGATTTGTAAAACGTCTGGACGATTTAAATTATTTCTCAGACTTCAAATTTGCATTTTGATCGATAAATCTCCAGAGGAAAACGTTCTGAGACGTTTGTTAATCGTCTGAGACGTTTTTAGGAATTCTCACAGAAATTTGAATTTTTGACCTAATTTAAGTTAAAACGTTTTCAACGTTTTACAAAACGTTGGGACGTTTTATGGCAGAATACTCGTTTGAAAGCTGCCGCTATAAATAGAACCTTAGGGTTCTCCTCAAAATTAACCCAGCCGACCCTAATTAGTTCAAAAGCAATTTTCTGTGAGAACAAGTTCCTCCATTGTTGTGAGAGCACAAATTTCAATATCCCTCAAAACAACCTCAAATCCACTTCACTAATCTTGAGTTAGATTAGATTAGAGTGAGCACTTGAGCGTTCATCTTGAGATTTCGAACTTAGAGACTTCGTTCTCGATTCTAGTTGGCCGTGTGACTTCCCGTTGGTTGTAAGGGCTCACCGGTTCACAAGTTGTAACCTTTCTCTTTTGGGTAATAGAAAGGCGCACCGAGAAGCGGTTGCGACGCCCCGGAGACGTAGGCATTTTAAGCCGAACTCCGTTATCACTCCTTGTGTCAATTTTCTCTAAACTCTTTTACTTTATTTTATTTGCAATAATTTATATTTCGAATTTAGTGGTGCCTAAGGGACAACATTAACTTGTAATTTCTGATGCTCTAACTTATAATTCTCATTACTAATTAAAATTCAACAGATTTATTTCAATTTTAATCCTAAATTTAACTCGAATTATAAATTAAACGTCCAGAGGGGGACAAAAAAATTTCAGAGAAGCAAAGGCGTTCGGAACCGATAAATCTCTACTAAAACTCAAAATCCAGGATTTCAACCCTGGCAGTGGTGCACTTAAAGTTTTCTTCAAAATTTAAAAGAAGAAACACACATAACATCTCTAGATTTTCTTATTGTTTTTTTGCTCCAAGAAACATTCTCCTCTTCTTTTTTATATCCAAAGAACATTAAGAAAATACAAAAAAATTTAAGTACATACAAAAAGAAAATAAAAGTTAACATCTTCTGCGTAAGATGTCACCGTTAGGAACTCGATTAAGATTTTTTTATGAACATTAAAATTTAAAATGCTAAAACTTAATTTCTTTTTTCAATAATAAAAAAAGGTAATTATAATTTCCCCGCCTCCCAATCTCCCAAAAATGTTCCTCGTTTTCTAGTCAGCGCATTACCAACCAACTATCAGTTGACCTTCTCATTTAAGTTTTAATCGTCAAATCGCGACTCTCTCTCTCCCATTAGCGAATTTCTAAAGCCATCTTTAATGGCGGATCCGAGAATCACCCGATCTCCAAACTGGTGGGGGGTCGCTTTTCGGAATGTCGGCTCCGCTCTTCTCTCCATTACTCTCCATTTCGATCTCCCTCGCTCGAACAACCCCTCTCCCCCAATCTCCCTCCTCTCGGCGCGCTGTCGAACTTTCTCTATACTCCGTCGGAGACAGAATGAGTCTTGGCAAAGCGATCTACTCCGTCGATTCTAGATCAGGGAGACAGATCAGGCCATCTATCGGCTCGGATGTCGCCTCCAGGGCAAGTACCTATTCCAGGAACAACGTATGTTCTCTCTCTCTCTCTCTCCAGTTCTAACCGACTAGTCCGCTCCACCTGCTCATTTTATCTGATTGTTGTAGAAATATCTGTTTGTACCTGTGCTGTTGATTATTTATTCTGCATTGACATTCAATGCTTGGTTTTGTGTGATACTTAGAAATTGGCACTGTGAATTGATTGCTTAGTTGATTTATGAATTGATTGCTTAGCTGATTTACTACTGGTATATAATTACGTCATAATTTAGTTGATCTTGTAGAAATTAGAGTTTATGAGCTGGTATATAATTACGTCATAAGAAGGTCTGAAGGGACAGAGACATACAAAAATTGCCTTATGAGGGAAAAAAAGACAACAAAATGTGATCATATATGATGGAGACAAAAATACTGATTTATATCAAAATTTCATGGTGATGGAGATGCTTGCGTACCAGTATTGTGTGTTTCAATACTTTAACAGTACCAAAATTAGTACCAGTAGAGCGCGAAAGTAGAAGTCGTACATGTGGGATGCCTTTCCACGATTCTCCGAGAGCTGGTTTTAGTGCGCCATAAGCCAATATAGTGTAGCAAATCCCAAAGGGCAAATATGTCAAACAACGACTAACAATATGTGTTGCTCACTATAATTTTGAATTTTGATAGAACTAGTGAAAGATGCTCTGCCCCGTCCAGATGCATTTCTCTCCTTCAAATGCCACGACGCCTCGTTTGCTTTTCTCATCAGGTAATTTGTTTATTTTTTGTTATTTTTCTTGCTAATTAATTTTTATTAGTCTATCCGGGTGCTGTACTTCGTGTCTGATCATTTCTTATCAGCATGGTTGAAGGTAGCGCTTAATTCATGAATTTCAACTGATTATATAATCAATTAAGATTGTCAACAAATTGATTTTATCATCAATTGTGCAATCAAGTGAACCCTATTGTAAATCATTTAAGACATTTCTCTACATAGTTCAGTACACGAAGTGTTGATTTATGCACATTATATGATCATATATGATCACATTTTGTTGCCTTCTTTTTTCTCACAAGGCAATTGTTTTGTTTTATTTGTTTATTTTTTTGCTAATTAATTTTGGCAAATTGACATACAGCTTGAATTGACAAATTGACAAATCTGTCACCCTGAATCTTGGAGACATACAACTTGGCTCACTTCCAAGAAATTCCCTCTCTTAAATAATAAAACTACTTGAAAAAGTTCGACGTGGTCGATTCAGTCGGCATGGACCTCGTCCCTGGAAGGAGCGCATGGCGGAGGCACAGGAATATTTTCCATCACTGGTCCTCTCCTTTCTCTCCCTCCTTAATTTACTGTTCTTCTTCCTTTATGATTGTGAAGAAAGGACTGATCTAACTGGGATCAAATTCAAATTGGAGTATATATAGGATAGGATGCAGTGGGAGTTCAGATCGATGCGCGAGTGGAAGAATAAACAAATTTTTTCTTCTTATGGTTGTTGTGAGTGAGATGAACCTTGATTGGTTTTGTGATTGCCAAATTTGAATTCTCGACTGAGCCTCGAATTGTTATTGTGAATCTTGCTCTAATGGCTCCTTTGAATTGATGATGGATTATGTTTGTGTGTTGAGGATTAATTGTTAAATTCATCTTATTTCCTTTCTTCTCGATTTGTGTTCTGTCACCTGTGAAATGGGATGAGGATTGAACCCTTGTATGTTTTCTTAGATATGCTTGTGAAATCTCTGTTTGATCTGTGAATCGTTTTCTTTATGACATATTTTACAATATAAATATATCTACTTCAATCTATAGCTATGAATAAGTCCCGGATTACATGTTAATACTATTAATCTCCAAAAAAAAAGTTATAACAAAATATATTTGTCTAACAATATGTTGATAAAAAATACTCTACAATGTAATATTCGTCATCAATGCACAAGTGTGAATATTTTTCATATTACATATTAATACAATCAAGCGTCAAACATAGTCATTTGTAAAAAAAAATATTAAATTAAGATATTTTAGTTATAAGTATGAATATTTTTCTCAGTAACTATCAATACGTTCAGGAACCAAACAGATTAACTGATTTAAGATACTTTATAACATAACAATTCATACTTCAATGCGTAAGTATGAACACTTTCAGACATTATTTAGTGTCATATAAAAAAAAATTGATATAATTTGTTAGATACAAACACTTGCAATACTTGATATTAATACTTTCAGACATCATCCAGTGTCATATGGACAAAAAAAATTGATAGAATTTGTTAGATACAAACACTTGATATGTGAACTATTCACACTTATATATTCTGAAACACAAAACAAAAAAATTACCAACCGGCAAAAAAATGGCTGATCCTAATTTTAGTACCGGCTGGTCATTTTTTAGCCGGTTTGAACATTTTTAAAAATACCCAGCTAACTTGAGTATAATTAATAATTTGTAATTAATTATGGATATTAATAAAAATGTTGGCTTCTCTTGCTTGCAAGTAAAGCGGTACAATATTTCATAACACTAGCACGAGGCCCGCGTTTCCATGCAGATTTGTTCATGATAGAGATCGACATACGCCGTGAAACCGAAACACAGGGATGTACCTGATACGGAGACGGCACAATATGTGTGTGCCGGTTAGAGCATATGCATCCTTGAAACTATTAGAGTTTCTAATCTGACATGGCAGTTGCTAAACTAGTTTCAGAAATGTAGATGAATTTCTTATTTAGTAACTTTGCTTAATAATTTCTTATTAAGAAATTATTTATAAACTCTGACGTGGCAAAACGATTGGCCTGTATTCGCTAAAATTAGTTTAATTTACCGCTGATGTGGCTTATCAATTTTAATTTACTGATGATGTGGCTTATTAGAAACTCTAAAATTAGTTTGAGTGATGTGAACATTTAGAAACTCCACAGTCTATAATTTCTTAAAAGCAGTTAATAGTTATTTAAAAACTCTAAAAGTTTCAGGGATGTACATAATCTTTGTCCATATCATATTTTAGAAAATTAGTACGGTACGTGCAAGGGGCGAAGTCAGATTTTCAAATTATGAGAGTCAAACACATAATGAATGTCAATTATATAAAAATTTTATATTAAGAATGAAGTCAATTTACATTATCATGACATTTTACTATAAATTATATAGAAAATTATACATAATGCAAAAAATTTCAAAAAAAAATGGAGATCAATTGACTCCATTCATATACTCTTCATCCGCCACTGGGTACGTGAACTTTTCTTATCACAGTACGATACGTGATTATGCGAATCAAACGTGACTATGACCATTCGATTTTGAAATGATGAATCTTGAATACACTAACTTAAATAAAAAAATAGTTAAGGGTGACTAAACGTGAGTGTTCGTTCCTCCAAATTTGAACACGACACGTGAAACTATCACTTGATCACAGTACGACATGGTACGTTATCCATACAAATCACAACATGAATTTACGAATTTACTCATAATAGGTGTATGTCATCTTACCAACAACACTCTTGAAAGGAATGATGAGAACCTTGATGAGAGAACCTAATACAGTATAATACTTGCCATGAATATGTCATCTCATGTCCTGTGATTTCCCTGCTGAAATGCACTCCTCAGCTTTCCCTCTCATTTTAACAAATTATTGGATTAAAAAGTTCCTTAATTAATTTCACGATTGCCGTCACCGGGAAATAATTGGCTAATTAAGGTTGAAAGCGTTCAACATGAAATAATTAATTAATAGACAATATAATACATCCAACTTTCAAAGTTTATAATTTTCAACTATTTTGGACTTTGACATTTTCCTACCTCCACTAATGATTTATTAGGTGCATGCTTACATGTCTAAAGGAATAATTGACCATGGCATGATCATCTAATTAGAATATTAGATAAATGTTATCCAACAATCACTGTAGTTATGCTTGTTGTTTTTTTTTCAGATTAATTAGTTAACGATAGAATATTCTAGAAGGGCTTCAGTTTTCTTCGAAGCTTATGGTGTGTCTAGAGTGGAAAAAATGGCACGGCGGAGCCGGTTCCGTCACGGAACGGCACAGTTACGGCACAGAATGGCACGGCACGCGTGTCAGTTACGTGCCGTGATTTGCGTATCCCGTGCCGTGTTCATCTTTTGAAACTTTGGCACGGCACGGCACGACACGTGAAAGATTTAGTCACGGCACAGCACGACACATAGTCACGCGAGTCACTTGTAATTACGACCATTAGATATTGATTTAATGGTGAATCTTGAATAAACTAACTTAAATTATGATTAAATGGTCACGCGAGTCACGTATGGTCACTGGCATGTTTAAGCACGGCGTGACTCACGTGACGTGACCATTCGCGTGCCGTGACTACCCCTTGATATTTAGATCACGGCACAGGCACGTTTTTTCCACTCTAGGTGTGCCTAGTAATTTAGAATTCAGATGGGCTCCATGTTCTGATAAGAGAAATATTGATCATAGTTCAAGCCCTTGAGATAATTTTGTTTTAGGATCTTCATCACTCGCATGATGTATGCTATAATTCAGATTTTTTTTGGTGATTATTATTGTTGTAATTATTGATTATAGAGTAAGAGTTAGAATGTACGATTAGTTTTGTGTTCCAATCATGATCTACATTATATGTTTTCTATTTTAAAATCTGAACAGTCAATTCTAATTGCTCAACACGATCTTCATATTAAAATGTAATCGGAAACCAAATTATATATTTTTTTAAATTTGCTCACTATTTTTTTAAATAGGTACAAAATCACTGTTGTGGATGGTTCAAAATCTTCTGAAAATAATGATTTTGTATCTATCTAAAAATAGTAAACTAATTTCAAAAAATATAAAATTGGTCTCCAGGCACATTTTAATATGAAAATCATGTTTGAGCAGTTCATATTAACTGTTCAGACTTTAAAAACATAAATAAGAATGTGAAACATGATTGGAGCACAAAACTAATGATGCATATTAACCCTACTCTTGATTATATAGTTAGTTGTCACAGAAAATTTTAATATTGCAAATTACTTCTTTTCCAAAAAAATCATGTATATAAATTGTCATTTCATAAACTTATAAATTATATAGCATATTGTTGTATATCTTATTTTTTACTACAATTTTCTAAAAAACTATTTGGTTTGTAAGTCTTTGAAATTTTTTGAAATACAAATTCACATACTCTTGTCTTCATATCCTACCTCATATGCATCCACATATGCTTAAAATCATATTTTAAAACATCACATAATTTCCTATTTTCATAAATTTGATTAGCACTCTGTTAGTGCATGGTTGATATTTTACAAATTACACTAACGACTGTTTAGTCCGTAAATTATTTTAAAATATAATTTTTGGATATTCGCAATTAGGAAAACAATTATTTTAAATATTCCCAAACAATTTTTAGGAAAGACATTATTTTAGTTGCCAAATCAAAATTTAATTCTTAATTTTAGAAAAATATGATTTCCTTCGGAGATTATCTGAATCTATATCCTAAAAAAGAGAACGGGTAGGTCCGATGCTCATCGGACCTACTTTTAGGTTCAACGAGCACGATGACTGTCCGATTTAATTTAAGATTTGTGCGCATGAACATTGAAACAAACACGCATGAATTTTAAAGCGTTCTGCACGAATTTTAAAGCAAATCGACAGTGATTAAACCCATCGAACCAGAATAGGTCCGATGCCCATCGGACCTACTCTCAAGTGCCTCATTTTTATCTAAGAAACCCGGTAGAAATAATATTAATAAATAATATCTTAATCTATTTTGTGCAAGAAGTTATTATCACGCCAGTGTAGCGAGTTTTGTAATTATTTTATCGTTTTACACTTATCCGAGTTAAATTATCGTTAAAGATTAAATTCAAGATAGTATATATATATAGCAGTAGCACCTATGTGAACATTTGCAGGTTATTCATGCAATATACTACATAATTATCTATGATGCAACAACCCGCTACAGAGTTGGCAACACCAAAAGAACCCCGATCCCTACAGAAATCACAAAGAAAGAAAGTCATGTAAAAGGTTTCTTTCCAGAAATATTTTATATTTCCAACTCTTTTTTGGACTGAAGTGGAAACTAGGTAACTAAGGATAACGATGATTGATTGGCTTTAAATATCTAGGCACACACTCGTCATTTAGGACTGATCTGCATCTGCGTTGGGAGAGCAGGTTGGGTCCATGGATTTCAGGACCGTCCGATCTTCTTTAAGATTCGTGCGTACGAATTTGAAGCAAACGCGAAATTGCGAACGCGCATCTTAAAGCAGATCGGACGGTCATCGAACCCATCAAACTCACTTCGAGTCCGATGGGCATCGGACCCAAATTGACCTCCTGCGTTGGTTGGTTTTGTCTCTCTCCTTTCATTTCATCCCTGCTGTTCTTGAAATTGTGCTTTGTCAAACTTAAAAAAAGAAAATAATAAAACATTAAATGCTTGTCGGTACCAAACCCAAGTGCGTTCCCAATGTGCCCACACTTTCATAAAGGAAGCATGCTGTGTGTCAAATGTCAAATGCACTTTTTTGAGCTCTTTATTATAACTTGTCATTTATGCCTCCAGTTTGACTCGAATGTAAGTTCGAGGTCAAATAAAGAATCGTTACTAGTCTTATCTTGCCCAGGGCAGAAGCATTAACAACAACAACATATGAGAACAATTGATTTTTCATTTATTTAAAAAAAAATTGTGTTTATACATGATATGAATACTATAAAATTTATCTAATTCGCAGCAAAAAAAATTATATGATTGATTTTCATTCAGATATGACATTCATAGTTTGAAAGTTTGACTCTGCTCTTGTATCTTAGGTTCTATTTTTTTTATATTTCTTCAGCAGTATCGTCGGATATAAATTAGATATACAATCATTTATTTAATATTAAGTATCTATTAATTAATATAAGATTCTCGGTTATAGATATAAATTTATATATTTTTTAAAATTTTATTGTACGATAAATAAAATAATGATAATTATTAGTTATTTTCACTTATTAATTTTAATATAATAGACACAATATATAAATAAATAAAAATATAAAATTGAGTTTGAATCAGACCAAATTTAATAGTTTGATTGATTTTTAATTTAAATTCAATTTGACCTCAACAAACAAACTAAAAGATAGTATTAGCTCGCTCAGACCTCAATTTGTTTGCAACAAAAAAAAACCAACCGTTTGCACTAACCGCTGAGCTTTGGTTCAACGAAGGAATATATAGAGGTGCTACTTTTATCCGATTACCCGGATCCGATCCGAAACCGACCCAGATCCAGTTAATTTGGGTAGGGTATGGTTTAAAAAATATAACCGGTTAAATTATGGGTACAATTACAAAATTAATAATTTAATATCCGATCCAGATCCGAACCATAACCGATATTGTAATGGATAGGATATGGGTTTGATTTAGTTATCCGACCCATAATCGAACCCGACCTGATACCCATATAAATACCCGATAAAACATATATTAATAACTATGAAAATACAATTTTGCATATAATCAAATCAACAAATGTCACGCCAGGTATCACAATTTGCATATAAATTTTTTAAATAAAATTTATTGCTCTGAATATATCCTTCAATATATGCCTTATATATCCTCCGCATAATCATGGAAATTTATTGCTCTCATTGATATGTCATTAGCAATAAATCTCATTGAAATCAAATATCTGCCATAAATTTAATTCTCTATTCACTAATTGAAACAAATTAGTATTAATATTTCATTCATGGATTTTTTGAATCGTAGAAAATGAAATCACCATCTCCAATATTTTACTTTCTAAAAATTATATCTCTTCTTCAATATTTTGATTTTCAAAAGTTATTTATCTCCAGCCTCTTGAATTCAAAAGCTATTAACAAAAAACAAAAAACTTTCGAATACTTTTTGTTACACCATGAGTACTCCAAACAAGAACAATAGTATAATTTTTATTTTGCAGCAGCTTTTACTTTATATTATAATGATTTATTATGTGATATGTTTAAAAAATTATAATTATATTTAAATGTAAATGATTTCTCAAATTCTTGGGAGTTGTGACATATACCCGCTCCGGATCCGGAACCGCCCCATATCCGGACCGGACCCGATAATTCACAAACAAGTTATGGATATCTTTCTATCCGGAACCGAAAGACCGGACCCGAAATATTTACGGGTAGATAGGTATCCGGATCCGGACCTGACCCGATTTGAAACAAATAAGTATATGGATTGAAATTTGGATCCGAACATTTTTAGGATACGGGTCCAAATATAATAGTATCCGGACCCGACCCGACCCGACAGCACCTCTAGGAATATATAATAATATCTGTGCATCATCAACACCGTCCAACCTCTCTGGATTAAATTTTATTTTTGTAATCTATAAAACAAAGGTATCTTTTTCTGATGCGGATAGGAAGTACAAAAGGTGCTTCTATTAAAGTATTTTATGGCCCCACATTATGTAATTTAAGTGCATTGGTTTTTATTTGCAACTCTGTGGCTCAAATTTATTCTTAACAGAGAAGAAACAAAAATTGGATAGATGAATTATTTTTCTAATAAAAAAGTTGATAATCAATTTTTCATCAACCAAAAATATTTTTTGCAAGTAAAAAGTGTTTAATTAGGAAGAAAATTTATTTCCATAACAGTTTGCAAAACAAAAATTCTAAAATTATACTTATTTATGTACAAATAGCAACTAGCCTCTCCCTCCTAAGCCTACCTCTCCTCTTTCTCGGTTGCTCAATATCAACTATATATATATACATCTAATAAACACACCCAACTAAACAAACCAACAGGTGAAAGCAATCAAAAACACACCCCAATTGTTATACTCACGCACCTAATTTATACCATATTTCTATAATTTACAAAATTTCACCTAGTGGAATCAAAGAGCTCCACTATGCATTTTCAAGGAAATTCACCGATCTAGCAAGAGCAGCAGGGTTTGCAATCAGCATATGAGATTTCTTCAACATGTTGCTCTCCTTCACCTCTCCTTTTGGTTCAAACATTTTTGCAATCTTTCCCCCAATTTTATCAGTTTTTTCATTTCTTGCCCCTACCATTGCCCAAATGGAACTCTTTGCCGCTTCTTCGGGGTTGTCAATCCTAAGTGTTTTCGGTACCCAGATATTACCATCCTTGGTACCATCTTTCCCTGCTTCTAAATTCAGTATACTTCCATCTCTAGAGTGCTTTCCTAAAGTAACGGGTCCTGCACACGCACCACCAGTCCATGGAATTGGCCATGCACTGTTTGTCCATGGAATACAACCCCAATACGGGTAGATTTGAACACCGATACTTGACCCGTTATACACAGCTGGTACCGGGCCCCAGGCATAAGGCCAAGGCGCACTACCATCCGTAGTGGTGCTAGTTTTCATGTTGTCTCTCTTCTTTTCTTCATCTTTGCACTTTGAACCCTCAACCGAAGAAATGCTCGAGTTCTCATCCCCGTTTTCTATTATATGGAATCCATTAAGAGGCGGGTTTGGTTCTGACCCAAAACTAAGCACTGTAGCAGAACCGTTAACTTTTGAATTGACTGAGTTGGATTGTAATGGTTGAAGAAGCGGATTTGGTATGTGTAAACTTCGGTAGAAGTGAGATCCAGGGAGAGAAGATGGATTACTCTTACTCTTTCTCCGGCCAGCACCGACCGGTACATTGCGCATGGAGCCGCCAGCTGTCCAGTACCTCTGACAATTTTTACAGAAGTACCGAGGCTGGTTTACATTGTAGTTGTTGAAATAACAGAATTTGGTATCCATGCTGTGGCATCGGGGGCATGGGATAATTTTGTCGGGTTTCTTTAGGGGAGCCTTATCATCCTTTGAGGTTTCAGTGCTTGTGTTGTTGTTGTTTTCATCATCTTCTCTGTCTCTGGAAGCGGATTCAGGGTATTCGGGCTGGAAAGGTGTTAACAGGTTGGATGAGTCTTCGGGGTCTTTTTGTAAATCTTTATCTTCATTTTTGGATTCATGAGATGCACAATTAGGGGTGTTTGCTGCCTGAAATTGAAGGACATATTTGTTAGACAAAAATTACACGACTGTGTGTAAGCAGTGTTATAACACAGAAGGCTTATAGTTTATAGAGTTAATTATAAAGTTCATACTGGCAAAAAAAATTTCAATATGCCATGAATTGAATTAAAGTAGGTATTTTGTATTTTTTGGAGAACAAGGGTTCAACATATAATTGTAAAGAACCAAATGGAAGAATAAGAATATTTTTTTTACACAAGTATCAGCCTATCAAACAACATCACTCTTTTTAGATTAGTTACTTCTATTACATAATCAGTAAAACACATTATATACTCGGGAAAAGTCGGATATAATTGAGAAAGCTCAGGGGCGGATCCAGGATTTTCGTCAGGAGAGTGCAAAAAAATATCGAATCAAATTTAAATACCTAATCAGGTTTAAATCCATTAACCAATTGGGTACTCGATAAAAAACAATGCTTTGACGTGTAATTTCTGATGCTCTGACTTATAATTCTAAATACCAATCAAAATTCAACAGATTTATTTCAATTTTAACCCTAAATTTAACTCGAATTACAAATTAAACGTCCAGAGGGGGGAAAAAAAATTTTGGGGGGGGGGGGAGTCGGTCGGAACTGATAAATCTCCACTAAAACTTAAAATCCAAGAGGGCAGCTGCCCTCCTGGAACACTCTGGGTCCGCCCCTGAGAAAGCTTTTATTAGAAGTCACCACACTAGATCTGAACTTGTATTGGTGACTTTCCACAACAAAAAATAATTTGTAATAATTGAAACATGGACAGGTTTGTAAAAGCTATCCACTTCTAAAAATTTCTAAGCAAAAGAACATTATCCCAAACTACAGAATCTATTCTTCTTTACTAGACAACTTTACTATGAATTAATCTAATTTTATCTTTTGGGTAACTATACAAAATTAGGCAAGTCAGAGTTACTATGGAAACCCAACAACTGCAATCTCACAAGATGTTTGAAGCTTCTTCAAATTGATATTGATTAATTGAAAAAAAAAAAAAAAAAGTTATTCGAATTCGATGTACAAAATAAGATATAAAGTAGATAATCACATACTTCTGATAGATTAAATGTGTGCCGCTTTCAGTTCGACTAATATTGACAATCAAGTAAAACAGGAAATATACCTAATCAACCCCCACCCCCCCCCCCCCCCCCCCCACACACACACACACACAAAAGAAAACAATTCAATGCTTAATTGAATATATTTGATCAAATTATAATGAAAGACCTATCGATTGTAAACGAAAATTCCAATATATTCAGTATATCTCAGGTGGAAATCGAAAACCGACCTTGATTCTTCACAATGAAATAGAATACGAACCCGTCCCAATTTTTAACACAAATCAATCCGGTTTGATATCTGAAACCAATCTGCCTATCAAATTTCTAATAAGAGCATCAATCCTAGCAGCCAAACGATCCCGAATAAAAACACAAAAATAGTACAACTTCAAAATTCCTCAATTAATACCTTCTCTTCTTCTACTTCGACGGGTTGAAGAGGAATTCTCTTCCCAAACAGCTTTATTACACAGTCTGACATCCTCCTCTCTCTCTCTCTCTCTCTCTCTCTCTCTCAACAATCTAACAAACAGTTGACTGAAATGGAATTTTGAGAAGAGGTGTTGTAGTGTGAATTGTCTGAACTGCGAGTTTTAAGAGGAGAATGGAGGTGGGGCCACATCAGCAGGAACGAAGGGATTCTGAGCCACAAGTTCTTCCTGTGGCCTTAGGGAGCGTTTTCTGATTCTCTTCTAAACCTTTTTCCATTTCACTTTTTTGTTTTGCTATTCGTACCCGAGATAGTGACCCCCAATGCTTGCAATACCATATTCAGGCAATCATGCTATTGCTATTTATGCTTTCCATTTCTTTTTCTTTTTCTTTTTATAATCCTTTTTGCTTTCTAGGAAGCTTTAAGAAATATTCATTAAGTCTGGTCATGTCCCACAATATATGTTTGCATGACTGAGGTCTGATGTTATGTGCTAATGAGATAATTTGCACTTTAAGATTGAAAATAATCTATTTAAAGGTATTACCTGTAAATAGATATATAAAATTTCAAAGGCTAAAAACTAATGTTCGTAACTTATTTATCTACTTTAATTTTTAGTTTTGTGTTTAATAAGGTAAAGAATTCAAAACTTACACAAATATGAACACATTGTTAAAGAAAAAAGAAGCGTTACAAATATGGATATAGATATAGATAGGGGACATAGTAACATGAGTGAGGCTACGGTGCTATGCATAGCACGGATTGGTCCGTGCTACGGCTCAATATTTGAGTTTTCAAAATCCTAACGGTCGATCAAAACCGTTCAACATAATTATAAAATGAATATGTACTTGCAAACCAAATTTTACATTTTTTCGAATTTTTTTACTATTTTTTTTAGATAGGTTGAAAATCACTTTTTTTGGATGGTCCAGAATTTTCAGATCAAGTGATTTTCTACCTATCTAAAAAATAGTAAAAAAGTTTGAAAAAATGTAAAATTTGGTTAGCAAGTACATATTTATTTTATAATCATGTTGAACGGTTCGGATCGACCGTTAGAATTTTGAAAACTCAAATATTAAGCCGTAGCACGGACCAAACCGTGCTATGCATAGTACCGTAGCCTCACTCTAGTAACATTATCCGTTTGTTATAGGTACCACTGGGTGCATATTGTGGGATCTTGAATATTTCCCGTTTCTTTATTTCTCTTTTTGGAGAAAAATGCTTGATGTTTTAGATTTCGCCAAATGTAAAGGCCAAGTAAAGGGACTTCTATCCTTCTCAGCATCCAATATCTTCCTCTTCCACTAACGGTGGATTTTTTCAACATAGACCTATTGTGCATTCATTACTTAGACATGGTATTATTAGTTATTTTTATTGTTATTATTCTCGCTTATTAATACTAATAGTACTATTATAATTATATTATTGTATTATTTACATTATTAGGTCATTATTGTTATGTTATTGTTATCAATAATATTATTTTCATCATATTATTTAATAATACCTTCATTTTTTGCCTCCATTATATCTCTATTTTTTAAATTTTTAATAACTTAAATTTAAATCTTAAATTTCAAATTAAAACGGTTACATATAATCTATATCATTTTCTCTATAAATAGATAAAAAATTACGATAATTCAACTTTATATTTGTTGTTATCATCATCATCATTTTACTATTATTGTTATTGTTGTTGTTTTGCTATTATCGCTATTATCATCATTATTACTATTACGATGATGATTTATCATCGTTATAATTCTTTTTATTACTATTGTGATCATCATTATCATCATCATCATCATCATCATTATTATTATTATTATTAGTAGTAGTAGTATTATTATTAGTATTATTAATGTCCAATCCTCTCACTTGTTCCCAAAAAATGAGTGTAATCAGTTTTGAGTGAGGCTACGGTGCTATGCATAACACGGATTGGGTCCGTGCTACGGCTCAAAATTTGACTTTTCAAAATTCTAACGGTCGATCCGAACCATTCAACATGATTATAAAATGAATATGTACTTGCAAACCAAATTTTACATTTTTTCGAATTTTTTTACTATTTTTTTAGATAGGCTGTTTTTGAATGGTCCACAATGTTTAGATCAAGTGATTTTCGAAAAAATAGTAAAAAAATTCGAAAAAATGTAAAATTTGGTTTGCAAGTACATATTCATTTTATAATCATGTTGAACGGTTCGGATCGACCGTTATAATTTTGAAAAGTCAAATTTTGAGCCGTAGCACGGACCCAATCCGTGCTATGCATAGCACCGTAGCCTCACTCATCAGTTTTTGATATTCATTGTTAAGAAATAATCGTAGGAAACTCAAACATTTCACTATCCATATTTCACTATCCAACTGTAAGATGAATGTGTGACATGTGGCAGCTTAGAATAAATTGTACATCAATCTTCTTCCCCTGAAAATATAGAAGAAGAAAAAAAAGAATTTGTGTAACGATATCTGTTATAAAAAATCTAAGCCATAATAAATTAGAAGCTATACGGTTTAATTACAACGTAATAATTCGGATATAGCTAATTCTTTGAGACGATAATACACTCAATTTTTAAACATATTTTTATTGGGAAAAGAGTGTGTCCCGTGAGTAGAGTGGAAAAAACGTGTCATGCCGTGATTAACACGTCGTGATTTTGGTCATGTGTCGTGCCGTGCCGTGATCAAGTTAATTTTTCACGTGCCGTGCCGTGCTGTCACTAAAATGTCAAGGGGTGGTCACGGCACACGAATGGTCACGCCGTGTCTAAACGTGTCGTGACCATACGTGACTCGCATGACTCGCGTAACCATTTAATCATAATTTAGGTTAGTTTATTCAAGATTCACCATTAAATCAATATCTAATGGTCATAATTACATGTGACTAGCGTGACTACGTGTCATGCCGTGCCATGACTAAATCTTTCACGTGCCGTGTTGTGACGTGCCAAAGTTTCAAAAGATAAGCACAGCATGCGAATAGTCACGGCATGAGACACGCGAGTCACGGTACGTAACTGATACGCATGTCGTGCTGTAATCGTGCCGTTCTGTGACGGAGCCGGCTCCGCCATGCCATTTTTCCCACTCTACCCATGAGTATTGGACTTTCTTTTGAATTTGATGGGCTCCTACAGATCCACTTCAAGATATGTGCGCCCCACTTCATTCATGCACTTGCTTCAATATTCGCACACACGGATTTTGAAGTGAATCAGATGGTATAGGAGCCCATCAGACTCAAAAATGAGTCTGATGCTAATCAAACGCACTCTTCTTTAGAGTCCGGCTACTATAACACTAGTGTCATTCCAAACTAAATAACACCACATCTTATACCATTGGATCTACTTTAATATTCGTGCAAGATACTAGTGTCATTCCAGCCCTATCTTGTGCACGAATATTAAAGTAGATCCAATGGTATAAGATGTGGTGTTATTTAGTTTGAAATGACACTAGTGTTATAGTAGCCGACTCTCTTCTTTAATCTTTATCTCGAATTAAATGATCAAAAATAATAGTTTTTTTGCAATATTTTATTTAACCAAAATGTATAGACATATTGGTGCTTTTCAAGGCAAAATAATAGTTCTCTTTCAAGGCAAACTCATTCGTGAGTTTATCTAACAGACTAAAACTAAGTCATTGATTTGTTACACAAATATAACACTTATTTTCGAAAGCAAAGGAGGTCTGATGTTGGATCTCGATCATTCGATCTGTATATAAATTTGACAAAAGAAAACAAAGTTACAAATTTACACAAATTTTAATGTGAATCACACGACTTAGATCGAATATTAAATCGAATTTGATTTGAAGTTATTCCCTTCTTTCGAGTCTACATCTTCAGCATTAGCACACTGTTTAAATTTGGCTCCGGACCGTACATCATAGGCCATACATACGGGATGCGAATCTGCTGCGATTCTAAGAGATTGCAGGGTCCTGTGATTCTAATTCCAACCATTCAAATAATGAAACTAAGAATTCTTTTGAGAAGTCAATTTTTGTGCACGAATCTCGAAACATGTGATCAGTTGGAATTGGAATCACAAGGACCCTGTGATTCCAGAGAATCGCAACAGATTTATTTCCCATACATACATGTAATGTACAGGATCCGTTAATGATCGTGCTGATTTAAATCAGACGGTCCTGATCTAAAACTCAAGAGGATCCGAATTGCCTTCTTTTGACATGTAATTCGGCAATTGGTGTTGCGGGTCGGCGCAATTAACTAACCGTGCGTGCGCTTTCACTGGTTGGCGACAGTCGACAGGCAGATTGGCTGTCACTGTTGGCCTTTTTGGGGGTAATATTTATGTTTGGTACCTCAACATATAAAAAATACACAACACAAGCTATCACATCTTATCAGTCTTTAATGCATTCAAGAAATTGTCGGGGCTTTGTTAAGCTTTCCAAACACAAGGATGTTTCGTGCATCTCTCGTAGTGATATATATATATATAGGAGTTGGCTACGGTGCTACGCGTAGCATAAGCTTTTGTACTACGGCTTAATATTTGAGTTTTCAAGATTCTAACGGTTGATCCGAACCGTTCAACATGATCTCTATATAAATATGTACTTGCAATCAAATTTTACATTTTTTAGAATTTTTTTATTATTTTTTAGATAGGTAGAAAATCACTCCGAAATTTTTATTGTTACCATAACAAAAAAACCAAATTAAATCGTTACCACTCTGTTGGGGCCCTAATCAATTCTACCACCCTCGCTAACCCAGTCCGCGCACCAAATAGGCTGGTGCGCGGACTGGGTTGGCGCACCAGGTGGTGCGCTGACTGGGTTGGCGCACCAACCTCTTCTGCCTATTAAGGCATTTAATCAGTATTATTTTTATGTTGCGTATTTTAGATCATTATTTCGATTAGTTTTATGTTGCGTATTTAGATATTATTTTCATATTACTTCTTATGTTGCGTATTTTAGATCTCATATCCCGCAATACATAATACATTAAAACATAAGAACACACCATAGATAAAACATAACACAAAACACACAATAATACATATTCCGCAGTCATAGTAAATTAAAACATAACACAGAATACATAAAATATTACCGAAAGCCTTAACTTTAATACAAAACTGAAAGTTTGTACCATAATACATAACCGAAAACCCTCACCTTAATACATAAACAGAAAGCCCTAACCATGACATTATTGGGTACGGTTCCTAGCATCCCTTCTCCTTCTCGCATTCCTTTCGAGGGTAACTCTGTTGGTCTCGTGACCCCTTCTCCTTCCTTCCAGTATGTCCATCCACATTGGGATCATGTTGTGTCTTCTCCGACCCAACTTCACTAACCGGTGCTCTGGCGTTAAGATATCCCCTTCGTGCGGCGGCCAATCACCTTGATTGTCATACACGTGAAATTCTCCACTCCATGTGTCGATAAGCGTTTGGATGTTGTAATAGTAATTTACGAAGACATTTGGATCGTAGTTCCTACATTTTTCACACATTTGTAAGTTTCATCATCCAGATTATTATAAAATTTTAACACACATTCGTACCTTATTTGACACACTACCATCACATGAACACATGGTATTCCGGTGAGCTGAGGCTTTTGGCAAGAGCATTGCACCTCATGGTCGTTCTGCACAACGACCTTGTACCTACAGTCTCGGGACGTGTACACCCATTTGCCTGCCTCTATGTCAAATGAGATTTTCTCGCCATGTGATGTCACCATGAATTCTCCAGATCTATTGAATGGAACCGCGGTCATTTTGTTAGTCTTCCGGATGTGCTTGTTCAGCTTCAAGTGCGTACGAGTGGAGAAAAGTTGACCCTCTTGTTGGCATTGCACGGCCTTCTCTCTTCTTTCAACGAACCATGTGACACACTTGTAAAACGTCTCCTCAATAATTGCAGCAACCGGTAACCTACGAAAATTACAATTTACAGTTAAAATAAAGATAACCTAAAATATTTCATTAATAGTAAACTATGAGAATTGTGAATAACAAACCTGCGAGAAGTTTCGAAGACATTGTTCAGCGATTCAGAACCATTGCTAGTCATTATTCCCCAACGACTCCCGTCGTCCATAGCTTGATAAATCTTCCATGGCTTAGCTGGTTCTTCCTCGTCATTTTCATTATACTTGCCACATGTATCCAAGTATGTCAGCCAATCAGGATTTCGCCTTCCGATTGCATCAAGGCCATCTTGTAATCTTCTTCGCTTCTTCTTTTTAACCATCATCTTGAAGAATATAGAAGCAACCTTATCCTGAGTGTGTTTTCCAAAATTCTCAAACACGTGTTGAGAACAGAACCTGTGGGCACACTGCCCGTTCTCCTCTGACCAACCCAAATCATCTTGAATGAACACTTGTTTTATGCCTATCTAAGAAAATAGTAAAAAAATTCTAAAAAATAGTAAAATTTGGTTTGCAAGTACATATTCATATGGAGATCATGTTGAACGGTTCGGATCGACCGTTAGGATTTTAAAAACTCAAATATTGAGCCATAGCACGGAGGCACTTTATGCTATGCGTAGCATATTAGCAAGATTATATATATATATATATAGACTATGGTGAGTTGTGAAGTAAAACGTCGTTCTATTTCACGTCATATTTTCATTTTGAAAATCCAACCGATCCGAACCGCTCAACATGTTCTCTATATTGAAATGTGCTTGGAGACTAAATTTTACATTTTTTTTGAACTTTTTTACTATTTATTAAGCCACATTGAAAATCGCTGATCCGGTGGTCCAGAAATTTTTACTGTTTTTACTGTTCACAGTGGATTAGCGATTTTAAAGTGGCTTAATAAATAGTAAAAAAATGTAAAATTTAGTCTCCAAGCACATTTCAATATAGAGAACATGTTGAGCAGTTCGATTGGTTGTTTGGATTTTCAAAATGAAAATATGAGCGTGAAGTAAAAATGACCTCTTACTTCACAACTCTACATGGCCCAGCTCTATATATATATATTTAATAAACGTATGATACCAAGAAATAGTGGATGGCTAATTCAATTTGATATCTGCTAAGATAATATATATGCATTTGTGTTTGTGTTTGTATTATTTTAATTATAAATAGACCAGCACGTGAATTTCATAAATTTGTTAATAATTTTGCATTTGAATATGTAAAATAGAATTTGATTCCGATCCATGACAGCTCTATTTGCAGTGACTTGAGAATGAAGAGACTGAATTTTTTTTTTTTTTTATCTGACCTTGCATTTAGTACTCCACATGTCCATGCCTAAGAGCATATTAATTGTGGTGAAATTAAATAATGTAAAAGCAAAATAAGGAGTCAATATTTAGTTTTTGGTATTGTGGCAAAGAACAATGCTCTCTGTGAATGAAGTTGCATGTTCGAAATTTGAATTAGAGGTCCTTTAAGTTTAAAGTAATTTGAGAATGATTTGATCATAGTTAGAGAAATAAGATTCCAATGATCTGTACCAAATAATTAGTTGTCATGGATTTTTAAAATTTAATATATTTTGAATCAATTTTAGCTTGCTTTCTAACGAGTTATACATTTAATTTTCATTTTCATTAATCTTTCCAAATTGTATCTATATTTGTATGGACTAAAATAATTGCATTTGAATATAAAATTTTCATAATTTTGCAAGTTCATTTAAATAAAATGTTCAAATGTATATCGTTGATTTTTTTTTTTTGTTGAGGTTGGGAAGCATTGTAATGAGTTAACTTGATAATTTTAACAATATTCCTCTTTTCAAATGAAAGATTACTTGTAATAGTTATTTTGACACTTTTTACAAAAAAATAAAATAAAAAAGGAAATTAATAGATATGTTAGAGTGAGGCTACGATATTATGCATACTGCGGATCGGTTCATACTATGGATCAATATTTCAATTTTCAAAGCTCAAATAGTTAATCTGGACCGTTCAACATGATTTTCATATGAAAATGTACTTGCAAACTAAATTTTACATTTATATATTTTTTTTACTATTTTTCTAGATAGATAGAAAATCACTACTTTTGAATGGTCTAGAATTTTTAGATCAAGTGATTTTCTAACTATCTAAAAAAATAGTAAAAAAAATATGAAATTTAATCTGTAAGTACATTTCCATATGAAGATTATGTTGATCGATTCATATTGATTGTTTGAACTTTAATAATTGAAATATTAATCTGTAATATTGACCAATATATGCTATACATAGTACCGTAGCCTCGCTCAATATATTATTGGACATATAGATAGCCTTATAACAATCAAATTTCATGCAATTTAAGTAATCTTTGATAATGGATCAGGGATTGTTAATATCATATCACTTAAATTTTAAGTCACTTGATGTACCAGTGAAACATACACCAAATTTTATTTATATTATATAGACGTATATGAATCATGTTCACATTGTTGGATTTTACATTCAAGCTAGGTTTTAAATATTGTCAATATTATAAAAATAAAAAATTATCAAGTAATTTCTACTGTCTTCAAATTAAGTTTAAAAAGTTTATAAACGCAAGGTTGGCCTTAGTTGTGTATCAATTAATTGGGGGATTCCCTCCCTGACGGAAACCAAATATAAAATATCTATGGAAATGAAATGAAAGAAAAAATGTGTTAAATTTTTCAACCTTACCCGGAATTTTATAAAAATAGCAACAGTCTATCTGCTTCAAAAAAAAAATCTAATTTTGTCTAACATTTGAATGCACTATGTTTAGAAATATTATATGTAAACAATGTTCTTAAGATTTCTGCTTGAATGCACTTTCAGACAACACTTCTCGACAAAATGCCAGATTTCAGATATAATATTGTATAATTCCTTAAATTGAGAACAGTTGATATTCTTCGTGAACAACCAGCCTGGTTAGAAAAAGAGATGGAGACAATTTCATGTCAGCCTTCAGTCTAAATTAATAGCACTTTAGAAGAAGTATATTTTTCTTTGACTGAACAAGTCTCTTAGTTTATTATGATACTCTTTTTCCTTTTATTTTATAAAGGTGGGTCAGCATTGCAAGTGATCTGACGAAACTTTCTTTCCCCCATGCAGGTATAATATCAGCTGTCTAAATTTTAGCCTGAATTAGAACATCTATAACAGCGATTGTTTATAAATTGCTAATTTGATGTGGAAGATTGCTAATCTAATTGCTGGGTTGTACCATAATTACTTAATTAGCAAATTTGTTTTAAAAGAAAACGTTTTGTTAATGACACATCGCTAATTGATTGGTTAAAATATATTCTTCAGTATCTGTACCGCTCTCTCTCTCTCTCAATTGCTAATTGCAGCATTGGAGTGGTTTGCAAAATTTGGCAGAGATCATTGGAGTGGTTTGCAAAATTGTCAATTGTAGATGCTCTTACATCTACTTGGATAGCAGGGATAGCAGTCCGGTACAGATTATTTTTGTTCTATTGAGAATAACCCAACCGAACCGACCGAATTAAAATTCCAAACCGATCTAAAACCAAACCGATTAAACCAATTTAAACTTCGGTTTGTTCGGTTGAACCGAATATAAACATTTCAAGTTACAAATAAACATTTTAAAACTGGTTGATTCGGTTCAAACTGATTTGGATAACAGTTTTGATAACCACACAAGCCGATTTTTGATAAACCGATTTACCGATCCATTATAAACCAATCCATTTTTTATTAAACCAGTTGGTTCAGTTCAAACCGATTTGGAGATCCCAAAACCGAACCGTATCATTTAAACTGAACAACAGATCCAATTAAACCGAAATTTGCCGTTTCGGTGTATAACCGACTAAACCGATCCATTTGAACACCCCTAGTCCGGACCTTGTCCATTTTGGTCAAATCCAATTCCAACCGTCAGATAATGAATTGACAACCATATTAGGAGAAACTATTTAATGGATTCAGTAAGCCGGAGAGAAACTGAACATATTTAGCATAATTTGATACTGTTTTAGCAGCCTGAGTAAAAATTGTGTTAACTAAGGACTTCACAAGTAACAACACTTGTACCAAATTTCAGTTCCCACTGAATTTGCTCCCGAAAAAAAATATTATTTTTATCTACAGTTTTCATCAATTGATCATGGATTAAAATAAAAATAAACTCTTTTCCTAACAAAAGACAAATTGATTTACAAAAGAGGACATGGATCCAGAAACATATGTGGCCAGTATACTCTCTAAATGTCATATTTGCAAATTCTACATAAATTTAATACAATTGTATTTACAGAATCCTATGCATGATCCACCCCACCCTGGGGCCCGGAGTCAAATAATTTCTTCTGATGAAATTTAAAACAAACAAAAATTTTGAACCCATCTATAAAATTCAAATGAATGGGGGTCCTGAATAACAGTTGTTATGGAGTAGGATTTGGAGCACCAATAAAACCAAATCCGACAATTGTAAATGCGACAGCTTGTAGGAATGCGTATACATGGTAATTATTATTTCCAAAAACGAGATTATATGAAGCACACATAAATAGCAATGCTGCAAGTACAAGCTCCCATACATAAACCCTGAAAACCAGAAAAAATATAGTACATACTCTTTTGTCAATATTAACATGGTGCTGAAAATTTAAAGAATTATGCTGTGGAACAATGTATTTTAAAGTATCATCTCAGTTATGAAATAAATAAACAATTAAGGTGTCGACTCATTGGACATAGTTCCATTGAACTTGTGCCACAGCACATTAACCCTTAGATAAAAAAAAAAAAAAAAATGTATGCATCCACTTCAGGTAGAGATGGAGTGGTATAAATTAGTACACTTTTTTATGCAACTTTCCCTTCAGAAATATTTGAGTATAGTGGGGAAAAAGATGAAAAATATAAAGATAAAAGTCAAATTGTAAGGAAATGTGAAAAGTATAAAAAAATAACATTCACCTTTCAGAGCATTTGGTAGGGGCAGGTTCAAGTAAAGGGACCTCTATATCAGCCTTGTCTCTTATAAGCTGCCCTTTCTTCTCTGTAACAACCCACTGATTCACACTGGATGTCCCTAGTAGGCCAACAATGGCTGCTCTCATTCTGTGCAGTGCCATCACGTTCTCAAACAATATCCATAAAGGCATCAAATGCAGAGAGCTGTGTAATTCAATGGTTTACATAAGAAGAAAAGGATGAAAAGAAACTGTTAAGTTTGTCGTAATGCTAGTTTACCGATGCAAGGGGTAATAATTCACGGGGTGCTTAGCCACCCCTGGCAATTCTGCTGATGTTATTACCCCCTGGCAATTCAATGCCTCCTGAGAATGCTCAGTTTGTTAAAAGGAGAGAATTAAAAGAAAATTACAAAAGAGAAACTAATGACTAGCATAGCAAAATTATCGTATATGCCCCTTTGAAACATTAATATTTTATGCACTTAAAATCACCTCAACTAGGATAACATCAGCAGAATTGCCAGGGGCGGATCTATGTATAATTCACGGGGTGCTTAGCCACCCCCATGATTTTAAATTTTTTTAATTAGGTATATTGAATTTTTATTTTTCTTAAAGTTTTTATATAGTTCAGCCCCCTCATAAATTATCACGCGTGTACTTGTAGCCTAGTGGTTAGAATTCTAATTCAAGTCCCGGCCATTCATTATGCATTTTAAATGTTAGTCCCCCTCCCCCTAAATTTTCTAGTTCAGCCCGTGAGAATTGCTAATAGATCCAGGGGCCCATGACAAAAGTTAACATTTTAATCAGAAAGAGAAAGATTACCTAGGATTTCTAACTGCATTGAGGATTGTAATTGTGGTCGGGATGTAGACCAATCCCCAAACAGGAATCTCCACTTCAGGGACTAAAATGGAGACGGGGATAACCACACAGTAGAAGCAAAATGTGACAATTGGGGCTATCACTCGCCTCACAAAGAAAAAACTATACAATACATGAATCTTTTTCAATAGCGATACCTCCTGATCAAAGCAAAGATAAAAACAGGTCAGGCCAGTACTAGACATCCTGGTACTGAGCTGGTAGGTTTCCCAAAACTTTTGGTTTGATGCTAGATCTAACATTTTACCTTATTTGCAGTTAAACCCACAAGCTATCATATATTACGCAAGTGCAACCAACATTGAGAATGGAAAATATTCATATTCCAAGAATGTTCGGTGTTAATCGGAAAATCAAAAGACGTGTGCAGGTTGTGGGTCGCATACAAGAAATGTTGAGTACTGTTGCAAATACAAATTTTGCAACAAATAACCTTTGTATAATTGTATTTATTTTGAACAGCAATTAATTTTCAGCTTTTCAGGTACTGCGTTTAAGATTTCAGACCAACATTGTAGGCTGAAATAACATTGAGCTTTATTAATTAATGGACAGGGTAAATTTTTTAAATGCAGAACCTATAGGGCTCATAATGTTGTGCATAAACTCAAAAAGGTATGAAGGATCAGTAAAAACAGAGAAGATGCTTCTAAAAAAAATTGGAACCTTGTTGGTGGCAATGTCCCAACCCATTTTTCTAAATAAATAAACTGCGCCACATGTCCACCGGTGTTGCTGGTGCCTGTATGCTTTGAGTGTACTTGGCAGTTCACTCTTCACCTATGAGACAACATAAAATCTATTAACATATGCTGAATGGGCACACATGATACTGGTATCAAATGGTTTACTTTGACATGTTCATTTGTCAGTATTGTATTTTTCTTCAATATGTTATTATATAATATCATGTTTTATTTCATCTAGTTTTATTTCTGTTAATCATAATGAACAGAGACAAGAAACAACATACTCTGATGTCACCAACATATAAAAATTTCCATCCCTTGAGAGTGGCTCTGACGGCCAAATCCATGTCTTCTACTGTAGTGCGGTCTTTCCACCCTCCAGCTTCATTTATGGCTGAAATACGCCACACACCAGCAGTACCTAATTCATTGACCATGCTGCCATCAGTCAACTTTAGTGACTGATTTAAAAAGGTACAAGTATAAGCTTGGAAAACAAACATCAATAGATGTCCTTTTTTGGTAGCACAGGCCTTTAGAGCAAATATTGGCTAACATAGTTGAACGCCCCAGGTCCTAAAAAGGTACAAGTAATTAAGATCCAATCAGGTCACTGTTTTCCTTTTTCCTTTTTGCAAATTTTAGCAATTATTCTACTGTATTTTGCAAATTGCAACAGCCAAAAAAAAAATACCCCACATATGTTGTAACTGAAACTGATACTTTGGATATTGTGCATTCGTCACGTATGATACCAATTGCTAAAACCAAAGTCATGTCAAGCAATAGAAAAAAAAAAAACATAAGAGCAAAATGAACAAGAGGTTTATATAAACTTGCTTGATGGCCAGGTTTATATAAAATCTATACCAAACAAATAAAATATGCTTTTCTAAATTTTAGTTCATTTGCAAAATAAAAAAAAATAAAAGATACAGTTTATAAAAAATAGAGGCCAAAATAACATCCAAAAGAAAATTTCTTTTTGGAGACATTTATCTAAAGTTGAGGTGTCATTTGACAATACATCAAACAAAGTTTGTGGACTGCTGCCAATCTGAGAAGTGTCAGCTGCAATTTGAAAAGACACTAAATGTTGAATTTGTCCTTACCGTTGAAGCCAAAGAAAGAGAAGGCAGTAGAGCCCGACTCCTGCTCGACTTTAAAATGGTAGTCGAGAGACATCTTCTGGATACGTGTCATCAGCAAGGCACTATAATTAACTGCAAAACATAACCCAGCCAAAAATAAAGGCCAGGTCAGTGTTCGAATCCAAACACATATTTGCAAGGAACACCCCTGTCAATCCAAACATTTTTTTCTAGTCAGGAGTGACCATTACATTTAAAATTCATTTAATGTACTGTATTTAGAAATATTTATTTACAAATAGAATGAATTCACTGACAGTACTAATTCCAGCTTGATCATTGTTTTATTTTGATTATTTGGCTCTTTTCTTTTTCCTGTTTAACTGTATATCTAAGGATCTGACTGGAGTTCCAATTGAGACATAAATGCCCAGATGAGGTTAGCTGGTACAAAATTGAATTAAATTGAGGCTTTGTTTACAGAACAATGCTCGGCTGGGGCTTAGCATTTGGATTAACTTTGTTTCTTTAAACTGTGGTCCAATTTTTGCATACATAAACCCAGCACCTAAATTATATTACTTTGGTTTTAGTTCCATATGGACTATAAAAAATTGACGAAATATAACCCTTCACATAAGAAATATAAAGGTAGGATGTCATATATTCAAATATCTCCAAAAGGTTCGGTCAAATTATGAAAAAAAAACAAATGTCAGGTATAACCTCCAATTAGAAGAAAGAAATGGTGTAATTTGCAAGACAAAAAAAGATGGTTCATTATTAAATATATGAGTAAAAAATTCTTCAAAAAAATATATGAGTAAAATGAAAAAGAACTAACCAAAATCCCAGCGAGTTTGTACAAGGGCAATTTCAGGATTGTGCACAAGAAATGGAAGTGTTTTCAGGAGGAAATCAGAATCAGGCTGGAAATCTGCATCGAATATGGCAATAAAATCACACTGCTTAGCATAGTGGTGCTCCATGCCTTTCTTTAATGCACCAGCTTTGTAGCCTTTCCGGTTGCTTCTGACCTCGTACTTTATGTCTATTCCCTTTTTTGCCCATTCTTCACATTCTACCTTCACTAGATCCTTTATTGAAAAAAGGAGAAGAGGGGGAGAGATATCAGTTGATATGATAATAGACGAATTGTGAAAATATAAAATGTCATATGAAATTATGTTTGGGGGAGAGATATCAGTTGATATGATAATAGACGAATTGTGAAAATATCCATGTCATATGAAATTATGTTTTTTTCTTGTAAGTAAATATCTCCTAAAGGAAAACTATAGAAATTTTATGTCTTTTTCTTGTGTAGCTAAACTAGATGCTGGTAAATTGTGACATTTGCAGGGTGTGAGATGAATTTTCCTCGATTCACATACCCATGTCATATGAAAAACATTATGTTCTTTTCATATAAGTAAATCTACAGAAGAAAAAATATTGGAATTCACAGCCCTATAGATTTTGTTATATGCAGCTAAACTTGGGTCATTGCACTAGCAATGTGATGAGTATTCAAATATAACTATCTATTATGAGGTAGGTGCCCTGAAAATGTACAAGTTCTTGAGTTGACATGAAAATAAGGTGATATAAGAACAAAAATTAATTGGAAATTGAAGTCATATAATGGTAGTATGTAAGATGCCTGATCACAATAAGATAAAAAATATTTTTCTTGAAACATGACCAATCGTTGAACTCAAGTTAATCAATCCATCAAATAAATATACATAATTAAACATGCTATTTTGTCTTTGACCAAGTCTACGTCCATTGTTCAAAATTGAGTTGTTGATGACCTTGTGCTCAGTTGGAAATAAGCAAAATGTGTTACAAAATGAAGAGTCAAAGGGTAAAGACTAACCAAAAGCTTACAAAAGGAACGGTTGGCCACAGATATGAAGTAAAGACTGGCCAAAAGCTTTCAATTGGGTAAGCTAAAGTAAAGACTGACCAAAAGCTATCAATTCCCTACTTTTCCAAGACCAATTTGGTCTTAAGAGTAAGATGGAAACATCTCCAATTCATAACATTTCACAACTAGACTTAAATATGCCCAGATATTTCTGAAGAGCCAAATAATCTTGTAGTAGTTAACTACCTAACTTCATATATATTTAGAGGTATCTTTCTCTTTCCATGCACTAGTAAGTAGTGGCTTTATTCATACTTGTTGCCAACCAGATCTAGACCAGAACAGGCACCAAAGTACCAATCTTACGGAAAGAATCTAACTTTGACAGAAAACCTTTCACACAAGCTAGCTAAGGTTCCAACTATGGAACCCACATGTCATACCAATCTTTTAACAAAAGTTGTCCATTACTTCTGAATTTATTAGGAAGTAAATTACCTTGTTATTTTTGGAAAAGTGAAATTCTTATACAAAGTGTTGTTAGCAGAAAAGGCTGTATACACATAACTGTACCGATACATAATATGTTGGCTAGTGCTTGTACTAGATTATGTTAAGACTCCAGGAATCACAAAACAGCTACCTACCACCAGCCTGGCATGCTGCCACAGTATTAGAATCTTAGGTATTATTCGAATTCTAAGCACAAAGTATTAAATTTTTTCTAGTACGAAGGCTCTCAGAAATTTTTCAGTCTGACCATCCTTCATGTGCTCAATTAAAAGTATACTGAGGTTATTCCACACAATGCTTTTGCATATGACTATACCTTAATTAGCGGGTCAGTTGAATCATCTAATATCTGAATTATAATCCGATCGGGTGGCCAAGTCAGTGCACAAGCCGCTCTGATAGAAAGATGATATACCTGTATATTACAAAAAGGCCCACAAATTAATTAAACTCAAATCTCAGACAAGATATGTAGTGGGAACCAATTAGTTACATATAGAACAAATATTTAGGATAGCTCATTGAATGCCATCTGGAGAATTCATGAAATTGAGCTAATTGTACTGTTACCTCAAAAAAAAAAATTGTAGTGACAGTGTCCAGAATTATCACTTTCCTGTTAATTCCTACAGATAAATAACTTCATATCTAGGAATAATAAAAATTGTAATCTCTAGGTCAAACTTTTGTTTTGAATTGATTAATTCCAAGATAAACCAAGATCTATCTAATAGCTCTTCTTGTTCACTATAATGATAACATTTTTAATTTTAATTCGTCCCAACTCCCAAGCAAAAACTAACAAGTTCCTCCTAGAACTCTGATTCCTGGATTATCTTGAAACAGTCCAGCGTTTGTTTGTGAAAGACAGAAACGAAATAACTATACACTATTTTTTTTTGGAAAGAGATGGAATCACAAGTCCCTCAGGAATTAAGATCTTTCTCTTCAAAAACCAATCCAATCTTAATTGATTCCCTAGTAAGCAAGCTAAAATCCCCAATGGCGAGAGAAAGAAATCGCTCACCTCCTTCTCATTGTACATGGGAATCTGAACAAGCACCATGGGGTAATCCAACCCCCCCTTCTCAGCATCTCCTCCCATGGCCTCCCATTTGTACCTCTTTTCTGGCGTTCGCCGGAACAGTTTAACATATAAGCTGACCGCGCTCATAAATACTGCCTCCAGCAAAAGCATGAAGGACATAGCCATGCATAGTACAACCGCCGCATACAGGATAGGCGCGATCACGTGCGCGCGCACATGCGTCCCGATCAGGACGACATTGTCGAACGAGGACCGGAGGAGGAACGGACGGAGGACGTTCTGCCACGTGGCGGAGTTAGGACCGTCGGACGTGGCGGGGAGCGCCATTTGTGCCGAGAGGGATGGTTTGGTTTGGAAAGTGTTTATCTCTGACTCTGTGCCCAATGGAGAGAAACTGGGGCACTGCCGCACTGGGAACGGTACAACGCTTTTATAGGATATTAAGCATTCATATCCTCCCCGGTACCGTAAAAGGGAATCTTTTAGAATTAGTGGATCTGGACCGTTTTTTTAACTTTACACGAATCTCAAAGCCCAAATAATAATGCCCCTGCGTTAGCCCGAATCTAAAAGCGAAGAAATTTTTTTATACATATTGGAGAGGAAACTCTTCAGAATATTTTAGTACCCAAGCCCCAAGGTAATAAGAAACAACTTTTCCACCGCCTATGCTGTTCTTTCAAATGATTTTGAAAGCTATGATTATTTAAAAAGAATTCAAGAACATTGGTCCAAACTTATTCTCCTGTGTGCTGTAGTATTCTATTATATGTGGGGCACCCCCTCCAGTCCCTCTGCTGAGATCCGACATGGATGGCACATCGTTGGACCTAGATCACATGAAATAAATACAGGATTGGTGGATTTCTTTTGAATTAAATATGTATTATGTATATGCTGTCTAAAGAGTCAAGCTAAAATGACATCAGTGTCATATGACACTAACTTCAAAATTGATTGAATAAACTTTAAATGACTAATTCAAACCGTTCAAACCGATTTACTTTATGAGTGATGCGTTTACATGCAAATTTTTTATACGAGTTATTTTAGTATCAAATCAAGCAGTAAAAAATGTTGAAAAATGAATATATTAAAATTAACTTGAACTCACACATTTGACCGCTTGACTTGATACTAAATAAATTCGAAAAATTATAAATTTTGCATGTAAACGCACAACTAAGGAAGTAGATCGGTTTGAACAGTTTGGATTCACCGTTTGAAGTCGATTTGATAGGTTTTGAAATTGATATTATATAGACTAAAATGACACCGATGTTATAGTAGCCAGACTCCTTTCTAAAATAAAAGCAGCGGAGGGTGCTTGTTTTGTTTTTTTTGGGTTACAAAGACCCGCGGGCATAAAGAATTAACATTTTTTTTTTTGCTTCAAACACGCCCGTAGGCATTCCATTCAACAAAAAAAACATGCTTACAGGCATTACAGTAACCAGAACATCCTCATGGATGCATTTCTTATACTAAGCCTGACTCTCTAGAAAAGAAAAGAAAAAAAAAAAAAAAAAACCCCAATAGCTAAAGAGGCAGAAATTGTGACCAAGTACTATATTCAATTCTTGAGAATACTATATTCAATTCTTCAGAATAACATCTAAAAGATACTCTGAGTATATCAAATCTTTAATAAAAAAAAGATAATTTTTTACAATCCTAATTACTTAAGTATGAAATAACATCTAAAAAATACTAGACTTGTGTGGCCTACTGATACAAATTGTTTAGGAACTAAATTATAATTTATTTATTTTAGTTTCATAGCAACTTATTTGACTCACTAGAATGGAATTTGTGGGGTGCGGTACCGATGGGTATTTGACACAATTCATTGGATTAAATTTGATTTGATGTTTCATTAGAGCCGTTCAATCGGCATTAAGATACATGCAGATAGTTTTAGAATTCTTGCTAATTAAATATATAAATTTTAGTGCAGATCGAACGACTTCAAACATGCATTAAACCGAATTTAATCCAATGGAGTACTCCATATACGAAAGGTATGCAATCCAATTCCTCAACTTATTTAACTTTTTTCAGTTGTGCTCTTCTTATCATTTTTGCTTATTTTTTATTTCATTTATATGAATCTAATAGGATTAATTTATGAGTAATTATATTTTCTCCATCTATCTATC
This sequence comes from Carex parvula, assembly GCA_025461045.1. NCBI lineage: Eukaryota > Viridiplantae > Streptophyta > Magnoliopsida > Poales > Cyperaceae > Carex > Carex parvula. The sequence continues at coordinate 847,118 of JAJGRW010001173.1, read as the reverse complement.
CCCTATTTCATTCTCCAACTAACTAATTCCATCTTCTAACTATAATTACATATTCTAACTACTTAATGGTCCCTACAAATTAATTACCAAATTTTCTCCCTTTATTTCTTTCCTCTTTCTCCCTCTCTCTCCCACCTTCGCCTCCACCCGTCTCTCCCACCTCTCCCTCTCCGCCTTCGCCTCCCTCTCTCATCTCTCCATTCCGCCTCCGCCTCCCTCTCCCTCTCCCACCTCCGCCTCTCTCACCTCTGCCTCCGTCTCCCACCTCCATGAACTATTTACACTTACACGATGAGGATGAATACTTGCTCGATGAGGGATGAATACTTGCATGACGAGGTATGAATACTTGTGCAACGGACAACTCGAAAGTATGTCATCATGAATCTCATTTGAAAGAGAAAATTGTGTTGAAGACGTTTGTGGTTTTAGATTTGCAAAATTCCTCACAGATCGTCAGAAATATTGGTTAGATTGAACGGAGAAAAAAAACCACCTCTAAAAACGTGTAAAAGATGGGTGAATGATGTGTCCAGTTTTTTTTTTTAAATACTTGATATCTTAGGTGTGAATACTTGATGTATTATAGATGAATACTTGATTTATTATATGTGAATACTTGCGCGCTCTTGTAAAATTAATCGAGGTATGCACATATGTTTGTAATACTCTTGATACATAAACTATTTACACTTACACGAGGAGGATGAATACTTGCTCGATGAGGGATGAATACTTGCATGACGAGATGTGAATACTTTTGTGCAACGGACAACTCGAAAGTATGTCATCATGGATCTAATTTGAAAGAGAAAATTGTGTAGAAGACGTTGGTGGTTTTAAATTTGCAAAATTCCTCACAGATCGTCAGAAATATTGGTTAGATTGAACGGAGAAAAAAAAAACCACCTCTAAAAACGTATAAAAGATGGGTGGATGATGTGTCCATTTTTTTTTAAATACTTGATATCTTAGGTGTGAATACTTGATGTATTATAGATGAATACTTGATTTTTTATATGTGAATACTTGCGCACGCCAGTTGTAAAATATTTCAGATATTAGACGGTTCCCAAATAGTAAGTGATCCCCCAAATAGTTAGTAGTTATTAAAGTAGTTATTGACTGGGAGATGAAACGGGGGATGAATTCCTGGGGATAGCTAGGCTCTCCCTTAATTTATAGCTTTGAGGCAAGAAGGCATTTACTTGTATACAAATTAAGAAACTCTGTTTTCACCGACTTCAGCATCGTCAAATATCAAAACGAATCTCAATACCTCTGAATCCACATTTTAAATTAAAATCATATTGAATCCAAAAATGAGAAGGTTAGACTGAATTAATGAGGGGGCATTCACGAAAAAATCTCACTAGATCTCTTGCCAACTAATGAACGCATCTCTATATACTAACCTCATATCTTTAATCTCTAGGTAGAATAGTATCACTTGAGAGTAGGTCCGATGCCCATCGGACCTACTCTGGTTCGACGAGTTTAATCACCGTCGATTTGCTTTAAGATTCGTGCAAAATGCTTTAAAGTTTGTGCATGTATGTTTCAATTTCCGTGCGTACAAATCTTAAATTAGATCGGACAGTAATCATGCTCGTTGAACCTAAAAGTAGATCCAATAGGCATCGGATCTACTCCGTTCACGAATAGTATATATATGTACCAACCCCATATCTTTAATCTCTAGGTAGAATAGTATATATATGTACTAACCCCATATCTTTAATCTCTAGGTAGAATAGTATTGTCTTGTCTCCTATTTCAACCTTATTTTTTATTCAAACCCCACGAATATTTTCAATAAGAAATTAAAAAATAGGCACAATGTCAGAGTATGACTATTAAACAAGCTTTAAAATTTAAAAATTCAAACTTAATAAAACTGAGAAAAAGGATCTCAAACAATTACAATAGGACTTCCTTTGAATTGATTGGGCGAGGTGATCATATCAAATTTAATTTGTTGTACATCAAATTTAAGGATTTGTGCATAACCTTTTTTGAAGAGAAATGTGAAGGTCTGGCTTTCAGATTTCATTAATAGACACAAGGAGTATCAAAGTTGGATATGTGCAGAATTGATCTGTACAGATCTTAAAATACTACAAAAAAAATACATGTGAGAAACTAGTATACGTGTGACACATGTAATTCCAGCCTTTAACTCTTCCTAATTTTGTTAATAAGGACCTGTTTGTTTGTTACGGGATTGTGCGGGATGGGATTTTAACGGGAATGGGAACCCACTCTTTAATTTGCGGGAATCCATACTTGTAAACACACACATGATTGATTATGAGAATATATTGAAATGAGTGTTTAGTTGTACTGTGAAATTAGCTATGAGAAATTTTATTTTTCTTTCTAAAATATTTAATCTTATAGAATTATTATTATAAATAAAATTATTAGATGTAATTAAATAAACTGAATTAAAAACAACATAACAATATTAATTAATTATTATTATATAAAATACAAATATTTATTATTTATAATTATATAAGATGTATTTAATGAGATTGGTCTATTTTTTTTATCTCATGTTTGTAATTTCTCTTTATTTTATGAAAATTATATTGGTAGATGTCGCATTCCAACTTAATTCGTAAAAAGAAAGAATAAATAATAATAATAATAAATGACGTATTATTTTATTTCTTAGCATTAATTTTTATTAATATACAATATTGAATTTTCTCTTGATTGTCAAATGATTATTTGATCATTACTATTAATATTTTTATGTTGCATTAAATATAAAGAGCAGTCTTCAGACCGAACAAAAAAAAAAGAGAGGAAGATGTTGTCCGAATCTAAATTTCAGTTAGTCCCACATGAGTAAATTTAAGTACAAAAGAGGAGTATATATATGGGCCCTTGATAAGTAATACCTAATGCATGAGAGGAGTGGGGCCCAGAAAATAAAAAGGAGACAACGTGATAATCGTGAGGAGAGAGAGAGTGATTGAGAAATTGAAAATGAAGTCTTATGAAATTTTTCCTACAAAATTATATTGATGTGGAAACCGAGGTAGGAAACAAAATGAAAAAAAATATGAAAAAAAACATGCAGCCGAACGCACATAGAAACCACATCTGAGAATTTACATTAAATAATCGGCTTTTATAATCTCTGTATTGATATTGCAACTTGTTCGTTGTATTGATAATTTGATATTGCTGCTTGTTCGTTGTCCTCGATTGGCTACATGATCCGCCGCATGCGCCTCGAAAAATGAGCTCCCAATTAAACCTAACAGCTTTGATTTTACAGCTTCAGGGTCTGTTCGGTGACACCTGTTCCTATGAGTTTTAAAAAGAAAATTAGTGGTAATGGTATTTTTATTTATATGGTATTCGGCAGCTCATTAAGAAACTCATTACCTTATCTATTTTGGAATTCATCTTTACTCTCTGCACTATCTTTTGTTGGAAAAATAAAATTCACTTGGATTTCCGTTATTTTTCTCAAAAACTGGAACTTGAAGAATCACCATCAAAGTACTATTATTACTACATACTAGTTTAAACAAGTATTATTAATAATTACTCCGTTTGTTTAAATTAATGAAGTTTAAACTGAAATTAATACTTGTTTAACTTCACTCGGACCTAATTAAGACTTGTTTAATTAATTAAACTAAAATTAATTTGTACAATTAAGCACTCAATTAAACAAACACAATTTAATAGTACAAAGGCTAAAATTAATTAAACAAGCACAATTTAATAATACAAGAAATTATTAAACAAATATAATTAAACTAGCAACACTTAATTTTTTCATGCATCCGAACACCTATATTCTAAAATTTCCCATGGGTTAAATGTCTTTGGTTTTGATAAAATGAAATTTCCATTCCCATATTAAAAATTCTCATTCCCGCAAAATTTCCATGTTGCCGAACAGGCCCTCAATATTTAGAAACCGTAGTTTGGACTTTGGAGAACAACCGAACTTTTAAAAGGGGAAAGCTGTTTGGTTTAATCAGACTTTCACTTGACCATGGCTTCTGTCCAAAATCGGACAAAACCATATCAAAACATTGCGGTTTTTGCACTTCTAAAAAAAAAAAAAAAATCTAGTAGAACTGGATTTTCATATAGTTAGACGTAACACTTGGTTGCTATCTTTGGACCTTGCGATCATGTGATGTGCATCATGTGCTACATGGCGGAGAAGTTCGCTTATTTGTTTTTTGTCACTTTATGCTGGGATGGGCCCATCACATGGGAAGGGCATCTGCTGAAATCCGAAACCGGTAACAGTGATTTTGAAATTTCTGCAATTCGAATTCAGCCGTCGAACTGTTTCAAGATACGTGCAAAAAAAAACTAGCTGTTTCGAGATACGTTCTTGGAAAAAAAGTCGATGGCTAGATTCGGATTGCAGAGATTCCAAAATTACTGTTCATTAGTTTCAGAATTTCAGCTGATCCCAATTCCATCATATGGGCAACCACCAATAACATAACTAGATCCTTTGTTTTTTTTTTTTTTGTATTTTTGTTTGCCCTGCTAATGCTGATGAAGTACTGTGAACATGGTATCATTTAATTATGTTGTTTTAAATGTGATTGGTATTGTTTTTCTTTTTGCCTATTTCTGTACTTGAAGACGCTCCTCCAGTGTCTAAATAATGTGATTAAAATCATAATTAATAAATATCTTCCGAATGTTATGTAGAAACTTTTTGAAACTAAATTAGATTATGTCAAAACGACAAGAATTATAATTTGTACTGAAATCGTTACAAATTTCTCTATAATCAATTATTCTTTTTACACAATAAAACTTCTTTGTAATTAACAACTATTTAGTTGTTTGCTGACATAATTAATGATATTTGCTTTCACTCTTATGCTAAAATTGTCACGAACCAGCCGCCAAACCGGGAGTCATGATAAGAGAGGCACCCTCGCATTCATCTTTCATCCCGTCAACCTACGTCGCAATAAAAATAACAACAGAAACAATACAAGGTCAGCTACAGAACTCGGTAACTGATTATTTAACGACACACTTCTCTATAATTAACTTAATTAAACAACCATTCAAACAGACTAGATTAATCCACACAATTTCACATCAAAATTATGTTTGTATATTAAACCGGTGATAGCACCTGAATCTAGATTATCAATAAAACAAGTCACACAGTATCTATATCATTTCATTTCACGCAATCATATCATTTCACAAATTCCCAGAACACACAATTATATCATTTCACAAATCAAATTCGAACCTCAGACCCACTATCCCGTTAAATATGCAGCATAATCTAATACCCAATTCAAACATCCAATTCAACCATACAAATCGAAAAACACAGATTATAGAAAAGTCCGATTACCTGATAGCTATTCAGAAATCCAATTCGAGTTGCAATGACTATTCATAATCAACGCGACGTAGTCGAATTCCAATCGAACATACAATCGAATAATATCAATATTAAATTTTTTATCACAATATTTCTTCTCATTTTTCTTTTTCTTTTCTCTAAGTTTCTCTTTTTTTCGGTTTTACTCTTTTCATTTTCACTTTTCATCATTTTTTTTAACCTAATCCAATAAAAGAAGATAATGACCATATATAAAGGGGTTTTTTAACCGTGGTCAAAATTATTAAAGGTGGAAACACATACCCGGCATTTTTATTAATATCCCTAATTAAATACAAATTAATAATTATACCCAGCTTGTGTATTTTTTCAAATACCCAAACCGGCCAAAAAATAGCCGGTTGGAATTAAAATTAGGACCGGCCAAAAAATGGCCGGTTGGGAATACTTCTTTTTTTGTGTTCCAGAATTTATAAATACTCTATTTTCTCTCCCCTCCCTCTCACAACTCACTCAAACTTTCAGAAGAGAAAGAGAAGGCATTTCCGAGGAAAAGGGTGATTGCAGAGGCGATTTTCAGGTATCTTTTTAAAAAATGTTTAGGATTAATATAAATTGTCTAACAAACCGTAGATCTTACCATGACACCAAAATCCGAATTTCAAAAAGGAGAAAGTGAAACCGCACGCAATGCTCGCATATCTCTCGCTAAAATTTTTTGGACGGGTGAAGCCTGCTTGAGGAGATGTTTATCTCATTTTCTTCCACTCAAAGATGTTGAAAAGTACATGACCACGGATGATCCGACTATTAGAAACGTTCTTGACGAGAACTTCGGCGATATCAACCCTCCACCTGAATGGGAAGTGTGCCCCACATGTCTTGTCAAGGGAGATATTGCGAAGATGTTCTTTTGTCATCTCTGTGGCATAGCCGTTCACTCCAAATGTATCGACAAGAATGCAGGTTTTGGTAAACGACTATCATTTCCAAATGTGGGAGTGTGTTGCGTGCTGCTGCAGGCTTTCGAAGACGACGGGATAAAGTTCCACTACTCGTAAGCCATAGTCTTTCTCATATGAGAATATGCTTCGTAGTCTTTTATGTTATACCAGATTGTAATATTTTTTGTTTGAATTTGTAGTATTTTTATGTTTGGATTGTTAGATTTTATGTTGTAGACTTAGCATTTTGTTATTGCTATTTTATTGTTTATCTATTCGAACAAAACCAATTTATTTTAGTATAATTTAGCATAATTATCATATTTTAGTATAATTTGCTAAATAAAAGAAATCTAAAAAAATATATAAATACTACCATAAAAATATCATAATCTAATCCACACATAAATTTAATTGCCTAAATAATATAACAATTTAGTTCTACAATTTAATTCTACACGAAATTCTAACTAACACAACAATTCTAACAATTTGTAAATTAATCTATACACGAGATTCACAGCTTCTACCGGTCCTAGTAGTTTATGAATTTTTTGTAGTCATGGCGAGTTACAACTTTTAGTAACTACTGAAACCGAACTATTGATTTGATTCCAGCGTGTCTCTCTAGTGGAAACAAATCAATAGTTCAATTTCATCTAGCAGATAGAATAAAATAATCAAACTTTTTACCGACAATTCAGTTTTTTAATTTCGAAAAATAAAAAAAATGCTCAAAAAGCACAGATAGATTATAAAAGAGCAGTTATAATCGATAATAAAAGTTATATGTTTTTGTAGCGTTTTTATATGTTATTGTAGCGTTTTTGAGCATTTTTTATAGGCTATTTATTGTCATTGTAGAGTTTTTATATTTTTAAAAAAATTATATATAATAATAAAAATAATATATATCACGTTATTATGATTTTAAAATTTGTACTTCTACCCATTCAGTAAAATTTCTAATTTAAATTTTCTGACTATATATCAAAAATAAAACATTTTTTATAAATATAAAGGGTTAAAATCCCCATTAGTTTTGTGCCCCCAACATCATTATCTCTATTTTCAAAGTCTAAATAATCGATCTGAACCGTTCAACATGATATTCATATTTAATACGTGCTTGGATAACAAAATTTTAGAATTCTTACAATTGTTTTACTAATTATTTAGAGAGGTACAAAATCACTACTTTCAATGGTCCGGATCTTCTAAAAACATTAATTTTGTATCTATCTTAAAAAATAGCAAAAAAGTTTCAAAAAAATATAAAATTTTGTATCCAAACACATTTTAATATGAAGATCATATTGAGAGTTCGGATTGACTGTTTGAACTTTAAAAATAGAGATAACAATATTGAGACATGATGAGTACAAAACGAACGGAGCATTTTAACCCTACTCATATTTATAAATCCAGATACAAATAATTGTATGTTTAGTATAAGAAAAAGGTATCATTCTTTGATTCTTTCCCGTCTTATCTGTTGGTTAACGAAATAGAGTAAAAACGAAGGCCAGAAAGACTCTTTGAAAAATCTCAACCGTTCAAAGACGTTCTGTAGATTGCACGAATCTACAAAGCTCAAATAATACTGCCCCCTGAGCTATCCTCGAATAAGCACCGGACACGTCGGTCACGCAAAATATGAGATATCTCAGAGGATACGCACTTTTTAACCTCTCAGCGACTCATCCTCAAAGTCAATTTGGGTCCGATGCCCATCGGACTCAAAGTGAGTTTGATGGGTTCTATGACCGTTCGATCTGCTTTAAGATTCGCTCCAAAACTTTCGCGCATGCTTTAAAATTCGTGCGCACAATCTTGGAGTAGATCGGACGGTCCCGAAACCCATCGGACCCAAATTTGAGTCCGATGGGCATCTGACACAAGCTGTCCTCTCCTCATCCTCAGCCCTCAGCGCCTTCAATTTACACCCTCTGACCTATCCGGGTACCACGCAGGTAACCTGTTCGACAATTTGCTCCAGTGAATAACATTAAATTTACACACTCTGTTCGCCCATGGGCTTGGTTCCCACTTCCATTGGATGCGAATTCGGGTTTAGTGCGATCCATTTCAAGACAAACCCGTTGGCGAATAGAGAGCGCTTCATATTTTTTCCTCAATCAAACACTTATAGAGGTTTGATGCATTCTTAATTCTGTGTGTCTTTTCGTTTCAAATTTTCAGCTGAGGTTTCTCGATTTGATTCATAAGGATTATTTTTCTGAATTTTCAGAGAATTTACCAAAGCTCAGAGTAGAGGCGAGACATCCTGCTAGAAAAGATAGCGCTAAGGTCAGAAACCGCCGTATTCTAAAGAAGGTAAAAAAACTATTTATTTGATTAGCCTGAAATGTTATAAAACTGAACTAGATTTGATTTTAATAAGATATAAGTTATATAATGATTGCTCTAACGCAGAGCTGATGCCATTGAACCTAAATTTACTCTCAGATTGTGCAATTTAGTACTTACATACTTTAAAAAGCTAATTAAAAAATGGTTAAAAGCTGGCAACTTGGTAGCAGTATTGGGTATGGATCAAACCCAGCCTGGTTAGCATCTAGTACACATTTAAAATTTCAAGTGGACCTTATAAAGTTTTTATTTATTTTTATTTGTCAATTTGTTCTAGTTTAATGGCACTCCTACAAAACCGAGGCTGTCAGTATTTTGTTCTACTAGAGAGCTTTATGCAATGCTAGTTGATGATCAAAATAAAAAAACCATTTTTTATGCAAGCACACTTCAGAAATCCATTCGCGAAGACCCTTCTTATACTGTAATGGTATCTCTCTCTTTCTCTCTCTCACAGACACACACATTTTCAAATCTGCAAATGTGCATTGTGATTTATTTTTGTGGATTTAAGAAATGAGCACCAAATGATATTGTCGAAAGGAAAAAATCGATGCCTTCAACAAGTAAATACATAATTTGTTATATTGAACATATTTTAAGACCTCAAGACTGAACTCTAATTCTCTAAACCCATAAAAATCTTCAGCAAGGTGATTTATCTATAAAAAGATACACACATTAAAAAATGTATAATTCGTTATGAGTTATGACCATCATTTTTCGTGCAAAAATCATTTCCATAACTGCATTTGAGTACATTCTTCTTTGACTATTTGCTTTAGTGTGTCTATGCTGGCAATCGTGTGGTGTGATTGGCATTTTGTTTCTATTTTGGGTTTTAACTTTGAGTACAGTAATTAAAGAGTCTTGATAGTGGCAGGCAAAAGAAATTAACGAGCCCGTGAAATTAAAGAGGTACACAGATTGAAAAAGGGTAGTGTACCAGACAGAGAACTACTTAATAGGCTTATATAGGTACAAGGCATGTTACACCTGATGGTCTCTATTCTTGCAAAAGTAGTCAAGCTTTCTGTTATATCGTATGGTTTATCGGATTCACATCACCTCAGGTTACCTGACTTAAGCAAATTACGATCGGACGGCCCATTTAATATGACACGAATCTCAAAACAGCCCCCTACAGTCACAATAGGCACCGGATTTGAGTTTGGCCCATATAGAATTAATCTGGGCCGGCCGTTGTAATTTGCTTGAGTCAGGTACCTGGGAGGATATCGGTCCATGGTTTATCTGCTTCTAAATTCATTCCTAATATTTCAAGGAAGCGGCACAAAGAGTAGGAGAAGAGCTGGTGAAGGCATGTAAGGATATGAAAATAACAGAGATATCTTCTTATGACCGAAATGGTTTTGCAAGAGGTGAAAGAATTATGGCTTTTGAGATAGCCATATCTGAATATGGATTTTTACCTCGGTAATGTTCATTTGTTTATCTTTGATGGGGATTGGATTGTAGTTAGTCCAGTTTAGACAGTCCTACTTGTGTATTTAGAACTTGTTTGGTTTGCAAAAGTTTTGTGCCTTCATTTCTGTTCAATTTATTTTTTATCTTATTAGGAAAACTACCTAAATGCTTTTGGAATTTGGAAGAGCTGCTTTTCCCCACTTTTTGTTAATAACCTGTTGGATTGCAAAAATAAAAAGAAATCTGAAGAAATTTGGCTGTTTACATAAAATAAGTATGTCATTTTGTTGTTTTTTTTGCCCAAACTCTCGTTATTTCAAATTGTAAAAAAAATATAACACGGTTGGAAATTTTTTGCAATATTTTTTGAATACTTCTGTGGCTAGTAGTATTTATATATAAAAAAAGAATAACAAAACGGACAAAAGGTAGGGGTGTCAACGGGTACGGTAAGAGTCGAGTGAAAGTATTTTCATACCCGTACCCATTACAAATTGTTTTTACCAGTACCCTACCCTTACTCGCTACAAATTATCTTACCCATACCTTACCCTTATCCGTTATGGTTACCGTTATGGTTGTTGGATAACGAAATAGTAGTGGGTAAATAACGGATAATACTAATATAATAATTATTTTTATTATTTATTAAATAATACATTAAAACATATATATTCATACATGTATAGTACTTTATTAAAAAAAAATTTGGATCATGCTAAGTGCAAGTAAACTAATTAAAGTACTCTTTCAATGCTTATTAATATATATAATATATATGAGTAGAATTAGGGTGTTCTTAAGCTCACCAAGCCTCTTTGTGAGCTTAACTCAAAAACCCATCGGATTGGTTTCAAGCGACGTATCCAAACCATTGAAACCGATCTACTTCACGAGTGATGAGTTTATATGTCAAATTTTTAAATTTTTGAACTAATTTAATATAAAGTCAAGCAGTAAAAAAATGATGAAAAATGAACACATTAAAATTAACTTATAAACCATTTTTTTTTACCGCTTGACTTTATACTAAATTAGTTCGAAAATTTATAAATTTAATATGTAAACGCATCACTCTTGAAGTAAATCGGTTTCAACAGTTTGGATGCATCGTTTGAAGCGAATTCAATAGGTTTTTGAATTAAGCCCACAAAGAGATTTGGTGAGCTTAAGAACACTCTAGTTCTACTTTAATATATATAATTTTTTTTTATGATTGGTAACGGGTACGAAATAGGCTTTACGCTTACCTGTTTAGATAACAAAAAAAATCTTTACCTGTACCTATACTTGATAAGTTTATGAATTTTTTTTTTTTACCTGTATCCGTCTTATCGGATACGATATGGATAAGACAAACGAAGAAAAAGGGTGCCATTAACACCCCTAACAAAAGGAATCGAATAGCTTCGACACTATACATACTAATAGAATAAGTTAGATAACACTAATATTTATGTTCATAAATCTTTTGTCTTAACATTAATTTAAACCTGAAGAGCAGCAAAATCTTCATATTTCAGATAACCTCTCTCTGTCAGCAGCGGGACACAGACAAGCAGATTTTCCTTGGACCTATCTTAAAAGCAAAATTGAGGTTTAGTTATACATGTAAATACATCATAAAAAACTAGAGCACTGATCATCCCGTTGTGGCCTTATTTAAGGAAGAAACGGGCGCATGCAAAAGTTTAGGCCTTGTTGCCCTCTTTGGGTTTGCATCTAACTTTGGGCCTAAGACCGGTCCATTTCATTTTTCGAACCCCGTTCTTCAAACCTTTCTACTAGTTCGGTAGTTCCTACGTCGGAAGGACTAGATCATAAAAACTAATATTATAAGGGATCCGATCTAATATACCCCCCCACCAAAAGTTTGAAAAGTTGGTTTGGTTTGAACACCGCGAAATCATTTGTTAATATTTGATGCTTTGGAGGGAAAACCGAGAGAAAGAGAACGAGAGACTGAGAGACTGAGAGAGAGGCAATTGATCGGAGCTCGCTAAAGTGTTGGAAATATCGGTAAGCTTTAACATTTTGTTGCCCTTCCATGTTACTAATCTCTAAAACCTTTTACTTCAGTTTTTACACGAGATATATAAATGCAATTCTATCCGAGCTACGTACTGAGCTCGACCGTCAGTTCAGATCTCGAATTGATTCAGCAGTTATATCCTTGATTTGTTTTCTTTACTTTTGATGCCGTGAGGCACCTCAATTATTCACTTATTTCTGTTCGTTTAAGAATTTTTTCGCTTTTGCTTTCATCTGAGCTCCGTAATCAGTTTAGCTCTTGAAATGGATCCAGCTCTGATATCTCCGATATTTTTTTACTTAAAAACTTTCCAATCCTGCATATCTATGCTTCCGTTGTTGGTTGGGCGATCAAAATAGTCTGATCTACATAATCTCTTCTCAGTTCGATATTTCTACAACTTCTTCTCAAAGATCTAGTACAATATTCTACTTCTGTAACCTTGTCTTGCTTCATCCTATTTTAGCTGGTTTTTTTCCTGCTATGTGATCGTCCATCTTCTCAGTATGCTTTCTAGTATTGCGGGAATAATCTCATTCCTAATCATAATATCCTGATGTTGCACATAAATGTACCTTTTGTTTTATCTGAGATTCTAACATAAGTAAAGCTTTAATGTCTCAAAATTTAGATCAACATGATACGCAAATCACATATTCAATTTATTTTGTCTGTTTGCTTCTGTCAAAGGTAGCCTAGAAATGGTTATTACTGCTGTAACTTAACCTGATAGTTTGTAGAGATGCAGTTTAAATGATCTTACTCCTTTTGGTTCTGCATGTTATGAAATTTAAATGGTGTCCTTACTGAGAACATATCACTAGTGAGTCATGTTTATTTGGTTATTTAAATTGTGATTATAATTAAATTATTAAAAAAGAGTATAACATTGGAATACTGTTGACAGTATATCGAGTAAACTTTTCCTGATCCAGAAAATGTTTAATATCTTAGTTCTTATGACAATATATATACATATCATTTGTTCAAATTGTCATATACATTTTTTCTTTGATATTTCAGGTTTCTGCCTCACATGTATATTGAATTAATTAAGCATCAATGACAGAGGTTGAATTCCCAAAGCCCCCACGGGTTAGTTCTCTTATCTATTTAATATTTTTATTTTGCTTTAATGGCATATATGCTGTTTATTTGCCATGCTATTTCTAATTTAAAAGGAAATAATGTAATTAAGGAACATATATTTCCATACTGTTGATTTATATTTTTTTCATAATAACACCTGTATTTTGATTCTGTATAGGCTGTAGCAAGCGGCTGTTGGAGCTTGGGCAGCAGCCAATATCCTTCTGGCCGTTTCCCAAAGGTCTCAATTGCAATACCAGTCGATAAACCAAAAACGGGGACAAGTATCAATCTCTCTCAGGAGAAGCCTCCAAAAGATCAAATTAAGCAGCTTTCTCAAGAGATCACCAGTGAAAGGGCCCCTCCATGGATAAGCCCTCGAGCTGTGCAAAGAGAAAACCTGAACCCGAACTTGAGTGAGAGTTTGTTGGGGAAGAGAAAGGAAACGGTACAAGAAGGGGCTGTGGCTGGTGCAAGTGGTCTTAAGTTGAGACTGTGGGAGATTCTTGGCGGTGGTTCTCAAAATAAAGACGCGACTGGTTCACCCAGAATCAGGAAAGAAGAAGCTGTTAAAAATTTGAGTCAAAATCAAAGTAGTATTGCAAAAGGGGAACAAGGGCACACTAAAATTAAGCCAACAGAATCTGGAGAAGTTGAAATTGCCAAGAGAGAACCCATCTTCTGACCCCATTGAGACTGATTCTGGGAGCACAAAGCAGGCTGAGACGAGGCGTGTTACCCGCTCTCTTACCCGCACTCGGCCCCCCCCTCAAGTAACCATCAACCAGGATAAAGGGAAATCTGAACCTGTTACGAATGCTGAGCCCGATAAGTTTTCCTTTGATGAAATAGAGCCGAAGGAAAGAGGCACAAGAAGAAAGAATCCAACTGGAGGGTCAGCTATATCTCCTAAAGGGCCTAGTGGGGCGCGTAAAAGAGCTAAAATTGAGCCGAGAAAGATCAATTTTCCCAAAAGGCCCCTTGTTTTTGGGACAGAGTTGAAGGAAACTTCTCCAAATGAACACATCTTGTCTCCCAGCAAAGAACGAAGTGTATCTGCTAATGTGTCATACCAGAAAGAGAAAACTGTTTCACTTAATTCAATTACAAAAAAACACATTCTTCCCCCAAAACATGATGCTAGAAATTCTCTGAGAACACCTTTACCTCGGAATGCAAATCAGGCTGACAGAGAAAAGGAGCATTCGTGGGAGTTCCCTGTAACTCCACCAACTAGTACTGAAGAGCCTCAAGAGAAGGGGATTCCAAATCCAAGAAGGAACAGAAACCAAAAAAGGTCAGTTGAATGTAAGCAGCCTGCTTTTGTGAAACCTACTACCGGTTTTTCTACACATAGAAGGGAGTCGGTTCAGAAGGCCCTAAGTTCCCCTACCAAAAATGCTGAGCCACAAAGGAAGAATGTTCAAAACCAATCAACCTACAGAAACACAAATGTGTTGAATAACTTTAAGACACACCCTTCTGTTGAAACTGATACTGGTGTTTCTACACGTTCAAGGAAGCCAGTTAAGTTACTGGCAACTCCAGTTACAAGTAATGAGATGCAGTCTGAGAAAGCTGCTAGTACAAACAGAAGCTTGTCAAGTGGTTTTAAGCATTCTGCTTTTGCAAAATCCAACATTGGCACATCTACATATAGGAGGAAGCCAAGAGAGTTAGTGGCAAGTCCAATTGTAAGTAATGAAGTGCAACCTGAGAAAGAGGCCAGTGCATCTACACAAAGAAATCGTGCTGAGTTGCCAGAAAACCCAGCTGTAAGTAATGATATGCAAATAGAGAGAGAAATTGGTGCAACCGGAAGCATTTCAGGTGATTTGAAGTGTGCTGAGAAAAATAGGGTTCAGTCACCAGCAGTTCCTGTCACTACTAATGATGTACAACCTGAGAAAAATACTCATGCAGGCAGCAAGTCACGTGATTTCAATGTTCCCACTTTCACACAGAGAAAGCAGTTTGAGTTTCCTGTAAGTCCAGTTAATAAGGTGCAACCAGAGAAAGACGATGATAGTCCCTTGTGTGATGGAAACATAAGCATGTCAGATTATTTCAAAAGTCCTACTTTTGCAATGAATGGTACCAGCTCTTCACAGAGGAGAAAGGCTACTGAAGAAGTTTCGGACCAGCCAAGAAACTCTAAAACCCCAGAAAGTTCCAGATCTGTGTCTGATTTGGGTTCGGATTCGGATTCGGATGTGCAACTATCGGTATCATTCATCTAAATACATGTCTTTCTTAAGCATTTTGTTTGTTTGAGAAAAAAGGACCAACATTAAAGTGTCTTCCTAGCATTGTCTACCAGAAAATTGCATCAGATGCATTTCTTTTTTTAAACTTAGTCATTTTTATGTCTATGGCTGTTGAATAATATTTTGGTTAAGAGTAATATGCATATTATAAAAGAGTAACACAACATTTCTACTGAAGGATATAAATTTCTTTTATTTTTTTTAATATATACATTTTACCTTAATTTTGATTATTTCAGGATGACACTAGAGATAGTCCCAACATATCAGAAGCTAAATCGTCAGAAGTTGAGGTTGAAAGAGAAGCGGAAAAACCATCTCATCGAACCCCAGAGGAAGTCTTAAAGACAGAGAGTAGTGATGCAAATGGCTCCTTTAAAAAAGGTACACATTGATACATGTGTATACTGCTCCTAAATCCAGCCATTATAGCATGTAACTGACACCTTGCCACCTTTTGTATTGGGTTTAAGAATGATCCTCTCAATCTAGCTTTGGTCCTTGATGAATTATCAATTCAACACAACACTCATTTTTTGCTGATACCTGACCTGACTGGTAGGTACTGAACTTAATGAACAATGATTGCAAATTGTAGGTTGTAGAGGAAAGTACAAGCTCTTGTCCTCTCCAGATACTCCCATTGAACAATCCTTGCCAGTCAGGACAAGAGCAAGGGCAAAGGCAGTAAAAACAGATGTAAAAAGGAGCTCCATGGAACTTTCCCCACCTATTCCAGTTGGTTACTTTGGTATTCATCTCTCTATTCTGTATCTTTATCATGTACATTTTTTGCTGTTCAACATTTAGTTTTCTTCTGATTTGTATTACCTTTTTCATTTTTCAGGAGGAGAAAGCAATGAATCTGAGGACATCTTGAATCAATTACCGGATAACTCGTTGGCAAGGTCTTTGTCTTGAAGATTTAACATTTATTTTTTCTTGATTGAAACATGTCAAAATTACCTCAAGTAATCATCTTCCAAAGAAAAGTGTTATATTGGAGGTTGCTTTCTTGAGTTTGTTATCTTTGTTAACTTACCTTTTTTTTTTCTTGTTTTAGTGCTGTGGGCCAGCTTGCCATTATTTTAAGAAAACTCAAGTTAAAGATAAAGGCACAGAAGAACAAAAAGAGCTCTGACATACTCTCCACTGTCACTGAGAAGATTGAAAAGCAACTGAAGGATGCTGAACTTCAAATGCAAGAAGACACGTAAGAATGCATATACAATCTGAAACTCAAAATTTCATACCAAAGATCTCTTAAAAGTAACAATCTGACAATTTTCTATTTAATCAGAAGGAAGCTTGTCATGAATAGTAAATCAAAGAGGAAAGAGTTGGAATCAAAATTTCAAGGTATTTGAATGATTTATGACAAATCTTACTTTGCGAGGGCATATGAGAACATATCCGTTTAACAGTGTTATTTTAATTATGCAGAACAAGCTGAGAAGCTAAAAATGATACATGACAAGTTTAGAGAGGAGGTTAACCAATATTTAATGGACTGCAAGAGCTCTCTTGAGGAGTTTGATGCATTTCAGATGGAGCTCAAAGGAACTGCTGACAAACGAAGTAAGTTGCATTTTCCAACTATTTTTTTTCTTAGTTTTTCTCTTCTTTATGTTAATTAATTTTTTTGTCCTTGTTGGATATAATAGAGGCACAGCATAGGAAGCTTGTAAGGCATGTAGAAGAGAAGATAGAGGCTCAGCTTACTGATGCTGAGACCAAGATAACAAGGGTGCAGAAGGTACATATGCAATATTCACCTTTTTAAATACTGCCTGTGTCAGACCATATCTTCAAGTAATGCCAGCATTTCTCATTTTGTAAACCTAACATCTTTTTATATATTTGCAAGTAACGCAATTTAGTTATGACAAATGACGAAGTAACCCCTAAGTGTTTCCTTTTTATTCATAATCTATATAAATCAGTTATTAGTTAATTACAACCAATCAGCAATGGCTTGAATTAAATTCAGTTAGCTTACGTAAGGAACAGTTGGCCACTGTTAGGGGCAAAATTGTAATACTTACTGGAGGATACCTTTCTCAAACAGTAATTTAGTGCTGGGTACTGTCTGAAAATATTAGTCCACTGTTTATTGTACAAGTTAGGGATGATAAGTGTTGCTATTAATACAATAAATCTTGGTGTAATTTCCAAAAGTTCTGCATTCTTTTGCATGGCTTTGCTTTCTGTTGAGAAATTGGTGTATACTCTCTTATCTATCTCTGCTTTGCTTGAAGTTGCACTCGGGCTATGTCAAGGTTATTGTTGCAATTATGCAGCTTGCAAGCCACTTAGCTTCATGCATACAATATTTGTATCAAATGGTGAGCACTTGGCCAGTACTGGCCCTCTTTATGGCGAGCATTTCTAAGATGTTCCGTTTAGGGCTTCTGGTCTAATTAAGCTTTCTGTATGGATGACTCTTACAGTCCTGCTATGCTATATATTTAATTAACTAAATCTTGTAAAAGTAGATACATAATATGCTGTTAATATATATGCCTTTTACACAATATGCAGGAAGCTGAGAAAAAGATGAATGGCTTAAAGCATGTGCTGAGGGGGTGGATTGCGGAAGGCGCTACTTAGGAAATAACATGCTCAATTGTATATTTTCACAATACCATAATTTCCATACTTACGCTCAATTGTATATTTTCACAATACCTTTTTTAGTATGAACTTCGTTTTTTTTTTTTTAATTTCAACTGCAAAATTGTTCTAGTCTCTGGGCACAAGAAAGAAATACATAGAAAATGTCTTACTTTAGTTAGTAGCGTTTAATGTCGGTGTTTGTTTCTTGTGATAGGGATGGTGAATTTTTGCATCGCAGGTTACGTTTATCTGTCTATGTTTGTCAGATAGATATACTTGTTTATTTGCAGTAAATGAAGCTATTCCTCTCTCTCTTTTTCTTTTGCTCGTGTATTCTTTTCTTAAAGGTGGTAATGTTGGGAACTTTTGCTTCACTGAATTAATTTTTAATAAATTTATCTGAAAGGAGCATTAGTTACCAGATAGGAACTCAGTCATACTTCCCAAGTTCCTGGTATGTTACTGTTGATCTTCAATTTATGAAGGAAGGATTGAAATGATGAATACAAATAAAGTTATTGCTATTCTGATTTTATTTTTACAAGAGGATTATAGTGGCTATACACAGACCCCAACGGTTGCATATACCTATTATTAACGGTACTATTCTATTAATAGAAAAATGTAGAATTCTTTTTTGTAGCTCCCTTGTTCTATTTTTAGCCAATGATGAAAATAAGCTATATAGCTTTGACGGTAATTAAATAATTAATCCTAAACCCTATTTATCTTAATTTTATTTCTCAACATTTACTCTGGGCAGCACGATATGATAAAACCATTTCTTCTTTTGCTAATCTGGAATAAAGTAGGTGTCATAAGTACAAGGCTGAAAATGAATTGCTACAATGTGATGAAGTAAAAAAGAAAAATTTCACAAAAAAAGGACCTAAAGAAAGAACCTTCCTCTAGAAACATGTTTCCCTATCTCAGCTCATCTTATGTTTTTGGTTTGATCATATTGTGTATCGGATCTGATCCTCTTTTCACTCTCCATTTTTTTGTCTCCTTTCTACTTTCACCATACAAATCCGATGCCGGCCTTGCTGTTTTCTCTAATACTGCTGTTCCATTCTTCCTGTGGAGATCTGCTTTTGCCGAGGTGAGATCTACTCTTCTAGTACCATGTACCATCCCTATATGGATAGACAAAGTGAGAATACATGCTAAGAGAACAAGGGGTATATTGGAATCTCTAATGGCAGCCATTGTGGGTCTTTCAGTGAGAGGTAGCAGTGTAGATTTTGTGCCAGAGCTTTATATATGGCTCTGTTTCTAGTGATTGTCTAAAAGTAAAAGAGAGTAATGCTGGAATGGGACCACAAAACAACCAGAAGTGGAGATTTAAACTTTAAAGAGTACTTCTGGATTCAGTTCAATCATTTTGGAATAAGTAAAAGCATAATTCAAGGCTGTTTAAGAAGATTCCGACAGTGCCAAGGCAATTAAAGTGGAAGAGTCATCAAGAAGACTTTTACTTTAACTGTTTGTAAAAAAGAAGATTTGGAAACATGGGATTCTCCGTGGCACTAGGGCTACGCCAGTCCTGATAACGGGTCAGTGCGTATTAGAGAAGAGTGACCCGCTACGCTGAGTGATGGGGGGTTTTCACCACAATACCATTAGTTCGTTTTTTGATTCAACAAGTCCCTTTGATGGGTTTTCATCTTTCTTCCTTTTATTTTGCTTACATCCATTTCTTTTGCTTCTTTTTTCCTTCAAAAGCAATTTAGAGAAGCTCCTACTCTGACAATATCATTTTTGAAGGCAACTACGTACTTTCCTATGTTGTCACAAAATTATTACATAGTTCAAGAAACAAAATAAAGAAGAATAACTATAATTGTTAATTCAAGCATGTGATGGAGCTAGAAAATCGTATGCGGGTGCCAAGTTTATAATATCTAGTAGTCATTAAACAAAATTGAAAGTAACAACATCATTTAATTTATAAGAGTAACCGATAAATTTTTTTATGACATAATTTATACATTAAGTGTTTGGTTGAGATCTAAGTTTATTTCTAACTTAGGTTGTTCTAAGTTATTTATATTTGGTTGAGGTCTAAAGTTATGTCATAATCTAATTTATTAAGAAATAATATTGACTAAAGAAAAGAGAAAATAACATGAATACTTGTTGGCCCGAAATTTTTATTAATACCCTTCTCCAAAAAAAAAAACAAAAAAAACCTCTTTTTCTAGGAAATTCGAAAAACACTTAGGTCGGAATGACAATTGGCGGCCCTATTTTTGGGGGCCGCCATTTGTCGTTGTGGCCCCAAGAATGGAGCCACCAATTGTCATTGCGGCCTCTATTTTACTATATATTGGTTTCCAGAGTCAAAATTTCATTTATCACCTTCACCCATTCTCTCTCCTCGGACAACTCTCTCTTCTCTTCTGATCTGTAAGTTTTTTTCTTTTCAATTTTATTTATATTTTCAGTAGGTTAATAATTAATTTTGTTAAATTTTAATTTTAGGTTTGTGTGTAATTGGTTTGAAATTAGTCTTATGGTATCCATTTACATCGGTGGTGAGGTTTTACATGGGCCTAATGGGGTTTATCACAGTCTTGGGTTTGTTACTGTGATCCCAATAATGCCTGGTACTAATTATTTGAGAATTAAGATTATTATTTGTCAGAATTTGAGATTGGATCAAAGTCAGTATTGATGACTTATTTTATATTTATTTTTATTATTATCTGATGAAACAAAAATACATCTTACTTGTCTATATTTTTATGAAAAATGAAACAAATAAATAAACTCACATCTATTATTTTTGCAAATTATACTACAACAAAATAAACACATAAACTAAAACAAAACTAAATCTATTCTGTTTTCTTAAAAAAAATTAAAGGGGCCGCAATGACAATTAGCGGCCCCATTCTTGGGTCCGCAACGACAAATGGCGGCCCCCCATAATTTTATATTTTATAATATTAGCAATTTTTTGTGTATAAAAACAAATTTATCCATTATTATTATTATTATTATTATTATTTATTAAACTATTTGTTCGCTATAAAAATAAAATAAAGAATACATATTCAAACTGCACAAGTACCTAATACTTAATTTCATTATTTTTTTATTACTTGTTCAGTCTTACATGTTACTAATAATATATTTTAATTAATTTATATTGCAGGACTAACCACCATAAGCCCAAAGTCGACTGGAGCCAGCGTCTTGTGGAGGATTACCAGAAAGTACGATATCCGTAGGATCACTTATAGACCCCGCCTATGGCTGATGATGTCGGTTTGGGGGCTGGGCCTTGGGCATTGAGATATGTCATTTGGTACCAGAGGTGGGATATGCCGTCGGTATATCTACAGGGGCACTATGGTGAGAGCCTTCGACGAAGACTCATTGGTGATGCCTCTAGGAATTACTTGCCTTTTGGACTGGTCCAGGCTCGCGCGGTAAATATAAATGAAACCGACATATTTAAAAATTAAATATTTATTTATGCGTTTCTCTAATAATAATGAAAAAATATTTTGTGCAGCTTTTGTCCGGTATTAGAGGAGTGGCACACAGCCTGGTGTGCATGGCAAAGATTGGTTGGAGAGCAATAGGATGTCAAATGCTCCAACACAGTGCACCAATCGTAGAGGACTCTGGCTGGGACAGACGCCTCATTGGCATGTTGCACGACAATGGGGAGAATATCAATTGGTGTGAGATAAAGCTGACACCACAAGATCCGAATCAGTCGCGAGTCGTTATCTACAATGATGAGATGCCGTCACCTCCTGTAGGTGATTACAAGTTAATATGAAAGTGCCATACACAATCATTTCTCTTTAAAAATCTATTCTTATTAAGTTATCTTCAATTTTGCAGAGGATAACTCGGGTTGGGCGTTCCACAACTGGGTGTTGAATAACAACGCATGGAACGCTTACTATAACAAGTATGGAGTTCCGATGCAGATTGGCGAGGTCAGTGATTTTCTGTATTATTTAATTAACTTACTAGTTATTTGTATGTAGCAAAACTAGCATTGTTTACATGCAGGATGAAGCTCCTACCTAGCAGGTCAACCCTGAGTTCACTATGACTTACCTTACTGGAGATGATACCGGGTATAAGGTATAGAGCCTCCACAGACCACGATACGCAGAGACCAGAGAGCACGACAACGAGGCTAGTGGGAGTGTGGCGCATGCTGAAGATGCCTTTGCCTTTGCTATATTTGGCTCAGCGCCTTCGACCACGTATCCTTCTACCTGGGAGGCCGATCCATGGTAGATGCGTACATAGGCGATGATCTAGGAGGATCTCCCATGGGTCCGCTGTACACAGTTATCTTTGCAGGAGGAGGATCTCTGGGTGGCCGGTGCGGCGTCGGAGATGGATGTGGACGATCTCCAGGATGACGAGGAGGAGGAGGAGGTTCACTTGACGCGTCAGCTGCCGCCCAGAGACCGCCATCCACCTGCTAGGTTGGATCTCTCCGGTCGTCGCTGCCGTCGTCGTTAGGTTTTTATGTTTTTTTTAGTTAGATGGATTTGTAGGATTTTATGTTTGAATTGTTATATTTCATGTTTGGATTGTTATATTTTATGTTGTAGACTTACCATTTAGATTATTTAGTTTTGTTGTTTATGTAGTCAAAAAAAACCAATTTATAACATTAAACAAAATTATAACAAATAAAACTACAATAAATATATAACATATTATAAAACATTACAACAAACAAAATTATAATCGTCAATTATAAAAATATAACTATAAATTATTATAAAAATTATAACAAATAAAACTATAATAAAACATTACAACAAATAAAAGTATAATTGTCAATTATAACAAATTATAACCGTAAATCATTATAAAAATTAGAACTGTAAATTACAAAATATAAAAAAATTATAAAAAAAATACAGTATTTTATAATACATTATAAAATGCATAGCGTTTAAAAAAAAATAAACACCAAACCGCCCAAACGTGGGGTAGTCTGGTGTGAAGAGGTGACCGCCCCACTGTGGGGCGGTTTGATAGTGAGAGTGGACCGTCCAAACATGAGGCGGTTGTTTTTGAAATTATTTTCATACCGAGGATGGAGGGTATTATAAAAATTTCGGGAACTTCATTTGTACCTCTGCTTTTAAGCAGCATATGATTTTTCCCTTACCTCTTTGCTAACAAATTTGTACATGAGAAATTTATTCTCTGGTTACACAACCTGCAACAATGAGGGCCCGTTTGGAATGTGAAGCCATGTGACATATGGCTCATAGATTCAAATTTATTTAAACACCTTTAACAGGAAACAATAACTAGTTAACTACAAATCAGGAAACCCGAGGGGCACAGCATATTTTTTCTATTTTCTTTTTCCTTCTTTTACCATTTTACCCTTCTGTTACTATTTCTGTTTTTTTACAGTTTTCTTTTTCTTTCTTTTTAGACTTCTTTTCTTTTCTTAGCTCATCATCATGAGCTACCTTGTATTTTCTTTTTATTTGTTACAAAACTCTTGTAACACCTTATTATCAATGAAATGAGAGCATGACTCTTATTTTTCCTCAAAAAAAAAAAAAACAATACCACAAATCAGACTATACTGCTAGGTTTCATATACAATAATAACAGTGCTACAAAATAAGAAGATCAGCTTTATTCCAAGAAAGTACATGATCATCATGGGCAAAAACTGAAACCTGCTTGTATAGCAAGGATTTTATTGAAACTGTCTGTTATCTTTAAACAGCTGTGTATAAATTCATTAAAAAATACCACAATTCTCTGAACTGATATACCATATTTAACATCCTTATTGCGGTCCTAACCTATACATACGAAGGCATAAATGAGGAGTCTATCTGAAAAAATGGATCAGATAAAATCAGGTTGACCCGTAGAGGTCAAACAACGGTGCCACATGCGACTATTAGGGTCAACGTGCCTGGTGGACTTAATAACTTCAGTTATAGGCAAATACACATAATGTGTGTTGCATGTACCAGTAGTAATTCCACTAAATCCTGCAAATGCACCATGTACCTGCACAATATTGGATAAAACTGAGTTAAAATTTAATTTTTTGGGTTAAATGTTAGACATAACTTGCAGAAAAACCAATTATACCGCATTTTGGCCAAGAACAGTGCAAAGTATTGCGTCAGATGCATTGGCACGTACGGCTCGTACCATATAGGTCGGGTCAATGTACTTCACATCTGCATATAAACCCTTTTCCTTGAAATGCCTCTTTATCTGGAGGAAAAGAGGATCATCAAACATTGAAAAAAATAAGCTTACTAAAGATGCTAGAAATCTCACAATTGTAAATTTAAGACCAACCTGCTGTTGAAGGTGAACTCCAATATCACTAAGAACTACATTCCCCGATGCATCAGTAGCATTTGACTTTTTTAGTAGTTCCTACCAAAAAGAAAATACAGTAAAATCAAGAATAATGAAGCAAAAATTCATAAAATTCATTATAGCTTTAAATGAGAAATAGTTATACTTGGCCTGCTCCTTCAGCAACACAAATCATTGCAAATCCTTTTTTCTCTATTAACTGCTCTAGATGTGCTAGTACGCCACTTTCGCCATCTAAGTTGAAGGGCACCTTCATTTTTCAAAATCATTGTTACAGTGTATTCAATTATCAAAAAGTGGTAGTTCATTGATATTTACTATAGAGTAATATACTAGTATGAAGTATGTAATCCTATTTGTGTCATTTAAGCACGGAAAAAATGATTTTCAGAATTCATATCTGAGCAAGTACGACAAATTTTTAACTTTTAAGCGAGACACTTGCGCGTCCATAAAATATGGACACTCCCCAGTTTCAGTGTCCGTTTCTAGTTTATGAATGCTACAATTTTCTGGCATCCACTAAGTTCATCTCTCATGATACACTCTGCAAAGTTCTACACTGCAACTTCCATACTAAGTTAATACAGAGTCTGGCTACTATAACATCAGTGTCATTTCAGCCTATATAACACCAACTCCAAAACCTATCAAATCGACTTCAAACGGTGAATCCAAACCATTCAAACCGATCTACTTCATAAGTTGTGCATTTACATGCAAAATTTATAATTTTTCGAATTTATTTAGTATCAAGTCAAGCGGTCAAATGTGTGAGTTTTTAAGTTAATTTTAATACATTCATTTTTCAACATTTTTTACCACTTGATTTGATACTAAAATAACTCGAAAATATAAAAAAATTGCATGTAAACGCATCACTCATAAAGTAAACTGGTTTGAACGGTTTGGATTAGTTGTTTAAAGTCTATTCAATCAATTTTAGAGTTAGTGTCATATGACACCGATGTCATACTAGCCGGACTCGTTAATACATTATGTTCTCATGCCTGAGAGTATGCAGATAATTGTTCATGTCCAGAAAAATTGTGTGATCACTAAATTTTTTTAACATCAGCTGATACATCAAAAAAGCATCTGAGGAAACTCACTTCTAGAGATCGAGCTTTACCCATGGTTAAATAAAGAAAAAGAGGAGAATGTAACTACCTCAGGAATGAGACATATATCAATTTGGCCACTAGAGAGAGATGCATGCATGGCAATGAAACCACTTGTTCTCCCCATTAGCTTTACTAGACCTATACCATGAAATGCTGATTGGGCCTGATTGAAAACAAACAACCAGAAATAAGAATATAAATATACTAAAGATATAAACGTATGTTGATGAATAGCAGTGCAAAAATATTTTTTCTCGTCTTTTTCTTTTTGTTAATTACCTCAATATAGGCAGAATTGATAGCCTTTTGTGCAGCTTCAACGGCAGTGTCGAAACCAAAGGTTTTATCCATTAGCATAATGTCATTATCAATTGTTTTAGGAACACCAACCACAGATACCTTCAATTTTCTCTTTCGGCACTAAGATGCACGAATAAAGGGGGTTAGCAGATAATAAGCTTTCAATCTAGGCAAAAGATTGCATTTACAAAAATAAAACAAATATAAAACCTCTTCATGGATTGCATTAGCACCAGCATGGGTGCCATCTCCACCTAGTACAAAAAGCATATCAATGCCCCTTCCCTGAAAATAAAGATAACAAAAAACAAACAGAAAATTAAATATAAACCAAAATTGTAAAATACCTCATATATCACAAAATACGTAAAAAGTTTGTACATACCTGAATACTATCTACAATGTCTGTAGTGCTGGCCGCACCACGTGATACCCCCAAGAAACTTCCTCCTTCTAGATTTATATTTTGGACAACATGTCTCGACAACTGCAATACAGCAAGTGATTTTAAGATTAAAGAATGTTTTGTTCTTACTTCTAAAATTGAGTCAATTGATAGATTCACATTACTAATATAATGATGAACTTACTGGTATTTCAGACAAACCCTTCTCAGTAAACCCGCGATAGCCAAAAGGGATGCCAGCAATATTTTTGACGCCGTATTTCTCAAGAGTAAACACAATCTACAAGCATAAATTATTGCGTTTCAAATCAGAATTTCCCTTTTAGAGGAAAAGTTTGAGAAAGACATTCAAAGCTAGATGTACGTAAGAATCAACCTGTCTGATCACATCATTAAGACCAGGACAGAGACCGCCACAAGTAACAATTGCGGCTTTAACACCACTTGGTTCATAATATATCATCTTTCTTGGGCCTGCACGATGTACCCTGAACACAGAAAATTGTTAATTTTAGAGGGACACAGACAGATAGGTTGTCAATTCGCCCTCAACAAGGACCTGACTTTCTGCAATTAAAAAAAGAAGTAACACTGGCACCAAAAAGTACACGATCCCACTGACATGGTGTTGAAAACTGGCAGCACAATCATTTTTTCTTTCTCCATTCAGCAATATTGTTAGATGGGAAAACCAATTGGCAAATAAAATAGAATCCCAGCAAAAGATAATGATTATAAATTAACACCCAGAATTGTGAATATATAGAAACAAATTTAAAACAGTTTCGTAACATACCATTGCTCGATGAAGGAGCAATCAGGATCGACGCACTCGGCTCCAGCAGAGTTTGGCGAAGCAAATTTTATCACCTGAAGTTTAGTTTAAGTGCAGCAGAAATTGTAACTCCATTTAATTAATCTTACAAAATGGTTTAATTAAGACATGTATTTTGTGTTCTACCTTCAAAAGCGCTCTATCATCATCGTGAACATAGCCATTCCATCCATTATTTAAAGATCCATTTCCATCCCCAATAGGAATTCTACATATCAAAAGAAGATGTGTAACTGTGTAAAATAAATGACCAAACTACCCTTATCCCTTGAGAGAAAAGAAACTAGGAAGGAGCAACTTGGGTATTCTTTTAGGAATGGAGAAGGATGAGATTATAATAAAGAAAATTTCTTATGCGTATAGGAGAAACAAGTACTTCCATCTCTATTTGGGATATGCTTTAGATTATTTATGTTTTTTCATAACATGAAATTTTCGAAGGGGGAAAAAGTACCTGCCCTTGAGGGAAAAAGTGGTAGGTCTTGGTTCTACATGAATAACATCTCTAATATGGGGCAAATTATATCTCCTTTCAAAATCCTCCTGAATTTTCCTTTTCCAATCCGGGTCTGAAAAATCAAGCTCTGGTTTGGTGGCCACTGCTCTTATAACTAGTTTTCGAAATTCAGATTTCACTCTTTTCTGGAATATTCCGATTTTCAGGCTTCTTAAATTACACAACTGTACATTTTCATTGCAATTCTTATGATTTTGCCAAGCAGTATAACCGACTTTACTAAAAGTCGGTACTGAAGCCATGCTTTTATGACTTTCACACCTGTTCACAATAGTCCAAAAGTTGAGTTAACAGTTTATACTTCATATATAAGGAAATATTGAACCAGTTAACATGATACATTTGATGTCCAGTGAGTATAGGTAACTGAATATACTTCATATATTCAGTTTACCAGATTAATAGGAGTAATAGGTACCTGCAACCTGACCCTTACCAGACTGGGACAGTGCTGAGGCAAAAATTGTAGTGCTAGTGTTGTTTTAGTTGTGAAGAACAATATTTGATGTTATGCTGGTCAGATTCAGAACTTACTGATCCGAATGCCGTAAATAAAAAAAGAATGAATCAAGACATGGTGATTCCGTAAATTTCCAATTGCAACAATAGAAAGTTCGAAACAATGCAGTTACTAATTAATGATCTGGCAAATACAAAATGAAAACTTCATTCTCAAATCTACGAGAATTTTTATGGAAGCATTTCATTTACTTCTCCATACTTGCACGAATTCTTATCTACCTTATTTAACAATTAATATTTTGTTTCCCATTCATAAATTGGGGTTTTCAATAATTAACTCAGGGTATACCCGCTTTGTAATGTACTGGTACTAAATTTGTCAGGTCCTTAAGAGGTAAGCACCTGAACCAGCACCGTGGAACCTAATTCAGAATTGTAAAAAGGATAGGTCGTATCTTAAACCGAATTCTCCCCAAAATAAGTACGATAGTTACGAACAGACCATAATTTCATGGATGAAAAACAGAGACTCAGCAAATTGTAGGTAGATTTCGATACTATGGCAAATAGAAAAAAAAAATTAAGAAAAATTCAAAAAGACAACGCACTCAGGAGTTCTTCTCACCGATCCCTTCTTTTCAACTCAAATAAACAGTTCTTCTTTTTCCCTTTCTGCTTTCATTTTTTCCTGTACCTCTCTACAAAGCTGGTTTTTGATCGACTTGAGAGAGCGACAGAGAAAGATTTACTATATTTTGGGGAAATTTATGGGCCTATTGGAGAGAGCACTATTTGTAGAATGTCTTCTTTTAGAGTTGTTTAAATAGGGAGGGAACGCGAGAAAGGCGAATTCGGATCCAGTGAAGTAACTCAATCTTTGAGTTTTGGATCGAGACCGTCCGATTCGAATTCGTGAAAATCCATCTCTGAAGTGAGTGCACACATTCCGACGACGAATACGAATCCCGAGACGATCTCGAGCGACGAATTCGAATCGGACGGTCTCACCCAAAATCCAAAAATTGATTTACTTTAGGGGATGCGGACCCGTGAAAGGCAACGCGAGTACGCGACAAATATAAATTAGGAATAAAGAAATAGAAAACCAACTTTGACGGTTTGACCCCTTTACTAATACAACCAAATAAGTACATAGACCGGGAACAAATGAGACGTATGCACTAGAACTGATTGCGGGAAGTAGTTTGTGGGCCTTTTGGGCTTACAACATCAACGGAGTAGAACATTGATTGTGAACCGGGTGTATTGATATTAACTTGATTCCATTTGATTCCCAAGGGAAGCCGCTGGCGGCCACGCGAATCAGAAAGAAGGAAAGAAAAAGAAGGAAATATGAGAAGCCACGTCGCTAATCGGAAGTTGGGAAGTAATTGTAAAGGCCTTTTCTTTTTCTTTTGAAAAAGGCTGCGCCTGGATTACAAACTTATTAAGGGTGCTAATTTAGAGCTGCTATGTTTGGTTAGTGATCACCGATCAACTTGATTTGACAGGATTGACTTAAACAGGGGTAGATGCAGGATTTTTGCCAGGGAGGGGCAGTACTCGGATTCAAATAGCTTATCGGGTTCAAACTCATTAGCTTCACGACTCGTTCTGGTGGGATTTGTTGAATCCTAAAAATTTGAGAATTCATTTTAAGAAATTTATCCAATTAATTTCTTAGAAAATTGGTCGATTCAATGCCTTAAAATCTAATTTTTTGAAATTCACAGAAATGAGATTTTTGATTTATTGAAAATAAAATCCATGGTAATATTCTGCGCGTTAAACCGAGAATTTCGATATGAAGAACGCGAAAATTCTACAAACGGTTGATTTTATATGGATTCTCCAAACAGTTGATTTTATATGGATTCTGCGCGTTCAACTTGGGTGTGGTTGATGGCCATCCGACCAGTGGGGCCCACTGTCATAGAGGCACCATTTGAATTAATTTGAACTCCTCATTTAATGTGACCCCTTCATTTTGGGTACACACCACACCCATAAACCAAAGCATGAGAAGACATGAGGCTCACCATAAACCAAGCCTACTCGAAAATTAAAATAAAACAAGGAGCATTCTATTGGGTCAATGACATGTGAGACCTCTTTGTAACTCTTCTCCCTCCTTTGCTATCTGAAAATTGGCCTAGAGGATTTTTAGAGCTACAAAATTCAAGAGAAAGAGAGAAGCTCGTGGCTTATTTTCACCAGCAATCAAGACTCAAGAGAGAAAGAACCATGCCCGTTTTTCTCCAGGGAGGGGCAATCTAATTTTCAGGGGGGGGGGGGGAGGGGGGAATAGAACTAGACCCGTTTTTCTCTACTAAATTTCAAAATCCAAGGGGGACAGTTGCTCCCTCCCCTGGACCAATGTGGGTCCGCCCCTGGACTTAAACATTATATAAGAAATATAATTTTTTAGCAAAATATTAGATTATGATATAATTTACAGTAGATATATATATCCCAACATCACAAACTGATATTGTGTGAATAAAAAATGCATACACTTGTCAATTAATATTTTGCAACCGTTTTGTTAAAAAAGGAAAAATCTAAAAAGCTTAAAAAAAAATATAAATTATTGCAAAAAAATCCAAACTCCTTTTTTTTTTCTTTTTTATAAAAAGCATAAGCATGTTTTATTGTAGAAACAAAGTTAAGTTACAGGATATTGTTTAACAGGGATATCTCACATCAAACGATACCCTATCACACAAATTGTTTGGTGCCTTATAAGAACACCTCCGAATATAACAATCCATATTAGCATCATTTCCCTAAAACTTGATGGTGTAAATGGGTATATAATTTTGTGGTATATTTCCTACACTTTTAACTTTTAAATTTATAAGAACCCTAAATACAAAAAGTAAGATTTATTGCAAGCGTACAATCTATCCTTGTAGTAATCGAGGGTGTCGATCCAAGAGACAACGGGAGAAATTAATTATCACTAAATTAACTAATTTTAAAACAAGTGCAATTAAGTAAATTGGGAGGGTTTGTTGCAGTTCCTCCTTCTTGCCGGGTTCAATGCCCGAAATGAGTGGTTTGTATCAATTTAAGAAAGAGGGACAAAGTTGAAATCAAAGAGGTTTGTTAACAATTGGATGAAGTCTAGGGGCTTAAGGCTACTATATGTTGGTTTTATTACTACTTACTTGACATTTATTCATGTCTTGATTTAATGGGGTTTCTAAGACAAATGGCTTAGCCTAGACTCCAAAGAATCATTATTACTATACTTTTGAGTAAGAACAACCTTCCACTTCCAACTGTCACAATGGGGGCAATTTGTGACTTAAATACATACAAAGAGTATTTCACTACAATTCTAAGTCAAATCTAGGTGTCCCAATTCTAAGGTTTCATGATTAAGTTCTTCGCCTTTTAAACCTTTGTTCTAAGGATTCCGGTTATTTCTATACAAGACTTGGTTACACTCAATACATCTCAATCCCAATTAGCGGTAAGTCTATTCAACTTCGCGAATTCACAGTTTAATGCACACAAGTCATACATACAAGAATGTTAAAATCCAAAGAACAAACATAAATCAAGAACAATCATAATAAACGAACCAAGTAAGGTAGATTTTATACCAACATCAAGTTTACATGCCTTTGTCCCTAGAAAGGAAAAACTACTCACTCATGTTCGCAAAAACATCCATGATGAGAAAAGGAGAACAAGAAAATAACTAAGAAAGCTAAGAGAATTAGAAAACACCAAATTCCTGTATAAATCTTCGTCTTCTTCAAGTTACTCGTCTTTAATTCGTCGTTCGCCTTCGCTTCACGCCTCAATTGCAACTTCAGTTGATTTAGAATGGTGGAGAAAGAGTAGAAGAAATGTACAATTTAATGGTGAAAAAGCTTTGATACCTTCTCATGCTGCTCCTCTCTTGATTTATAGCAATTTTTATGACTTTGGGAGCAAGCAAACAGAATCAGGAAGTGAATCAGTGCAATACTTCTAGTTGTATTTCATATTCTTCTAGTTGTATTTCATCTTCTTCTAGTATAGTCTTTCACCTTGTACTGGTTGTCTTTCATGTTCTATTGGTTGTCTTTCATCTTATACTGGTTGCCTTTCATCTTCTTCTAGTTCTCGTTCACTTTCTAATAGTTGTCTTTCATGTTCTACTTATTATTTTCATTTACTAAGGTGGTATTTCATATTCTTCTAGTTGTATTTCATTTCTACTGGTTGTCTTTTATGTTAAACTAGTCTACTATATGTATTCCATCTTCTTCTAATTGTATTTCATGTTATACTGGTTGTCCTTTATCATGTAATTGTTGTTTTTCATATTCTTTTAATTTCACCTTCTACTTGTCTTTCATTTTTTTATTGTTGTCTTTCATGTGCAACTTGATGTCTTTCACCTTATACTTGTTGTCTTTCTGCTTTTACTGGTTGTCTTTCATGTTCTACTGGTTGTTTTTCACCTTCTACTTGTTGTCTTTCAGCTTTTACTGGTTGTCTTTCATGTTCAACTAGTTGTCTTTTCGTTTACTACAGGTTGTATTTCATCTTTGTCGTCTTTCATTTCATATTCTTCTAGTTGTACTTCATCTTCTTCTAGTATTATTTCACTTTGTACTGGTTGTCTATCATGTTATACTGGTTGTCTTTCATCTTCTTCTAGTGGTCTTTCATATTCTTCTAGTGGTCTTTCATGTTCTACATGTTTCGTCTACTACAAGTTGTATTTCATTTTCTTCTAGTTGTATTTCATTTTCTACTGGTTGTCTTTCATGTTCTACTGGTTGTATTTCATCATCGTCTAGTTGTACTTCATATTCTTCTAGTTGTATTACATCTTCTTCTAGTAGTCTTCACCTTGTATTGGTTGTTTTTCATGTTTTACTAGGTTTTTTCATCTTATACTAGTTGTTTTTTATCTTCTTCTAGTTGTCTTTAACTTCTACTAGTTGTCTTTCATCTTCTTTTAGTTATTTTTCATGTTCTACTTGTTGTTTCCGTCTACTACAGGTTGTTTCATCTTATTCTGGTTGTCTTTCACCATGTACTGGTTGTCTTTCTTGTTCTACTAGTCTACTGGTTGTATTTCATCTTCTTTTAGTTGTCATTTATCTTGTACTGATTGTCTTTTATTTTCTTCTAATTGTCTTTCACCTTTTACAAGTTGTCTTTCATCTTCTTATGGTTGTCTTTTATTTTCTACTGGTTGTGTTTCATCTTATATTAGTTGTCTTTCATGATCTTCTTGTTGTCTTTCATGTTCTACTGGTTGTCTTTCGTCTACTACAGGTTTTATTTCATATTATTCTAGTTGTATTTCAAATTATTCTAGTTGTGTTTCATCTTTTTCTAGTTGTCTTCCATCTTGTACTGTTTGTCTTTCTTGTTCTACTAGTTGGCTTTTATCGTTTACTACATGTTGTATTTCATATTCTTCTAGTTGTCTTTCATGTTCTACTTGTTGATTCGTCTACTATAGGTTGTACTTCATCTTATTCAGGTTGTATTTCATTTTCTACTGGTTGTACTAGTTGTCTATCGTCTACTACATGTTGTATTTCATCATCTTCTAGTTGTACTTCATATTCTTCTAGTTGTATTCATCTTCTTCTAGTAGTCTTTCCACTTGTACTGGTTGTCTTTCATGTTCTACTAATTGTCTTTCATCTTCTTCTAGTTATCTTTCACCTTCTAATAGTTGTCTTTCATGTTCTACTTGTTGTTTTTGTCTACTACAGGTTGTATTTCATCTTCTTCTAGTTGTCTTTCATGTTCTATTGGTTGTTTTTCATGTTCTACTGGTTGTCTTTTGTCTACTACAAGTTGTATGTCATTTTTTTTGTAGTTGTATTTCATCTTCTTCTAGTTGTCTTTCATGTTCTACTTGTTGTTTTCGTCTACTACGTGTTGTATTTCATCTTATTCTAGTTGTCCTTCACCATGTATTGGTTGTCTTTCATGTTCTACTAGTCTAATGGTTGTATTTCATCCTCTTCTAGTTGTCCTTTATCATGTATTTGTTGTTTTTTATCTTCTTCTAATTGCCTTTCACCTTCTACTAGTTGTCTTTTATCTTCTTATGGTTGTCTTTCATTTTCAACAGTTTGTCTTTCATCTTCTTCTAGTTGTATTTCATCGTTTTCTAGTTATCTTTCATCTTCTTCTAGTTATTTTTCACATTCTACTAGTTGTTTTCCACCTTCTACTAGTTGTCAATCATCTTATTCTATTTGTATTTCATGTTCTACTAGTTGTCTTTAATGTTTTACTAGTTGTCTTTCGTCTACTACAGATTCTATTTCATCTTCTTCTAGTTGTATTTCATATTATTCTAGTTTTATTTCATCTTCTTATAGTTGTATTTCATATTAATTTTGTTGTATTTCATCTTCAAGTTGTCTTTCATCTTGTACTGGTTGTTTTTCTTGTTTTACTAGTTGGCTTTTATCTTCTACTAGTTGCCTTTCATCTTCTACCAGTTGTCTACTAGTTGTCCTTTATCTTCTTCTAATTGACCTATTTCTTGTGCTGGTTGTTTTTCATTTTCTTCTTGTTGTCTTTCACCATCTACTAGTAGTCTTTAATTTTCGTATTGTGTTTCATCTCCTACTAGTTCTCTTTCATCTTCTTCCAGTTGTATTTCATTTCACCTTCTACTAGTTGTCTTTAATCTTCTACTAGTTGTCTACTTGTTGTCTTTCGGCTTCTTCTAGTTGTATTTTGTCTTCTTCTAGTTGTTTATTATCTTGTACTTGTTGTCTTTCATTTATTCTAGTTGTCTTTCACCTTCTACTAGTTGTCTTTCATCATCTTCTAGTTGTCTTTCATGTTCTACTGGTTGTCTTTCGTTTGCTACATGTTGTATTTCATATTATTCTAGTTGTACATCTTCTTCTAGTTGTATTTCAAATTATTCTAGTTGTGTTCATCTTCTTCTTGTTGTCTTTCATCTTGTACTGATTTTCTTGTTCTACTAGTTGGCTTTTAATCGTGTTGTATTTCATCTTCTTCTAGTTGTCTTTCATGTTCTACTTGTTGATTCTACTATAGGTTGTACTTCATCTTGTTGTATTTCATCTTCTTCTAGTTGTATTTCATTTTCTACCGGTTGTCTTTCACCTTCTACTGGTTGTCTTTTGTCTATTGCAGGTTTTATTTTATCTTTTTCAAGTTGTATTTCATATTATTCTAGTTTTATTTTACCTACTTATAGTTGTATTTCATCTTCTTCTGGTTGTCTTTCACGTTGTACTGGTCGTCTTTCATGTTCTACTAGTTGGCTTTTATCTTCTACTAGTTACCTTTCATCTTCTACTAGTTGTCTACTGGTTGTCCTTCATCTTCTTCTAGTTGTCCTATATCTTGTACTGGTTTTCATTTTCTTCTTGTTGCATTTCAAATTCTACTGGTTGTCTTTCACCTTATACTAGTTGTATTTTAGATTCTACTGGTTGTCTTCCATGTTCTACTGGTTGTCTTTCATGTTCTACCGGTTGTCTTTCGTCTACTACTGGTTGTATTTTATCTTCTTCAAGTTATATTTCACATTCTCCTAGTTGTATTTCATATTCTTCTATTAGACTTTCACCTTGTACTGGTTATCTTTCGTGTTATGCTAATTGTTTTTCATCTTATATTAGTTGTCTTTCATGATCATCTGTCTTTTACCTTTTACTAGTTGTCTTTCATCTTCTTCTAGTTGTCTTTTATGTTCTACTGGTTGTCTTTCGTGCACTACAGGTTTTATTTCATATTCTTCTAAGTATTTCATATTATTCAAGTTGTATTTCATCTTCTTCTAGTTGTATTTCATATTATTCTAGTTTCCTTTCATCTTCTTCTAGTTGTCTTTCATCTTCTTGTTGTTGTATTTAATCTTCTTCTAGTTGTATTTCATCTTCTTCTAGTTGTACTTCATATTATTCTAGTTGTGTTTCATCTTGTACTGATTGTCTTTCTTGTTCTACTAGTTGGCTTTTATCGTCTACTACATGTTGTATTTCATCTTCTTCAAGTTGTTTTTCATGTTCTACTAGTTCATTCGCGTACTATAGGTTGTACTTCATCTTGTTCTAGTTGTATTTCAATTTCTACTAGTTGTCAGTAATGTTCAACTGGTTGTCTATCATCTACTACAGGTTGTATTTCATCATCTTCTAGTTGTAATTCATATTCTTCTAGTTGTATTTCATCTTCTTCTAGTAGTCTTTCATCTTGTACATGTTGTCTTTCATTTCTACTGGTTGTCTATCTTCATCTAGTTATCTTTCATATTTAATAGTTGGCTTTCATCTTTTTCTAGTTGTCTTTCATGTTCTGCTTGTTGTTTTTGTCTACTACAGGTTGTATTTCATCTTCTTCTAGTTGTCTTTCATGTTCTATTGGTTGTCTTTTATGTTCTACTGGTTTTTTTTGTCTACTACAGGTTGTATGTCATTTTTTTTTGTAGTTGTATTTCATCTTCTTCTAGTTGTCTTTCATGTTCTACTTGTTGTTTTTGTCTACTACATGTTGTATTTTATCTTCTTGTAGTTGTCTTTCATGTTCTACTTGTTGTTTACATCTACTACATGTTGTATTTCATCTTCTTGTAGTTGTCCTTCACCATGTATTGGTTGTCTTTCATGTTCTACTAGTCTACTGGTTGTATTTCATCTCCTTAGGGTTTTCTTTCATTTCTACTGGTTGTCTTTCATGTTCAACAGTTTGTCTTTCATCTTCTTCTAGTTGTATTTCATCACTTTGTAGTTGTCTTTCACCTTCTTCTAGTTGTTTTTCACCTTCTACTAGTTGGTCAATTATCTTATTCTATTTGTCTTTCATGTTCTTCAACTTTAATGTTTTACTAGTTGTCTTTCATCTACTACAAATTCTATTTCATCTTCTTCTTGTTGTATTTCATATTATTCTAGTTTTGTTTCATCTTCTTATAGTTGTATCATCTTCTACTAGTTGTCTGCTGGTTGTTTTTCTTGTGCTGGTTGTCTTTCATTTTCTTCTTATTGTCTTTCACCATCTACTAGTTGTCTTTCATCTTCTACTGGTTGTCTTTCATCTTCTTCCAGTTGTATTTCATATAATTCTAGTTGTCTTATCTTTCATCTTCTACTAGTTGTCAACTGGTTGTCTTTCATCTTCTTCTAGTTGTATTATCTTCTTCTAGTTGTTTTTTTACCTTGTACTTGTTGTCTTTCATTTTTTCTTGTTGTTTTTCACCTTCTACTAGTTGTCTTTCATGTTTTGCTGGTTGTCTTTCGTCTACTACATGTTGTATTTCATATTATTCTAGTTGTCTACTGGTTGTCTTTCATCTTCTTCTAGTTGTATTATCTTCTTCTAGTTGTTTTTTACCTTGTACTTGTTGTCTTTCATTTTTTCTTGTTGTTTTTCACCTTCTACTAGTTGTCTTTCATGTTTTACTGGTTGTCTTTCGTCTACTACATGTTGTATTTCATATTATTCTAGTTGTATTTTATCTTCTTCTAGTTGTAATTCTTATTATTCTAGTTGTGTTTCATCTTCTTCTAGTTGTCTTTCATCTTGTACTGATTGTCTTTCTTGTTCTACTAGTTGACTTTTATCATGTACTACATGTTGTATTTCATCATCTTCTAGTTGTCATTCACCATGTATTGATTGTTTATCATGTTCTACTAGTCTACTGGTTATATTTCATCTTCTCCTAGTTGTCTTTTATCATGTACTTGTCGTTTTTTTGTTTTTCACCTTCTTCTAATTGCCTTCCACCTTCTACTAGTTATCATTCATATTCTTATGGTTGTCTTCAATGTTCTACTGATTGTCTTTCATGTTCAACAGTTTGTCTTTCATCTTCTTCTAGATGTATTTCATCGCTTTCTAGTTGTCTTTCATCTTCTTCTAGTTATTTTTCACCTTCTACTAGTTGTTTTTCACCTTCTACTAGTTATCAATTATATTATTCTATTTGTATTTCGTATTATTCTAGTTGTGTTTCATCTTCTTCTAGTTGTCTTTCATCTTGTACTGATTGTCTTTCTTGTTCTACTAGTTGGCTTTTATCGTGTACTACATGTTGTATTTCATCTTCTTCTAGTTGTCTTTCATGTTCTACTTGTTGATTCGTCTAATATAGGTTGTATTCATCTTGTTCTGGTTGTCATTCATGTTCAATTTGTTGTATTTCATTTTGTTCTAGTTGTATTTCCTCTCGTTCTAGTTGTATTTCATTTTCTACCGGTTGTCTTTCATGTTCTACTGGTTGTCTTTTATCTACTACAAGTTTTATTTCATCTTCTTCTAGTTGTATATCATATTGTTCTAGTTTTATTTTACCTTCTTATAGTTGTATTTCATCTTCTTCTGGTTGTCTTTCATCTTGTATTGGTCGTCTTTCAAGTTCTACTGTTGCCTTTCATCTTCTACTAGTTGTCTACTGGTTGTCCTTCATCTTCTTCTAGTTGTCCTATATCTTGTACTGGTTGTCTTTCATTTTCTTCTTGATGTATTTCACCTTCTACTAGTTGTATTTTAGATTCCACTAGTTGTCTTTCATGTTCTACTGGTTGTATTTCATGTAATACCGGTTGTCTTTCGTCAACTATAGGTTGTATTTTATCTTCTTCATGTTATATTTCATATTCTCCTAGTTGTATTTCATCTTATTCTAGTTGTATTTCATATTATTCTAGTTGTGTTTCATCTTCTTTTTGTTGCCTTTCATCTTGTACAGATTGTCTTTCTTGTTCTACTAGTTGGCTTTTATCGTGTATTACATGTTGTATTTCATCTTCTTCTAGTTGTCTTTCATGTTCTACTTGTTGATTCGTCTACTATAGGTTGTACTTCATCTTGTTCTGGTTGTCATTCATGTTCAACTAGTTGTATTTCATTTTCTTCAAGTTGTATTTCATCTTTTTCAAGTTTTATTTCATTTTCTATCGGTTGTCTTTCATGTTCTACTTGTCTACTACAGATTTTATTTCATCTTCTTCTTGTTGTATTTCATATTATTCTAGTTTTATTTCACCTTCTTATAGTTGTATTTCATCTTCTTCTGGTTGTCTTTCACCTTGTATTGGTCGTCTTTCAAGTTCTACTATTGCCTTGCATCTTCTACTAGTTGTCTACTGGTTGTCCTTCATCTTCTTCTAGTTGTCCTATATCTTGTACTGGTTGTCTTTCATTTTCTTCTTGTTGTATTTCACCTTCTACTAGTTGTATTTTAGATTTATTGGCTGTCTTTCATGTTCTACTGGTTATCTTTCACGTTCTACCTGTTGTCTTTTTTCTACTACTAATTGTATTTCGTGTTCTGCTGATTGTTTTTCATCTTATATTAGTTGTCTTTCATGATCCTCTTGTTGTCTTTCACCTTCGACAAGTTGTCTTTCATCTTATTCTAGTTGTCTTTCATGTTCTACTAGTTGTCTTTCGTCTACTACAAGTTTTATTTCATATTCTTCTAGTTGTATTTCATATTATTCAAGTTGTATTTAATCTTCTTCCAGTTGTATTTCATATTATTCTAGTTGTGTTTCATCTTCTTCTAGTTGTCTTTCATCTTGTACTGTTTATCTTTCTTGTTCTACTAGTCGGCCTTTATCGTGTACTACATGTTGTATTTCATCTTCTTCTAGTTGTCTTTCATGTTCTACTTGTTGATTCGTCTACTATAGGTTGTACTTCATCTTGTTCAGGTTGTCATTCATGTTCAACCGGTTGTATTTCATTTTATTCTAGTTGCATGTCATGTTCTTCTAGTTGCATTTCATTTTCTACTGGCTGTCTTTCATGTTCTACTAGTTGTCTTTTATCTACTACAAATTTTATTTCATCTTCTTTAGTTGTATTTCATATTATTCTAGTTTTATTTCACCTTCTTATTGTTGTATTTCATCTTCTTCTGGTTGCTTTCACCTTGTACTGGTCGTCTTTCATGTTCTACTAGTTGTCTTTCATCTTCTACTAGTTCTCTACTGTCCTTATCTTCTTCTAGTTGTCCTATATGTTGTACTGATTGTCTTTCATTTTATTCTTGTTGTATTTCACCTTCTACTAGTTGTATTTTAGATTCTACTGGTTATTTTTCATGTTCTGTTGGTTGTCTTCTATGTTCTACCGGTTGTCTTTCGTCTACTACAGGTTGTATTTTGTCTTCTTCATGTTATATTTCATATTCTCCTAGTTGTATTTCATCTTCTTCTAGGTGTATGTCATATTATTCTAGTTGTGTTTCATTTTCTTTTTGTTGTCTTTCATCTTGTACTAATTGTCTTTTTTGTTCTACTAGTTGACTTTTATCGTGTACTGCATGTTGTATTTCATCTTCTTCCAGCTTCTACTTGTTGATTCATCTACCATGGGTTGTACTTCATCTTGTTCTGGTTGTCATTCATGTGCAACTAGTTGTATTGCATTTTCTTCTAGTTGTATTTCATATTTTTCTAGTTTTATTTCATTTTCCACCGGTTGTCTTTCATGTTCTACTGGTTGTCTTTTGTCTACTACATATTTTATTTCATCTTCTTCTTGTTGTATTTCATATTATTCTAGTTTTATTTCACCTTCTTATAGTTGTATTTCATCTTCTTCTGGTTGTCTTTCATATTCTACAAGTTGGCTTTTTTCTTCTAGTTGTCTACTGGTTGTCCTTCACCTTCTTCTAGTTGTCCTAGATCTTGTACTGATTGTCTTTTATTTTCTTCTTGTTGTATTTCACCTTCTACTAGTTGTATTTTAGATTCTACTGGTTGTCTTTCATGTTCTCCCGGTAGTCTTTCGTCTATTATAGGTTGTATTTTCTCTTCTTCTAGTTGTATTTCATAGTATTCTAGTTTTATTTCATCTTCTTCTAGTTGTATTTCATATTAATCTAGTTGTATTTCATTTTATGGTTGTATTTCATCTTATGGTTATCTTTCATTTTATTCTTGTTGTCTTTCACCTTCAACTAGTTGTATTTTAGATTCTACTGGTTGTCATTCATGTTCTACTGGTTGTTTTTCATGTTCTACTGGTTGTCTTTCGTCTACTACTGATTGTTTTTTTCGGGTTCTGCTGATTATTTTTCAGCTTATATCATGATCTTCATGTTGTCTTTCACCTTCTAATAGTTGTCTTTCATCTTCTTCTAGTTGTCTATCATGTTCTACTGGTTGTCTTTCATCTCCTTCAAGTTTTATTTCATATTCTTCTAGTTGTATTTATATTATTCAAGTTGTATTTCATATTCTTCTAGTGGTGTTTCATCTTCTTCTAGTTGTCTTTCATCATGTACTGTTTGTCTTTCTTGTTCTACTAGTTGGCTTTTATCGTCTACTACATGTTGTTTTTCATCTTCTTCTAGTTGTCTTTCATGTTTTTCTTGTTGATTCGTCTACTATAGGTTGTACTTCATCTTCTTCTAGTAGTATTTCATCTAGTACTGGTTGTCTTTCATGTTCTACTGGTTGTCTTTCATGTTCTTCTAGTTATCTTTCCACCTTTAATAGTTGTCTTTCATCTTTTTTTAATTGTCTTTAATGTTCTACATGTTGTTTTTGTCTACTACGGGTTGTATTTCATCTTCTTCTAGTTGTCTTTCATTTCTACTGGTTGTCTTTTGTCTACCACAGGTTGTATGTCATTTTTTTGTAGTTGTATTTCATTTCTTCTAGTTGTCTTTCATGTTCTACTTGTTGTTTTCGTCTACTACATGTTCTATTTCATCTTCTTCTAGTTGTCCTTCACCATGTATTAGTTGTCTTTCTTGTTCTACTAGTTTACTGGTTGTATTTCATCTTCTTCTAATTATCCTTTATCAAGTACTTGTTGTTTTTCATCTTCTTCTAATTGCCTTTCACCTTCTACAAGTTGTCATCTTTTTATGGTTGTATTTCATCTGCTGGATGTCTTTCATGTTCAATAGTTTGTCTTTCATCTTCTTCTAATTGTATTTCATCGCTTTCTAGTTATCTTTCATCTTCTTCTAGTTGTTTTTCACTTCTACTAGTTGTCAATCATCTTATTCTAGTTGTCTTTAATGTTTTACTAGTTGTCTTTCGTCTACTACATATTCTATTTCATCTTCTTCTAGTTGTAGTTCATATAATTCTAGTTTTATTTCATCTTCTTATAGTTGTACTTCATATTAATCTAGTTGTATTTCATTTTGTACTTGTTTTTCTTGTTCTACTAGTTAACTTTTATCTTCTACTAGTTGCCTTTCATCTTCTACTAGTTGTCTACTGGTTGTCCTTTATCTTCTTCTAGTTGTCCTATTTCTTGTGCTGGTTGTCTTTCACCTTCTACTAGTTGTCTTTCATTTTCTTGTTGTCTTTCACCTTCTACTAGTTCTCTTTCATCTTCTTCCAGTTGTATTTCATATTATTCTAGTTGTATTTCATCTTCTACTAGTTGTCTACTGGTTGTCTTTCATCTTCTTCTAGTTGTATTTCATCTTCTTCTAGTTGTTTTTTATCTTTTATGTCTTTCATTTTTTCTAGTTATCTTTCACCTTCTACTAGTTGCCTTTCATCTTCTTCTAGTTGTCTTTCGTCTACTACATGTTGTATTTTTCATTCTTCTAGTTGTATTTCATATTATTATAGTTGTATTTCATCATCTTCTTCTAGTTGTATTTCATATTATTCTTGTTGTGTTTCATCTTCTTCTAGTTGTCTTTCATCTTGTACTGATTGTCTTTCTTGTTGTACTACTTGGTTTTTATCGTATTCTACATGTTGTATTTCATCTTATTCTAGTTGTCTTTCATGTTCTACTTGTTGATTCGTCTACTATAGGTTGTACTTCATCTTGTTCTAGTTGTATTTCATTTTCTACTGGTTGTCATTCATGTTCAATAGGTTGTCTATCGTCTACTACAGGTTGTATTCTTCTAGTAGTATTTCACATTATTCTAGTTTATTTTATCTTCATCTAGTTGTATTTCGTATTATTTCAGTTGTATTTCATCTTCTTCTTGTTGTCTTTCTTGCTTTACTAGTTGGCTTTTATCATCTACTACATGTTGTATTTCATTTTCTTCTAGTTGTCTTTCATGTTCTATTTATGGTTTTGTCTACTACAGGTTGTATTTCATCATCTTCTAGTTGTACTTCATATTCTTCTAGTAGTCTTTCCCCTTGTACATGTTGTCTTTCATGTTCTACTGACTATATTTCATCTTATACTGGTTGTCTGTCATCTTCTTATTTAACATTCTAATAGTTGTATTTCATCTTCTTCTAGTTGTATTTCATTTTCTTCTGGTTGTCTTTCATGTTCTATTGGTTGTCTTTCGTCTACTACAATTTGTATTTCATCTTCTTATAGTTGTATTTCATATTATTCTTGTTGTATTTCATCTTCTTCTAGTTATCCTTCACATTGTATTGGTTGGTTTTCATCTTCTACTAGTTGTCTTTATTCTTCTGCTAGTTGTCTACTGGTTGTCTTTCATCTTCTTATAGTTGTATTTCATCTTCTTCTAGTTGTCATTTATCTTGTACTGGTTGTCTTTCATTTTTTCTAGTTGTCTTTCACCTTCTACTAATTGTCTTTCATGTTTTTACTTGTTGTATTCATCCACTACAGGTTGTATTTCATTTTCTTCTATTTGTATTCATTTTCTACTAGTTGTCTTTCATGTTCTACTAGTCGTCCTTCGTCTACTACATGCTGTATTTCATATTTTTCTAGTTTTATTTCATATTATTTTAGTTATATTTCATCTTCTTCTAGTTGTATTTCAAATTATTCTAGTTGTGTGTCATCTTCTTCTAGTTGTCTTTCATCTTGTTCTTCTAGTTGGCTTTTAACGTCTACTACATGTTGTATTTCATCTTCTTCTAGTTGTCTTGCACCATGTATTGATTGTCTTTTCATGTTCTACTAGTCTACTGGTTGTCTTTCATCTTCTACTAGTTGTCTACTGGTTGTCCTTTATCTTCTTCTAGTAGTCGTATTTTCTTCTTGTTGTCTTTCACCTTCTACTAGTTCTATTTCATCTTCTTCTAATTGTATTTCACATTATTCTAGTTGTATTTCAACTTGTACTAGTTCTTTCATCTTCTACTTGTTGTCTACTGGTTGTTTTTCATCCTCTTCTAGTTGTAACTCATCATTTTCTAGTTGTTTTTTATCTTGTACTGGTTGTCTTTCATTTTTTCTAGTTGTCTTTCAGGTTCTACTAGTTGTCTTTCATCTTCTTCTAGTTGTCTTTCATGTTCTACTTGTTGTTTTTCGTCTAGTACATGTTGTATTTCATATTCTTGTAGTTGTATTTCATATTATTCTAGTTGTATTTCAAATTATTCTAGTTGTGTTTCATCTTCTTTTTGTTGTCTTTCATCATGTACTGATTGTCGTTCTTGTTCTTCTAGTTGGCTTTTATCGTGTACTACATGTTGTATTTCA
Source organism: Carex parvula (assembly GCA_025461045.1). Lineage (NCBI taxonomy): Eukaryota > Viridiplantae > Streptophyta > Magnoliopsida > Poales > Cyperaceae > Carex > Carex parvula. The sequence continues at coordinate 802,629 of JAJGRW010001173.1, read as the reverse complement.
TCTTTTTCTAGTTGTCTTTCATGTTCTACTTGTTGATTCGTCTATTATTAGTTGTACTTCATCTTGTTCTAGTTGTATTTCATTTTCTACTGGTTGTCATTCATGTTCAACCGGTTGTCTATCGTCTACTACAGGTTTTATTTCATCATCTTCTAGTTGTAATTCATATTTTTCTAGTTATATTTCATCTTCTTTTAGTAGTCTTTCACCTTGTACTGATTGTCTTTCATGTTCTACTGGTTGTCTTTCATCTTCTTCTAGTTGTCTTTCAACTTCTAACAGTTGACTTTCATCTTCTTCCAGTTGTCTTTCATGTTCTACTAGTTGTCTTTCATATTCTACTGGTTGTCTTTCATGTTCAACAGTTTGTCTTTCATCTTCTTTTAGATGTATTTCATCGCTTTCTAGTTGTGTTTCATCTTCTTCTAGTTGTTTTTCACCTTCTACTAGTTGTCAATCATCTAATTCTATTTGTCTTTCATGTTCTACTAGTTGTCTTTTATGTTGCCTTTCGTCTACTACATATTCTATTTAATCTTCTTCTAGTTGTATTCATATTATTCAGTTTTATTACATCTTCTTATAGTTGTATTTCATATTAATTTAGTTGTATTTCATCTTCAAGTTGTCTTTCATCTTCTAGTGGTTGCCTTTCATCTTCTATTAGTTGTCTACTGGTTGTCCTTTATCTTCTTCTAGTTGTCCTATTTTTTTCTTGTTGTCTTTTATCTTCAACTAGTTGTCTTTCATTTTCTTGTTGTCTTTCACATTCTACTAGTTCTCTTTCATCTTCTTCTAATTTTATTCTAGTTGTATTTCAACTTGTACTAGTTCTTTCATCTTCTATTAGTTGTCTACTGATTGTCTTTCATCTTCTTATAGTTGTAATTCATTTTCTTCTAATTGTTTTTTATCTTGTACTTGTTGTCTTTCATTTTTTTTCTAGTTGTCTTTCACCTTCTACTAGTTGTCATTCATCTTCTTCTAGTTGTGTTTCATGTTCTACTAGTTGTCTTTCGTCTACTACATGTTGTATTTCATATTATTCTAGTTGTATTTCATATTATTCTAGTTGTCTTTCATCTTGTACTGATTGTCTTTCTTGTTCAACTAGTTGGCTTTTATCGTGTACTACATGTTGTATTTCATCTTCTTCTAGTTGTTTTTCATGTTTTACTTGTTGATTCCAATACTATTGGTCGTACTTCATCTTGTTCTAGTTGTATTTTATTTTGTACTAGTTGTCATTCAAGTTCAACTGGTTGTCTATCGTCTACTACAGGTTGTATTTCATTATCTTCTAGTTGTAATTCATATTTTTCTAGTTATATTTCATCTTCTTTTAGTAGTCTTTCACCTTGTACTGATTGTCTTTCATGTTCTACTGGTTGTCTTTCATCTTCTTCTAGTTGTCTTTCAGCTTCTACTAGTTGTCTTTCATCTTCTTCTAGTTGTCTTTCATGTTCTACTTGTGGTTTTTGTCTAGTACATGTTGTATTTTATTATTTTTCTAGTTGTATTTCATATTATTGTAGTTGTATTTTACCTTTTAGTAGTTGTCTTTCATCTTCTTCTAGTTGTATTTCATATTATTCTAGTTGTATTTCATCTTCTTCTAGTTGTCATTTTCTAGTTATCTTCTACTAGTTGTCTTTCACCTTCTACTAGTTGTCTACTGGTTGTCTTTCATATTATTCTAGTTGTATTTCATCTTCTTATAGTTGTGCTTTATCTTGTACTAGTTGTCTTTTACCTTCTACTAGATGTCTTTCATCTTCTTCTAATTGTCTTTAATGTTCTAATTGTTGTTTTCATCTACTACAGGTTGTATTTCATCTTCTTCTAGTTGTATTTCATATTCTACTCTTTGTCTTTTTCCTACTACAGATTGTATTTCATTTTCTTCTAGTTGTATTTCACCTTCTAATAGTTGTATTCCATCTTCTTCTAGTTGTATTTCATTTTCTACCGGTTGTCTTTCATGTACTATTGGTTGTCTTTCGTCTACTACAAGTTGTATTTCATCTTCTTATAGTTGTATTTCGTATTATTCTAGTTGTATTTCATCTTCTTCTAGTTATCCTTCACATTGTATTGGTTGGTTTTCACCTTCTACTAGTTGTCTTTAATCTTCTGCTAGTTGTCTACTGGTTTTCATCTTGTTCTAGTTGTATTTCATCTTCTTCTAGTTGTAATTAATATTATTCTAGTTGTGTTTCATCTTCTTCTAGTTGTCTTTCATCTTGTCCAGATTGTCTTTCTTGTTCTTCTAGTTGGATTTTATCGTCTACTATATGTTGTATTTCATCTTCTTCTAGTTGTCTTTCATGTTCTACTTGTTGATTCGTCTACTATAGGTTGTATTTCATCTTGTTTTAGTTGTCTTTCACCTTGTAATGGTCGTCTTTCATGTTCTACTCAATGTCTTTTATCTCCTTCTTGTTGTTTTTCAACTTCTACTAGTAGTCTTTCATTTTCTTCTAGTTGTCTTTCATGTTCTACTTGTTGTTTTCGTCTACTACATGTTGTATTTCATGTTCTTCTAATTGTTTTAATTTTGAACTTGTTATTTTTCATGTTATATTAGTTGTCTTTCGTCTACTAGATTGTATTTCATCTTCTTCTAGTTGTATTTTATATTATTCTAGTTGTATTTCATCTTCTTCTAGTTGTATTTCATATTATTCTAGTTGTATTTCATCTTCTTCTTGTTGTCTTTCACGTTGTACTGGTTATCTTTCTTGTTCTACTAGTTGGCTTTTATCGTCTACTACATGCTGTATTTCATCTTCTTCTAGTTGTCTTACATGTTCTACTTATTATTTCGTCTACTACAAGTTGTATTTCATGATCTTTTAGTTGTACTTCATATTCTTCTAGTTGTATTTCATCTTCTTCTAGTAGTCTTTCACCTTGTACTGGTTGTCTTTCATGTTCTACTGGTTGTCTTTCACCTTGTACTGGTTGTCTTTCATCTTTTTCTAGTTGTCATTCACCTTCTAATAGTTGTATTTCATCTTCTTCTAGTTATATTTCATTTTCATGTTCTACTGGTTGTCTTTCGTTTACTATAGGTTGTATTTCATCTACTTCTAGTTGTATTTCATGTTATTCTAGTATTTCATTTTCTTCTAGTTGTCTTTCAGCTTTTACTAGTTGTCTTTCATGTTGTACTGGTTGTATTTCATGTTCTTCCGACTGCACATTTTGTGCATGAATATTTACGACATTGGTCGCAGTTAAACATGGCATAATAATCATCCACTTCTTGGCAGTCCTTACATGTGCCTTTCTTGGAAGGCTCGCTGCTACCGTGGTCTTTGAGGTGAATCATATTCTGAGTTGGTGGACTTTTGGGTCACCGCATAACATTCTACTTCGTTTCGTTCCTCCGAGCTTTGTGAGGTATCTTCCCATAAATTTTGGAATTCGGGCTTGGTTGTATCCCTTAGTTTGTAGGTGTCTCGCCCTAAAGCTTGCTAGACAATATATGGCCCTCTCCATTCAGCTGTTATGTGGCCGTCGATGGATGACTTTGATTGACTTAGCATGGATACCATATCCCCTTCTTCAAATTTGGAGGGTGTTTCGCATCTAGAGGAAGGTCTCGCCCTTTGTCTTTTTTATCTTTGCCGAGGAGTGGTGCATGTGTTTTCCCTAAATATGCCACGATAACGGGCGGTAAGTCATGTCATTGCTTTTCTTTTCGAGGAGATCATTGAACACCCAACAATCCTATATTGTATGACTGAGGATTCGATGATATGGGAATGAAGTTCCTATTTCTGTTGGAGGACCTCATTTTGGCTCTTCTTGACTTTCTTTAGGCTCTATTGTTTGTTTGCCTTTGACACAACGCAAACAGCACCACCTCCCACATTCTCCATGTTTTTGCGAAGTTTCTTCAAATTTGGTGCAGATAAGGTGACATATGATCCCATATTTTGGACATGAGACCATTTTCGAGCATTCTCCTACGATGTCGCATACACCGCATATAACATAGGATGGTTGACAAGCCTCGGTTTCTATCGTGAGATGAAGCTCTTGTTTGCTTCTTGTCGTTGCTTGGTTTGTTTTGGCTGTGACTAGAGCGGATGTTTAGGTCTTCCTTTTGTCCAACAAGCCTTGAAGAGATTGGGCCTCTTGCATTTTCGAAGGGTTGTTTGGAGATCAATTTGGTCTTGAATGCCTTGGTGGGAGGTTGGCGAAAGTGCCTCTCCTGCTGCCCATTCCACGGCCTCTTCCACGGCTATTTCTTAAAGTCATTTCTAGCAGCCTTTCTTTGAATTTTGTTTAGGTCGCTTGTAGGTGACCCGCTATCATTGTCATTATCACTTGAATATTGCACGAGAATGAATTTGGCATGATTGAACTCGATATTGGGTTCTTCTTACCCGAGGCCCCGAATGTTCTTTGGTTTCCCATCATAATCTTGGTGTCGCGATGGGTCAAGATTTTCTCAACTTGCTCCGCCCTAAAGTCAGTTGTGAACACCGGGCTCATAGTTTCAAGGATTTTGGTTAGCCTCTCGGAACACCATGGTGGGAGAGGAACATTTATCTTGTGATATAGGATTTCATCTCCCATAGGCAATTCATTCATATTCAATAGGGACTATTTCTGCCATCAGAGACCCGGTAAAATATGATAGGGTCATGCCTGAAGATCCCAGCATCAATGGTTTCTTCTTTAGGGGGTACCACAAATACTTTCAATTCTTGAACCTGGCTCTCTTGGTGTAAGGTCTTTGTAGTGGTTTTCGGGTACTCGCTCGATCATTAAGGAGGATTGACCCAGTTCTTCTTTATGTTTTGAAGGGATTATATATGATGGGAGAATTCTGCTTTCATCTGCATCCTCCCCGGATAAAGAGTCAGTGTCAGCTCCATACAACATAGGTTTCGCTGCTTGTTGACTCTTTAAGTATTTGCCTTTCTGACGGGTTTCTCTAGGAAATATTTTATATCCTTCAACCCTACTTCATGTACTTCGAATGGTTTTATTTCTCCATTGATTTGTTTGACTTCGCCATCTTTCACATATTTTAGACATTGATGCAAAGTTGAGGGAACAGCATTGTTCTTATGTAGCCATGGTCGACCTATCAGGGCATTGTAGGTCGTCTTTGCATCAATGATGTAGAACTTCATCCATTCATTAATTCCTCCAATATTGAAGGGCAGGCTAACTGCCCCCATTGACTGCTCCGTTTTATGGTTGAAGCCATGGATTGTGATTTTGTCCTTTGTGTGGAACCGTGTGCTTAATGTGAGACGGTCCAGAGTTTGCTCTGTTTTATTATATTTTACGAATAAAAGATCAAAACTCATTATGTTTTACAAATTATATTTTACTCATTGCATAAGATAACCATTTAAATTATTTTTTCACTAATTATATTTTTTTATTGCAAAATTGAAATTAATTTGAAAACAAAATTGAGTCATAGCCACCGTGAAAATTAAAGTGGAAATGTGACTATGTGAGCCAGATTCTTATAGAATTTACATTCCATTCTTACGATTGAGTAAAAAGACAAGAAAACGAAGAGGAGAGGAAAAATATATCAAAGATACAAACCTAGTGCGCTGGAATAGAAAGAAGCAATTTAGGGCATTGAAATAGAAGAGTAAATCTAGGTGCAATGAAAATTGAATTGAATATAAATAATTTTAGATTTTATAATTACCCTGTAGAGTAACGGGTACGAAATAGTCATTACCCATACCCTTACTCATTTAGTTAACGAAAAAAAATTCTTACCCATACTCATACCTGCCTTATCAAATACGATACGGGTCCGGTGGACGGCTAAAAAGATACCATTGACATTGTTTATTCTTCTCATCATTTTTTTCATGAATTAGAATGTGCTAAAATTCCAACCCAATTTCACGACTCTGAAATCCCCCCTCCTCTCTCCTTTTTCTCACTCCTCAAATCTTTGAAATTAATTTTAATTTTTTTTACACCATATCAGCGATATATCACTCTTTTTTTCTTCTTCTAAAAACTTTTAATTAATTTCGGTTGGTAATCTCCTTGTGGGATGGACGCATCATCTTTCGGATCTTCCAACCAACACTTAATTAAATCGACGATAATTTTGGGTTATTTTGCTCGGACCTAGTTATTCGGGCCCATTTCATTATATACTTTTTTTTTTTTCCCAAATAGCCCGTAGGCCACATTCCATTACTTTTGTGGAGACATATAGCTCCTCATCACTTTTTGTCACGTGCAATCATCGTATGCATCGGTGAATTAGGTCACAGACAAAGGTTGCTGTGTCATTAAACTCCTGCATTCACAATAACTCAATTTCGGCTTATTACTACGTACAGGGCGGACCAGGTGGTTTCAGGGGGCAGCTGTTCCTGTGGATTTTGAGTTTTAATAGAGATTTATTGGTTTCGACTGATTTTGTTTTCTTTGAAATTTTTTTTGTCCCCCTCTGGACGTTTAATTTGTAATTCGGGTTAAATTTAGAGTTAAAATTGAAATAAATTTGTTGAATTTTGATTAATAATTAGAATTATAAGTCAGAGCATCAGAAATTACAAGTCAAAGCATTATAAAATATAAGTTATAGCATTGTTTTTTATCGATTACCCAATTGGTTAATGGATTTAAATCCGATTAGATATTTAAACCCGATTCGATATTTTTTACCCTCCTGACGAAAATCCTGAATCCGCTCCTGACTACATAGAGTTACATCGAGTGCGTATCCTCTGAGATATTCATATTACATCAGTGAGTGCGTGTCAGGTGTCTATTCGGGGATAGCGCAAGGGCCAGCATTAATTGAGCTTTGAGATTCGTGCATAACATATTTGAACGGTTGAGATTTTCCTAAAAGTCACGCAAAATATGAGATATATATTTTCGGAGGATACGAATTCAACTCATGGTGCTTCATTAAGTAAAGAGGTATCATTACTTGGCTTCGATTTTTAATTTCTGAAGTTTGAAAGATTGATTCGAAACGTTAAATGCGATCTACATATGTAGAATACTAAATTTTATGATTTATAGAATATTATTACTACTTTTTTAAGATTTTTAAAGATGACCCTAATATAATAAGAAAAATAAAATAATATGCATATCGAATATGATTGTTTAAAAAAAAAATCAGAAAAATAGAAAAATAGAATAAAAAAATCTCAAATTAATAAAATAAAGGTTTAAAGCAATCGATATCTTGGTCAATTCAAATTATAGTATTTGCTGTAAAATTGTATAACTAATTGTATTTAATTTAAGGGGGAATTTTATGTTTATCCCTCAAAAGTTTCAATATTACGTATTTATCCCTCTAAAATCAATAATTACATATTTATCCTTACAAATTATAGAAACTCACATATTTGTCCAATCTATTATATTTAACATTAATTTTCTATGTATTTCCATTTTACCCTTCTTTTATTTTCCCTTCTAAGGCCACTGTGTTAGAGAACAGTATTAAATCGTACCAGTACCAATATTGAACAGTACTGTACCAGTACTAACACTGAACCGTACCAGTACCAAAACTGAACCGTACCAGTACCAACACTGAACCGTACCAGTACCAAAACTGAAATCGAGAGATGAGGGAAGGCGGGGACAAAATTCGAGAGAAGAGCCGGGAGATTATGTGAGCGTGTTTGGAGAGAAGAGGCGGGATGTTTTGGCGCTCTCAAGACTCAACAGATTAAAGGGAGAGAGGAAGAAAGGGTATAGTGGTCATTACAATATTAATTAATATTGTAAAATAAATTTTAATGTTTAAAAAAATATTATTTAATTATTTTTGGAGATATTTGATATATAATAGAGTTAGATTGGACAAATATGTGAGTTTCTATAATTTGTAAGGATAAATACGTAATTATTGATTTTAGAGGGATAAATACGTAATATTGAAACTTTTGAGGGATATACATGAAATTCCCCCTTAATTTAAATATTTGATATTGCCTTTCATATATCAGATTATCAAAATCAATTGTGTAATTTTCCTTCTGGAAAAAATGGTATACGAAATCTTGGCCAGTGTTGTAAATAACGGTATGCGCTCGTCAGACGATTAATCGGTATGCGGGCGATTAATTGAAATTTTAAAGATGTTCTGCGTTTTTATTAAAGTTATGTGAATATATTTGTAATTATTAAAATGATTAATTTAACTCATCAAATTCATCAAAATAAACTTATTTTAATTTAGTTTCATTGTTAATTAATAAAATTTTATGGAATTAACTCAGATAAGAAAAGACAAAGTATAATACATATAATGGATAAATACAGAAAATAATAAAAATGATCAATTAATTAGCTGTATAAACATAAATCGATAGATTAGTTGGGCTAAACGGCTATTTTTACCAGACTAGTCTTGGCGATAAGATGCTGGGATGATTTTGAAGAAATCTTGAATTCAAGTTTCAGTAAAATATAAAGAGGAATTTGAGGGTTTTCTCAAAAATTAAATAACTAAAATATATACATGCAATAATCATAGGAGTGTAAACGAATTTGGATTATCTCATCATAATCCAGATCCGAATTCGCTCTGTATCCTCATATAATCCAAGTCTGTTTTAAATGAAGAGGATAATCATCAGGATAGGGCTGTAAATGAGTCGAGTTTGAGCAAGTTACCTCCAACTCGAACTCAGCTCATTAAATAAATGAGCGAGTCAACTCAAATTGGGATGGTAATAACTAGTTGTAGAGCTAACTTGAACTCAGTTCGTTATCAACTCGAGTTGGCTCACAACTCGTTTAACCAGTTAACTATATACTAAAAGAATTTATCAGTATCCAGTAATTTTTCATACAGCAATAGTACATAAGTACAAATAATTTTTCATACAACAACTTAGTACATAAGCACCAGCAATTTTTCATACAGCAACTTAACAAAAATAATTTCTGGGATTTATTGTGATCAATGCTATGTAACTCGAGTTATAAATGAACGAGTTGGGGTAAGCTCAAACTCAGCTCATTTATTAAATGAGTCAGCCAACTCGAGTTGGAACTGACTCAAGTTGTAAATGAGCGAGTTAAAACGAGCTGTAAATGAGCGAGTTACGAGTTTGAGCAATTTTGCCCAGTCCTACATCAGAATCCGGATTGGATATTTTATTAAACATGTCAAGATGGTTTGGATACGGATTAGATAATAACCACTGTAGGAGCAGATATCCGCATATATTCATAACACATCTTGCGTATAACAGAGAAATAGGGACTTGTTTGTTTTCTCACTTGAGAGTAGGTCTAATGGGCATCGGACCTACTTTGGTTCGATGGGTTTAATTACCGTCGATTTGCTTTAAAATTTGTGTGAAATGCTTTAAAATTCGCACATGTCTATTTCAATTTTTCGTGCGCACAAATCTTAAATTAGATTGGACGGTCATCATGCTCGTTGAACCTAAAAGTAGGTCCAATGGACATCGGACCTACTCCGGTCTCTTGTTTTCTGATTGTCACTCTCTCTCCTCTTTTTTTCTGCTCTCCAACTATTTTAGGCTAAGCAGTTGTCTTCTGATGCATTTGCCTCTTTTCTTTGCTTGTGGGATAATTGGGCTGGAGCCCATCTTATGGACAAGCTTTTTTTATGTGATATTGGAATAATTGGGCCCGACATGTTTATTAATATCCAAAGTTTAATACAAATTATTAATTATACCCATAATTGGACCCATTATCGAAAAATATCCAAGCCGGCCAGAAAATGGCCGGCTTACTCCCTCCCTAAGCCGGCCATTTTCTAGCCAGCTTGGTACTTTTTTTTTTTTAAAACCGCAAAAACTCTATAAAACGGCACCCCTCCTTCAGATGAAGGCACACAGCCCGAGGCAGCTCGCTAATCACAGTTGAGGTAAATTTTTTTTTATTTTATTATTATTATTATTATTATTATATTTTATTATTATATTTTATTTTATAGAATAATTAATTATATTATTAAAAAAATTAATAATAAACCCTAAACCCTATAACCCTAAACCCTAAACTCTATAACCCTAAACCCTAAACCCTATAACCCTCCTATAACCCTATAACCCTAAACCCTAAACCCTAAACCCTAAACCCTAAACCCAATACCCTATACCCTAAACCCTATACCCTATACGGTATACCCTATACCCTATACCCTATAACCTAAACTCTAAACCCAAAAAGAAGTAATAACCAGTAAATTGTTTACTATTTAGTTACCTGACAATTGTTTACCATTTAGTAACCTGACAATTGTTTACCATTTTGTAAAATGTAGTTTGTTTACCATGGCCTTTATTTCATTACACTATGGTGGGAAGATGCTTAATAGTGCACAAGGGGCGTATTACAACAAAGATGCAGCTCATTCATTAATGATTCCAGATGACATCTCACTTTTGGACCTGAAATCCATAGTTTACACACACACCGGTTACAACCCAGAAAGATGGGACCTAGAATTGGCAACCCGATATTGCCATCCCTCCAACGGGAAATGGATTGTTGCAAAACTGGTAGATGAGAGTACGTGGAGAGGCATGTTTGGTTATTTGAGGTCCGAAGGAAATTTTCTAATAGAAATATTTGCTAGAAGAGTTCCGGTAGAGCCCGGGGTTGGAAGTTCGGGCTCTGGATCAGCGGCACCACATTATACCCCACAACCAGAAACATACAGACGTGACTCCACCTTACCCCTCAACGAACCTGACTCAGATACCTACAACTACATCACTCCACCAGCACCTCAACGAAGACACTCAGTTGCATCCCCACCTAGACACAATCGAGGTAGACCAAGACACTCAGTTTCAACCCCACCTAAATCCGTAAATGTGGCTCCTTTACCGTTACCTCCAGTATCACCTTACTCCAGACCTGCACCAGTGGACGATGCAACCTGCCCGGACTTTGAAGATATTAATGAAATACCGGAGGACGATCTGAGGAGCGGGGATGAATTTGAGGGAGAAATGTGAGGGGATTCAGATCACATGGAAGGTTGCGATGAAGACGGGTCGGTTGAAACAGCTGAAAGGCACATGGGTCGTACTGATGAGGGGGGGCCGCTTAGTGGCTGGACTGATACGCACCCGTTTCCAGACCTGCAAACCAATATTTTAAAAGCAAAGAAGACCTAATGAAGAAGATCAGAGAGCACCATATAAAAAACAATCAGGAGTTCAGATCTTGGAAAAGTGACAGGGATCGGGTTACTCTGGTGTGCAAGGACAAGAATTGCCGTTACGAGCTCAGGGCAATGCCGACGGGATGTGCAGACGCATGGGTTATAACTAAGCAAGACAGGCCTCACACATGTAGGACTGAGCACACGACGGACGACCACGAATGTCTAATGGCATCACTAATTGCCGATGTCATTGAGAACAGCATTAAAAATGACCAGTGTATGAGCATCCAGACGGTGACAGACATTGTTTTGGCTGTGTATAACAATGTGACACCTAAATACAACCGACTGTAAAGGGGCCGTGAGCTGGCAATAGCCCGATAATTTGGGAGTTGGGAGATTTCATACAGCTTGCTGAGACCACTATTGATGGCAATTTGCCACAACAATCCCTGCTCGACCCACCAATTTCTGACCAGCTCGGTACGGAATAAGGAAACATGACTAATTATGCCAGGTGTTGCCCAGTTCAGAGCCGTAGCCTGGGCGTTTGGTCCATACATTGCAGCGTTCCAGTACCTGAGACCAGTGATCAGCATAGATGCCTGCTTCTTGTCTGGGCGATATAAGGGGAGGTTTTTGATAGCTTGCGGCTACGATGCCGAGAACCAATTGCTGCCTATTGCATTTGCAATTGTGCGGCAGGAGGATACTGAGAATTGGGGTTTTTTCTTACAGTGGTTGAGGAATGAAGTGCTCGGCCCGTGTAAAATTTGTATGTGTCATATCGGACCAGCACAAGAGGATCAAAGCTGCACTGACAGCTGAATACGGATGGCCTCCCGAGCTTTTTGTGCACAGGTATTGTATGCAGCATGTTGCTGACAACCTGGTCCAGAACTGTGGAGACAGATGGTACGGATGGAAGTTCAGGGAAGGAGCAAAGAGGAAGAAGCCGAGAAGATTGAAAGAGATGTTCGAAGAGTTTGCTCATGTATGTCTAACTTATAACATTTCGTTTAATTATCTTATAAGAATTTTATGAAAATGAAATAACACCCCTTTGTTTTTGTGCAGCTAAATCCAAAGTGTAATGCATATTTAAAGAGGGTGGGCAAAGTACGTCCTAATGATGCGATGAAGCCGTCTAATTATGAAAAGATTTTCTAAACCTGTGACGGAGGATACCGGTTTGGTATCATGACAACAAACGGCTCCGAGTCGCTCAACAATGTCTTCCGAACGAGTCGTAGATTACCTGTTTGTGCCATAGTGGAGGATACGTTCTACACGTGCAACATATGGTTTGTTGAGCGGCGTCAGCGAGTAATGGAATTACAAGACAAGGGACATGTTCTTTCTGACCCGGTTTTGCAAAAGATCAAAAAACGTTGGGGGAAAGCTTTAAAAATGAAATTGGTGCGTTACACGCAGGGCCAAGGTCAGTACCAAGTTTCATCCCCAAATGAGTACATTCCTTGCACCCGTAGCGACATGGGCAACATGGAACCCACTCACAGGGAGTTCATGTATATTGTGACGCGCGGTCCCGACAGACAAATGGAATGCACTTGCAGAGGTATCCAATTAACTTCTATTCCGTGCGCTCATGTCTTAGCTGTTTGCCGTGACTAAAACTGGCAAGAGGACGACTTTGTTGCAGACTGGTATAAAACACCATATCTTGTGAGTACTTGGAACCATGTGTTCAATCCAATTGGCAATATGGGAGACTGGCCTCCTAATCCTGGAGACAGTATCCTTCCGAGTAGTGGTTGGATTAGGAAGGGGAGGCGAAAACACATCCGTCATGTAATGACGATGGATGAAATGGAAGGTAGACGAAGGGGGCATCAGCCTCGCCGTTCCACTTCCGATAGGCAACGAAGAGGTATGTAACATTCATCCAAAATTATTTTTCTTTTCAATTTATACCAACTTACTAAGTAACACATGCAAATGCAGAGGCAAGAAACGCAGCAAATGCGGCAGAAAATGAGCGAGTAATGGCGTCGGGAAGTGGGTCCGGAGGGTCAGGCGTAGCACAGCTACGAGCCGTTTAGATGCAACTGCTATGTATGCCGAAGCAATAGGAGAGGCGGTTGCCATAGGAGGAGAGGCGGTTGGGGTGCAAGGGGAGCCATCTGTCCAACCGAGGAGGTCCACTACTAGACGCACAAGAGCATCTACAAGCCAAGCAGGGCCATCTGGAGCCCAGGCCGGCCCATCTACAAGCCAAGCAGCGCCATCTGGAGCCCAGGCCGGCCCATCTAGTGAGCAACCAGAGCCATCTGGTAGACCATCTCGTAGGGCATCTTTCGCAAGTGGTTTACTTCGGGGATTAAATTTTAGACGTGGCAATAATAGGTGATTTGTATGCATGTTGTAAAAAGTGTGTGGACTCTATTTGCAATTTGTGTGTACTTTATTATTTCGAACGAAACTCAGAAATGAAATATTTGACTCTAATAGAAATCACCTAAAACAAAAATAATGCGGTTTTTAAAAAAAAAAAAAGTACCAAGCCGGCTAGAAAATGGCCGGCTTAGGGAGGGAGTAAGCCGGCCATTTTCTGGCTGGCTTGGGTATTTTTCGATAATGGGTCCGATTCTGAGTATAATTAATAATTTGTATTAAACTTTGGATATTAATAAAAATGTCGGTAATTGGGCTGGAGCCCATCTTGCCGCAGGAGCTTCTCCGCTTATCTATATATTAAATGACGAAGGCTCAAATGCCCCATTGCTTCATGGTCCAATCGTACCCCAACATTTTTACCAGTAATGGGGCATTTGAGCCCTCCTCATATATATATATTCATATTAAATTTCTAGTTATAACTTATAAACGCACATAAATAAATTAATATGATAACATGCATTTATAAAATAAGAATGCAATTGAACTCAAAACACATGTATATACAAATTGAATCTATACAAACAAAAATTTTGAACTGGTTCAGAAGTTCAGTTGATCAAGGCACGAGTGAATCTTACACGGATTTTGATAGAAATCCGTGTTTGAATATTTGAACAAAACATACATGGATTCTAAACTATTAACTGTGTATGGAGGCCTCAAGTCGTACACGGTTAGGTTTTACAAACCGTGTACAAAACTTCCGGACACGGTTCGAAACTAACGGACTGTACGTGTGGGTATGTATGAGCTTTTTTTCGCACACGCGCCTCCTCCCATTACACCTTGTTAATGTACAATTTTTTCACATCCGTATATGATATGCCGTGTATGGTCGCTTTTTTGTACTAGTGAGAAGTCAAGCATTAATTAATTATGTAATAGATATGTATGTGTGTGTGTGTGTGTGTGTGTGTGTGTGTGTATTACCAGTGGCTCGGACAATTAAATGTGTGCACTATGCTATTTTTAAGTGCGCATTCACTAATAGTTCATGTACATTTTGAGAGATTTTAGAAACGAATCTGAAAGTTTAATTAAGTATCAAAATATCAAAACGTAGAGAAAAGTAATTAAGTGTACATAATACAATAATTTCATTCTTAGATGTGTAAAAAGTTTATGGAGTATTTAGAAAGTGATTTCACATATGATATTATATTTAGACTTGGATTTTAATAAGAAAATATGACAATTTGTGATATTAATATTTTTTCAATATAAAATAATCCATGAGAAAGACCCACAAACTTTTGGTGCCTGAAATTATCACAAATTTATTTATTATTTATATTTTCAAATTTGAAACTCAAATTTCGAATCTAAATCTTTGACCTTCTTGATTTTCAAGAAAGATGAATCCATATAAATTTTTTAAATTTAGTAGTGTTCTTTTTTTTTTCAACCATTTAATCTTGTATAAAATGAACTTCAAAATTAACAAATTTGCCGTGAATGCATCTGTCATAATACGAAGAATATCGACAGCTCTAATTTGGAATTGGGATTTTAAATTTTAAAATACAAATAAAAAAACTAGAATTATAATATTTTGTAATACTAAAAATCTAAAAATTTATGGCATTATAATCCTTCTCAGAACGTACGTAGCCAGAAGTTTGAATAAAAATAAATTTTGGATTTCAGATAAAAAAAAGTTCAATATGTAGACGTCATCATCATGAATTCATGTGTTTATAACTTTATATAAACTTGGGGCACCGTTTTTTCTTGGACCACTTAATTATGGCATTTCGAGACGGAGCTTCATTGTGCATACTTGCAAACTCTTTCTTGAGCGAGTAGCATTATTATCCAATAAATGACATTACAAATTATCATTTCCATTTGGCATTTCTTATACGTTATCTAGCTAGATTCCGGAGATAATGACAGTACTAATTTTTTTTTTTATTCCGAAGTTAATTAGTAGTACGCCAATTTTGGTATATGATCAAAGGACACGTTGTAATTAACATACAAAAGGACAAAAAGTAGGGGTTCATGATTAAAATATATATATGGTCCCGGTCCCGGTGGAACCAAAAGAAAAATAATTGAAAAAAATAAAAATAAAAATGGATGCAATAACTTCAACGTTATTAGCACCCATTTTTAGGTAGCTAGCCAGCTTTGTGTCACAAGCACTAACGACCATAACTTTGAAAAATTAACATCATGTAATTAATACGTATACCATGCAGAAACAAATCTTTCATATGGTTTAGTTTTGATTTTTTAAAGTCGTCATATATAGATTTGACCTCACCTTTCACACATACAATGCAAATTAATTAATCTTGCTTATATATATATATGGGGCTGACAAAACTGCCTTTCCATGCAAATTTTCTTGGTCTCGAGTCTTAACAGAACTTCTGTAGTTTATACTTCCTATTTATTCGAAATGCATTCAATTATATATCCGCCTCCAATTCAGAGGCGGCGTCTAAAAAAAATAGAATAGGGTGGAACAAAAGATAGAACATAACTGTATAATTATGTTGTATTCTTTATTTTTGTTTTATAGAAATATATAGTTAAATTGATAAGACTTTTTATTTATACTGAAAAATGACAAACATTACGAAATAAGAATTATTATTAATTTAAAATTAATTTTGGAAATTAGAAAGTAATATAATTGATAGAAATATTTAAATAATTATAAATTCATCTAAGATATCATGATAATTTGGTATTTAAAATTGAGCATTGAGTAGTAAATTAACTACCGGGGGTTTGTCACTGATTGCACAATTTTGTGGGAAGGATGATTGTTAAAAATACAACTTCCAGGGCCAATTTGTCACAAGTCAAAACTTTGAAGGCCTCCCATGACATTACTCAAATGGTGAATATTCAATGTGTGTTAATTTTGACTTATTTGACGAGTCATATATATTTACATTTTAATTTTTAATTGATTTATCAAGTTCGTTTTCTATAAAATTAAGAGATAAATTTATTGAAAAATGAATGCTAAAAAATAATAATTTATTTTCAACTTAATTGTGATATTATATCAAATAACTAATAAAATAGAAAATCATGAGTGCAAAAAATATAAAAGTAAAAGTAAAACAATGGATTTGACTAAAAAACTATTATTTAGTTTATTTAACCAGTTGAATTCCTACCTTTTGAAAATGCATGTGCAGCATACCACATATTAAAAAAAGTGAAAGCTATGTAAACTGCTCTATATAAGCACCAACCCTCTCATTATCTCTTCGTACTTCAAAACCTAGCTAGTTGCATTTCACAACTCTCTACTTAATTTGTTTTGCATGGATCTCCAGCAATATCCCTCAGATGAACTTTTGGCAATATTTGTCCCAATTGTGGTGTATTGGGTCTATTCTGGCATGTACATGATGCTAGGCTCATTAGATCAGTATAGGTTGCATCCTAGAGAGGATGAAGAGAAGAAGAACTTGGTACCGAAGCGAGAGGTCATTAAGGGAGTTTTGCTTCAACAGCTGGTCCAATCTGCCGTCGCATGTCTCGTGTTCATGGTAAATTTATCAAACATTATGAGATTATCTTGCACTTTAACTGTTGTAATAATAAAATTAACTTATATATAGTACGTGCATGGGTCTTCTGAAGTTTCTTAATAAAGCAACATTAATATATAGAAAAAATTGAATATCACAGTTGACAGCTGCTCCAGGCTGCATTCTGATATCTGTTGTTACAGGGACATACATATATAGATGATTAGCAACATAATCATATAAAACTAAGCATATTGTATATCGCATTTGATATATATTCTGAGAAAAAAGGAAACATAGCAAACTAGTATTGACGAGTTTCTTCATGCTTTGGCAAAAAGACAAAATTGGAAATAAATCCTGTGAATCTACTATTAATTTACACTTTTCACTTGTTTACTAAAAACAAAACGATATAGCTAGGTTGCTTCTTACTTATGTTGAGACCCTACTGTGAGTATATATGAATAAGTACATCAAATCCTTCAGGTTTTTCTCACATTTTTAAATAATTGAATAAATTATAAAGAAGCTGAATGTGTTGTGATATATAAATATATAATTATATTTAATTACACGTACGACTATATGCTGTTTTTCATTTATATATGATTGTTAATTAGTGATTTAATAAATGACGGTATCATTCAAAACTTGTACTGTCTCTAAGATTCTAAATAAAGCTAAGCAAAAATTATATACAAGATATTTTCTTCATAGGATATAATTGAAAAATATAAAGTAGCATTTTTCTCAAAAAAGAAATATTACTAAAAATGAAGGGCGTTTATATATAGAAGATATTTATGGGCATCTTGCAACTAATCTTGATTTTTATAGGGGTCCAAGGGCCCAAGCTGGTACCAAATGTATATCATCACCATTCATCAAGTGACACAAGCATGTGCATCAACTTCTTATGCAGCTTCATTCATTATAAACAGAGCTCATAATCAATGGTAGAAAGCAGTACAATTAATTCGAAGTGATGTACAACTGGCCACTAGGTGGATGGATGTTTTCATCAATAATTCACCTTAAAAAAAAAGTTGGATTCTCTTCTTAAAATCCTAGCACAGTTTTGCTGCTACGAGTCATTGCATGACGAATGGCCCTCTGATTTTGGTTCAATGGGACCCATTAGTCAGTAACTCGTGACAGCAAAACTGTGTCAAAAAATATGTAACAAAGGATTTGGATTCTCTCTGAGAATTCCATTTGTGATATATTGCAAAGTTATGAACGTAATGTTCATGCAATAACAAAAAGAGGAGGGTTCAAATGCCTCCATTTTTTGTGTCTCCACCATGCCTCCATTTTTAAAAACTTTAATAACTCAAAATTTAAAACTTAAAAGTCAAAATAAAACCGTTGGATATGATCTACATTATTTTATCTTTGTGCTCATAAAAAATTATTACATTTTGATTTTGTTTTTATGTGAATCAATAAGTTCAAAAATCAACGTCTAGAAATTATCCACATTAGTACGTTTTTTATAATCTCTTAATGACAAAACCAAAACAAAATTGAATGTCATAATTTTTTACACGTACATAGATAAAATGATATCATATCCAACGGTTTTATTTTGACTTTTAAGTTTTAAATTTTGAGTTATTAAAGTTTTTAGAAATGGAAGCATGGTGGAGGCATGCAAAATGGAGACATTTGAACCCTCTAACAAAAAAAGGTCCTACCAGTACGTAGCAGGAAAAAAAACAGAGAGAGAACAGCAGAATTCTAAAATACCTAATGGTAATTATTAGAATCCATCACATAAATATGTGTACTCATATGCACACATAAGAATATGATAACGCACGTCAATTACTTGCCCTTGTGGAATTAAAAGCTACATGATTTAGACTTTAGAGTACGTCGTTTAAAGCACTTCCCCTTTCAATCGGTTAATTATTTGATTGCAAGTTTGCAACCACCAATAATTGAAAACATAATAATAAACAACTAATGTCTTTGTATGTTTTTGAGATTCTTTTTTGCCTAAATCTCCAGTTAATTATAAACTTCTCTACGTGCTATAATTGAAAAATAAAATACATATCATTTTTCCATTTTTACAGTATACTGGAGAAAACTCTCAAACTTCTCCTATGCGCCAACCATCCCTACTTACCGTGTCAGGTCAATTCCTCATAGGCATGTTTGTGATGGACACGTGGCAGTATTTCTGGCACCGGTACATGCACATTAACAAGTTCTTGTACCGGCACATTCACTCATGGCATCACCGGCTTGTCGTCCCTTACAGCTTTGGAAGCCAATATAACCACCCGATCGAAGGCTTCCTCTTAGACACCGTCGGTGCGGCCCTCTCATTTGCAATCTCTGGCATGTCCCCTCGTACTTCAATTTATTTCTTCTCATTTTCTGTAATAAAAGGGATCGACGACCATTGCGGTTTGTGGCTACCGGGAAATGTATTCCACTTGTTATTCTGGAATAACACAGCTTACCATGATGTGCATCACCAGCTATACGGAACTAAGTACAACTTCTCGCAGCCATTTTTTATCACATGGGATAAGATACTTGGGACCCACATGTCATACACTCTTGTCAAGAGGGATGGAGGGGGCCTTGAGGCTAGGCCCATTAAAGAAAAATCTTAATTGTGTATACCATTAATGAAAATAAAATGTTAATTATACTGTACAAGTTTTAGGCAATAAATTAAGTATAAAGTAAATGCAAAATGGCTTTTCATTTTATACAGATTGAATTTAATCACAAGAGTGATTGTACCAATTATATATATGTAAGGTGGACAAAAATGTTATAAGAATATCAAAACTTTCTTTATGTTATTTAATATAGTTTCATTACACATATACCTAGTATGAATTATGCTACGGTGCTTCATGAGGTGTAATTGAAGGCGCCGTGCTTCGGTTCAAATCTTGTTTTTCAAAGTTCAAACCGTTTATCAGAGTCGCTCAATACAATCTATATATCTATATCATCTTCTAGGATATCAAATTTTCTTTATTTTAGAGTTTCCTTTATAATTTTTTCTAGTTTTTGAAAAACTCTCAAATTTGATATGGATATCAAATTCTGGTGCGGTTTCTAGTGATCATATATTTTATTTTTGAAATTACCCAAATGACCTAATTATAGTATTATCACTAATTCATATTTTTTCTAATATATAAATATACTGTTTATATTATTAACAAAGTCTCAGAATCAATTTAGATATATATATAATATCAATCCTAGCTTGAAGTATTAATTTATTCGCACATGTAGCTAGCAAATGAAACATTAGAAATTTTCTATGCAATGGATTACAATCTGCAATGGACAGAATTAGATGCACACAATAACGAGTACGAGGCCATGCATGTCTGTCCTAAATGCGGTGTTTCACGATATAAACGTCGTAAGGACCAGGACACTGATGATTGTGACGAGGACACAAGTGGCCGACCTCCGGCTAAGGTGTTGTGGTATTTGCCGATAATACCGAGATTCAAACGGTTGTTTGCGAATCCCAAAGATGCAAAATTATTGCGCTGGCACAAAGAAGAGCGCAAAAATGACGGTAAACTAAGGCACCCGGCTGATTCTCCTCAATGGAGAAACATTGACAGACATTTCAAAGAATTTGGTTCTGAAACGAGGAACCTTAGGATTGTGGTGAGCTCAGATGGAATGAGTCCGTTTGGAAGTATGAGCAGTCGGCACAGTACTTGGCCTGTTCTTTTATGCATCTACAATCTTCCTCCTTGGTTGTGCATGAAACGCAGATATATAATGATGTCATTACTAATCCAAGGACCCAAACAACCCGGAAATGACATAGATGTATATCTCGCACCATTAATCGAGGACCTCCAAAAATTATGGCGTGATGGCGTCCCGGTGTGGGATGCGTATATGAAAGAGACCTTTAACTTGCGGGCCATGGTGTTTTGCACCGTAAATGATTTCCCCGCGTACGGGAATTTGTCGGGTTACACTTGTAAAGGAGCAAAAGCGTGCCCGATCTGTGAAGATGACACGCAGGTGCTGAGGTTGAAAAATTGTCAAAAGAATGTATTCATGGGGCATCATAGGTTTCTTCCTATTAATCACCCATATCGTAAGAAGAAGATGGCATTCAACGGAAAAATTGAGCTTGGAGTGGCTCGTCATCCATTAGACGGGGAGAGTGTCTTCGAACGGGTAAAAAACATTGATGTTGTTTTTGGAAAGTGCGCCAAAGCACTACCGAAGAATATTTGGAAAAAGAGGTCCATATTTTGGGAGCTACCGTACTGGAAATATTTAGAAGTGAGGCATTGCCTAGATGTCATGCATGTCGAAAAAAATGTCTGTGACAGTTTAATTGGTTTAATTGTACTTCTTTTATCTAATTACAAATATTTATCTTTATGTTTCTTTTTAATATTTATCTTTATGTTTCTTTTTTAATTGTACTTCCTTTATCTATTTAGGTAATATTTAGGTAATATTACATTTCTCATTCTTTTATCTATTTAGGTAATATTTTAGGTTATCTCTATTTTGTTCATTTATCCCTACAAAAGACAAAATATGTAATAGACCATGTCGAATGTAGTAGACAAAATATGCAGTTCATTTATCTCTATTTTGTTAAATTATCTCTTTAATTTATCTCTTCAATTATTGGTCACTTATGATTTGATCTTTAATTTCATGCAGAACCATGTCGAATGAGGATGAGTACTTCGATATGATGGAAGAAGAGGAGCAGCAAGCTACTGCCTCGTTAGAAAGAAGGAGAAGAGGGCCGACAATGTGCACGAGCACGTCTGAGCAGACCCATCAAGAAATCTGGTTCACAGAAGACGGGCGTGCGCAGGGACCAAAACGGCAGAAATACTCAAATTGGTGTACGAGCTTCGTGAGGCAAAATGCGAGTATCCTTGTTGAGAGATGGGATCATTTCGAGGATAAGGTGAAGAACGGGTGGTGGAACACGGTGAAGGTAAAGTGCTAACAACTCTTCTCTTGAATTTTCACTTATGTATGATCTATACTTAAATACACTAAATTTTTGTGTCAATCAGGCTCAGTGGAACATCAAGAATGATGTTCTAAAGGATAAGACTTTGAAGATTATGAACAATGGTTGGAAGCAATACAAGAGCACGTTGAAGACGGAGTTCATGGAGAAAGGGAAAAATCCGGTCGGCTACTACAAATGGCTAAAACAAGAGGACTGGGATGCGTTTCAAGCTTTGAAGTCTACCGAAGAGTTCCAGGTATCTAACTCGTGCCAAATTTATGCTTATTCTTTCTCGATATGTACTTATCTTTCTAAAACTAACTGATCGTTATTGTCTTGTTTCTGTGAAGGCAAAGAGTGATAAAGGCAGGAGGACCGTTGCCTTTAACAAGTATCCACACCATCTAGGGTCAGGTGGTTACGAGGGTAAGTCGGCAGAATGGAGGAAAGTCCTGGACGCGAACAAGGATTCTGACTCACCCGTGGTTAGGATCCAAAATCCTAGGGGCAAAGATTGGGTCAT
The DNA here is from genome assembly GCA_025461045.1 of Carex parvula. NCBI lineage: Eukaryota > Viridiplantae > Streptophyta > Magnoliopsida > Poales > Cyperaceae > Carex > Carex parvula. Next base: position 780,049 of record JAJGRW010001173.1, on the reverse strand, counting down.
GGGTAGAGCCGAGGTAACCGCTGACGGGAGGATAGTACTCCCAAAGGATTTGCAACCCGTGGCTCAAAGAATGGTAAGAGTCCTTTATACTTACTTTGTGACATTCATCCGAAAATTATAACTCCGAAAGTACATCAATTGTTCTTTTGCTTTAACTAATTCTTCTACTTGAACAGTTGGAAGTGGAGGAGGAGGTCAACTCGGGTGCCCGGAGTGTCGAACGACAAAATGATTCCTTGTCCGCGGCGCTCGAAAATCCAGAACACCCGGGTCGAGTAAGGGGTGTAGGGGTCTACAGGGGCTGGAAGGAGGTGTTCCGAGTGGAGGGAGAGAAACCTCGAAGAAAATCTCGTGCCAAGGTAAACAAAGACGAGATAGTTGCGCAGATACGCGCGGAGGTGAGCAAAGAGTACGACGCAAGGTTTGCTGAGATGGAAGCAATGTTGACACAAATTAGATCAGCAACTACGCAGCCATCCGAGCAACCACCTCCCATTTCGCCGGGAATTCGGCGAAGTAGTCAAGCATCCGGCACGTGGGGCGCCTTAGACGATTTGGATAATCTCAAGGTAATCAATACTTCTTCATAATCTAAAGGTATTTAAAACCTGTTTGCAACCTTGTTGGACAATATCGCATCACTAGAATAAACAACTTTTCTATAAATTTGCAGGACCCCAGAGCATGCGACCTCGTCCTGCGGAATGACAGTGTTTCTATGATCGTTGCTAAGGGCGTTGTACATCCACTCGCCAAAAGTGTACACAATACTCAGCTAAGACCCGACCATGCATGCGTGCAGGTTGTGTTAGTCGTGGATGGATGGCAGCGCGTACCCCTTCCTGTCCCTACCGACGACGCGGTTGTGCTTGATGACGCACGGATGTCATTTGTCCAATGGCCCAAGAGTCAGATTGTTTTGGATCAGATAATCCATAAAAAAATTCATTTATTTTGTTACATTCAACTCATTCTTTTTGAAATACTAGAATAATACATCTATAACTTGATACAGACACGAGGAGATGATGTTACCGGTACGGCTCTCTCACCGGTACGTCAGGAGGTGGCTTGCGACATCGCGCCTGACGCGCCACAATCACCGCCCCGTCCTATGGTCACAGAAGAAGAATACAGCCGTTTGCCCAATGATTTGCACCTTCTCCACGACTACTTGATGACGGCGCCCGACGGCATGGAGGCTATCGTCATCCCTGTCCCACCTGGGATGTTTCTACACGAAGGCAGGGAGCTCCTGCTGTCGTTAAGAGACTTCAAGGACCTCTTCCACCACTCATCATCCGACAAATGGCTCGATGTTTCACACATCACCATTTTCCTCATGTTAGTGATATTAAAATATTTTCATTATTGTATAGAACTCAAATATATATTCTAATTACAATATGATGAGTTTTCAAGAAGCTAGTCCGAAACTGTGATGAGATGGTTGAGCAGAAGAACTTGTGCATGTTTCTGGACCCCGAGAAAGTGAGTTCTACGGCAGCGACATATTATCCGGATATGGCTATCGAGTACATGTGTTCTGCGATGCATCGTGCTAAGGCGGAGGAGAAGAAATTCATTCTCATGCCATACCACGAGGGGTTAGTTCTAATCTTAACTTATTTGTTGTTTATATTTTAATTAAAGAATTGTATAAAGGAATTAAAAGTTAAACATAAAAAAATGAAATCACACCATCAATCATAGCAAATACTCGTGTGACTTTTATATGCTAAAGTACTATAATTCTTCTCCTCGATCCAACAGCAAACATTGGTGCACGATTCTCATTGTGCCGTACTTAAGTGTGGGCATAATTATTGATTCTTGTAAGACAAAATGAAGGACCGCGGCTGCCAAGTGCAAAGTTATCTTGCCTTTTGTGAATAAGTAAGCAATAATAATTCTATAGGTTTGCATTTCTTTCAATCATATCAAATTATAAAATTGCTAATTACATTCACTTACTTTTGTAAGGGCTTTTGTGAAATATATTAAAGAGGGAGGATCAGATAGCACGGGCCCGGGCAAGAAAAGCAAGTTGAATTGGAAGTACATGTTGGTGAGCACACTTTATGAGTTAGAAATTTCATATCTTGTTAAAAAAATTATTGTCATTCTAACAAATGCCGCTAAATGTAAATTTCAGAGCCCGCAACAGAAGGAGGGTTGGGAATGCGCTTATTACACGATGATATTCATGTTTGACTTTGTCGAAAGAATACAATTCGAATTCCCAAAAGCGGTATGTACTTCATATGAATTTCCTATATAATAAGCAATTGATATCTACCTTTTCTGAAATACTAACTATTATCAAATTATAATTTTATAGAATGTGACAAAGCAAGATCATTACACTTGGGCTCAGATCGACGATGTGCGGTGCATGTGGGCAAGGTGGTTTGCCATGAAATTTTGTAATCCTCGATATGGATTTGCATAGATTAATTTGTAATAAAAATATGTTTCGAATGAATTTATTGCTATATGAATTTTGTATAAATTTAGTATATGAATTTCTTGCTAATTAATCTGTTTCGAATGAATATTTGTATTTCTGTTGAAAAAAATTGGCTAGCAAAGCTGGAGGCTAGCCCAAAAACAAAATATACAAAAAAAAAAAAAGGTATTTATACACGGCTATTTAACAGTTGTCCGTGTGCAATACTAATCATACACGGTTTTTTGTTAAAAATCCGTGTATGATAGCCTTGCTGGAGGCGTAATACAAAAAATCTAAAACTATTTGTACACGGATATTTACCAAAAGTCCGTGTATAATAGCTAAGAGAGCTACACGGACTTTTAATACAAAGCCGTGTAGAAAGAAGAATCGTACACGGTTATTTAGTTGATATCCGTGTAGCTCGCTAGGTCTTTGTACACGGTTAATTAGGGAATATCCGTGTAGAAATCATAATAATCACACACGGTCAAATATCCGTGTGTAGTTCCTGACCTATTCATACACCCTGGCTTTAAACACAGCAGGAAATCTGTGTAGCTCTTCCATTAATGTCCGTGTGTAATCTGTTTTTCTGTAGTAGTGTCACATACATTATTAATAACTTCCATAAATGTCACATTAATATCACAAACAATAAGTTTACAACAATAATTAAAGTACGTAGTTCGATAGCGATCACAACAGACATGGTTAGAAATACAATAACTACGATGCTTGTTCAAGTATACCAATTTACTGGAAAATAAACATATGAAACAAAATAAACATAAGTGGCATTTAATCTGAACATGGAGCTTCCGCTTGCTTTTACTCACGACCTTGTTCTAGCGCCTCTTCCTCATTACCTTGAACCCACATAAAAGTGGAACAGGTAAGAGGTTCGAACATTCTCTCGGTTGGGGATTCAGTTTCAGTCCCGGATCTTGTAATATTAACTTAATTCTTAAAAGCAATGAAATAATAATTGTTCATGTGTTTCTAATGCAATGTAATACTACAATCATTAGACTGACAATCCAATGAGAAATTCATCTAACATTAGAATAGAAGGTCGTTGACCCACTGGGAAGTCCAACTAACAGTGGGAGCCTACAATTACAAACACTTTTATTTTCTTTCAAGTTTTCCTTCAAGTTTTATGTTAATCCATTTATTTGTCAATCCAATAGGAATACCAACCAACATTGGAAGGCCGCCAACCCACTGGGAAGTCCAACCAATAGTGGGAGGCCGCCAACTTACTGGGAAGTCCAACCAACAGTGAGAGGCTATCTCACTAGACGGGAGTCCAACCTATGCTAGGTCTTGACCTGTGACATGATCGTTTTCGCCTACAGTCACGTTAACGAGGGATCTTGTCGAACCAATGTATACATCCCGATATGAGAACATATCGGCCCCTGTTCACTTTAGTTATCTGTTCATGTCACATATATTAACTCACCCCAACACATCCTACAAGTTCGTTGATCAAACAATACTCATATATTAATATGACCTAACAAAGTCAAACGGATGTTCGAATTCAAGATGCATAATTCAATATAAAAATAAATGCAGACAAAATGATAAGTAATAATTTTACAAAGTCCAGAAAACCCACACCTGATATATGAGTAAATCCTTGATTGTCTTCTATGTCGTTTAAATCTTTAATATCGAATCTAAAACATAAACATAATTAAAAAGGTTTGAATTCAATTCTCATTTCGTAACAACCCTTAATGATATATATCATTTATCCTATTTTACTATGTAGGCGAACTCTAACAATTTAAATTCGACTTACAATAATTTTGTTTTTACTTTTTTTTGGGTATTACGAGAATGAAAGAAATATAATAAATACTTAAATAAAGATAATATATATATATATATATATATATATATATATATATATATATATATATATATATATATATATATATATATATAGGTTATGGTGAGTTTTGAAGTTAAACGTCGTTTTACTTCACGCCATATTTTCATTTTAAAATTCAAACAACCGATCCGAACCGCTCAACATTTTCTCTATATTGAAATGTGCTTGGAGACTAAATTTTACATTTTTGGGAATTTTTTTACTATTTATTAAGCCACTTTGAAATCGCTGATCCACTGTGAACAGTACAAAACAGTAAAATTTTCTGGACCACCGGATCAGCGATTTTCAAAGTGGCTTAATAAATAGTAAAAAAATTCCAAAAAATGTAAAATTTAGTCTCCAAGCACATTTCAATATAGAGAACATGTTGAGCGGTTCGGATTGGTTGTTTGAATTTTCAAAATGAAAATATGAGCGTGAAGTAAAAATGCCCTCTTACTTCGCAACTCACCATAGCCTAGCTCTATATATATATATATATATATATATATATATATATATATATATATATATAAATATACTTAATCCTTATCATATATAACCGAGAGTTTTTGTTTTGACTTAGATATAATAATAAAAAAAAATCCAATTAAATAGTAAGTTCGAAATAGTAATATCATTTAACATAGACTAAATTAGTATAAATTATTTGGTAGAAAATAGTAACAAAATAGAAGTTAATAATTATAGGAATTACTATTTATTTCAAAACATTTTTATAAGAAGATATCTGTATCTTTGATATCATCCTGTATAAACATAGATCAAAATAATTTATTTGTTTTATTCTAATAAACAGAACGGATATGAAGTTATTCAAAATACTAATGACAACAATTGGTGAGTTTAATCAATTTCTATTTGGAGTTATCAAATACAAAAATATACATCATGTTTCGATTTTGAGATCAGATCTTGACAGCTACTTGATGAAAGGAAAACGTTGAGACAAATTATATGATTGCAATTAAATAAATACAAAAGAAACTAAATTTTCAGATAATTAAGGAATACTTATTCATAAATTCATATGATCTAAGAATGAAATTGATTCTACCAATAAGATCTAATTTATTTCTTCTAATCTATTCAATTTATGCAACAAAATAATATAATGTTTAATTATCTTGATGCAGAATTTTTACGAGAGGGATTTGAGGGACTCCTTTGGTGGTTGTGAAGAAAAGAGTGAAAGAGATATGTGGCAGAGAGAGGGGTATTAAAAGGAAATGTTCTGGCACCCGAAGCTATCATATCCGTATGTGTCCTTAACTAGTTTAACAGAAAAAAAAAATCTTCTAATTTTGTCTAACTTACATTTTCAGTGCTCATATTCAAGCTTTTAAAGTTATGTTTATAACTTTTACAATGTTACTCACAAGCATTTAAACCTCTATCGGCAAGCATTTAAATCATAAATCTGTATAGTTTTAACTCATAACTACTTTTGTTTTCAAGTCAAAAAACAAAAGATTCCTCACTCTTTTTTTTATTTTTTCTTTGATCATTCTCGTCCATTTTTTCGACAATCCGTAATAAATTTTATGAATCTGAAAATACACACGTTTTCTATTTGATTTTCTTTTTCAAATGAGATCCATGAAGAAATATTTTTGAGTTATTTTTAAATTGTTTGTTTTTTTAAAGTAAAACCCATGTGCACCTTAAATTTTCAAGTTATTAAACATGAGTCTACAAGCATTTAAACTTCTGATATCTATCATTTAAACTATCACGTTCAAGCGTTTAAACATCTAATGTCGATCATATAGTATCATGCATTTAAACCTCTGTTTACAACCGTTTAAAGTAGTTGTGTCAAGCAATTAAAGTAGTTGTGTCAAACAATTTAAGTAGTTCCATGTTAGATTTGAAAGGTTGTACACTGAGATTTAAAGACTTGAGAATTTAAAGTGCTCACGGACTTTACTATTACAAAAATAATAAATAAAAAAACAACTTGACAAAAACTCAAAATTATTTCTTCGTAGCTCTCATTTAAAAGAGAAAATCAAGTAGAAAATATTTGTATTTTAGATTCGCAAAATTTATCACCGATCGTCGGAAAAATGGACGAGAATGATCAGAGTAAAAAAAAGAGTGGGTGAAAGAAATCTTTTATTTTTTGGCTTGAAGACAAAAGTAGTTAGAGTTAAAATTACTCAGATTTAGAATTTAAATATTTGCATATAGATGTTTAAATTCTTACGAGTAATAATG
>JAJGRW010001173.1:735968-768468 GCA_025461045.1 Carex parvula | reverse complement strand
ATATATATACCCAATTGTAGAGGTGTATATGTCCTCTTGGCTAAGACAATTACAGATGAATGCCAAGCCAAATGCATGCTACCATGCAAACCTTACTGGTACATGCTAAACTTTATAGTTTGATTAATTGAATAATTTGTTCAATTTTAAATTGATATTCCAACATTACTTCTAGTGTTTATCTCATTTTCCTTATTTACTTTACTCTAATTTGTTGTGTTACTTGAATGTAGGGGTACTCTGAAACAAATGGCAATTCTTGATCATGTTAGTTATTTTTTTTTTAAGTTTCTGGTATGGGTATATTAATTGTAGCTAGGACTATATATAATTTTTTTTTGGACTATGTTAAATAGTTCCTTTTTTTTACTTAATTAGTAGTTTTTTTCTTTTTTTCTCTTTGACTCGTTTAAATTTTAATAACTAACATTTTTATCTGTAGGAGGATCAGCTTGTCATTTCAAGACAACCATGGATTATGGATTGTTATCGGTTTCAGAAATGTGGAGGACCAGTGGAACGTCCATGTGGTGTTCGACTCGGCGGGCTAACTGGACTGAGTTGCGGTTTAATCTATTTACGTGAAAGGAAATATACATCAACTCAGCTAGCCCAAGTAAGATTGTCGGATCAAACTCCTCAGGGACATTCCACTGGTCCGTGCACATTTTTAAAGCCGATGACATTCTTGATCCATGGTTATCTTAAAATGACAAGTTGACCACCCACAGATAAAAATGTTAGTTAGAATTTAAAGCAAGTATATCTCATAAAATGTACATGTATGTTGTATATTTTGTTGAATTATTAATATATGTATGTTAAATTAATGTTAATTGTTTCTGTTTGTTGAATGTTGAATGAATATGATTGATTTTGTATGCCATGTTGTTGAATATTTATTGAATGATGTATGTATATGTTTAATGGCTAGCAAATATGGATGCTAGCCAATCATAAATCATTTAAGAAAAACACAAAACATACACGGTTCTAGATAAGAGACCATGTATGGTTAAGAAAATAATACACTGACAAGGGCAAGCGTTAAAAGTGAAATATTTTAATACTTGGCAAGCATCAAAAGCTTTCCTTTTTTATTCTCACTGTAGGTTGTTCTAATGACTTGTGGAAACTGTGTATGTGACGCTAGTTATTGCACACGGTTAATTCGACCGTGTACAAATCAACCATTTCAATGTTCCTTTTTTGTGATCTGACACGGTTGGGTTTAGCTAACCATGTATATTAGTTCAATACAGACGCGATTCGGCAACCGTATACAAAGTACCTCCCTATTCATACACAACACTCGCTGACACAGTCGTACCATGTGTCATTAGATTTTCGGACCGTATATAGTCGCGTTTTCTGTACTAGTGTCTACATTTTGTAATCACACCTGGCTAAATAGTGGAGGGTGTTTCAAGGGTGAGGACTTCGGGGTTAAATATTTTAACTAAATTTTAAATTATAAATAATGATTTTATAGTTAGTTTAGTTTTTTTTTATTTAACTGTAATTATTAATTTTTGAATTTGTTTAGTCCAGAAAATTTCGTCTTAAAAAAAATATTATTTTGTTTTATTATTATCTTGAATTGCTTTTTGAGTCAATTTCGCAGTCAAGTAAAAGAAAACTGCTGAGAGCAAATTATTTATTTCTTGGTATTAGGGGTATAAGTGGTATAACCTATTTATATGAAGGTCAACATCTTTAACGTATATACCAGGATGTTAGATACTTCATACTTATACTCTTCTTTCGACGGTACTAATACTCTTCTTTCGACCGTATATTATTATTTGAATATGTCAAAGGGAAAGGTGCCTTATCTCGTACAATGTGTGGCCGAGACTGGCCGGGAAGTGTTTGAGGTACTACGTACTGTTTTCTGCAAGGTCAAGCTTTAATTTTCAACCATCCGAAGAGATAACTATTACAAGACTTTCTTGTCATCTTTGCCGTGCGTTCTCCTTCAAAAAAAAATATTAATTTGTGTTGTATTTCTAGTGTTGAACCATTCAAATATATTTTACGCGGAGTCGTGCTTATACTCTTCCATTTCACAAGACTTTGAAATCGATTGCGGCTAGGGCTGCAAACGAACCGAACCGAATCGAACTTACTCTCATTTTGAGTTTGGTTTGAATTAATTTCGAACGAACTCAATTTCGAATTAAACTTTTTACGAACTCAATTCAAACTTTTACGAACTTTGTTACGACTTACGAGTTATGACTTATGGTTGGGCCATAGGTCGAAATTATAGCACTTCAATAAAACTCAGGCATTCTGAATTCTAATTACACAGTACCAAAGTTTATATCAAAGTTCATTACAAATACCAAAATTTATATCAAACACCAAAGTTTAGTACAATCAATCAAAGTTCAGTACAATTACAGTATCCAAAGTTTTTCAAATAGCCAACAGGAGCAACATCACCAAAGTTTTCAAATATCCAAAGTATTCAAAGTACAATTTAAATATCAATAGAAGTATAGAAGAATCACCAAAGTTCAGAATTATTACAAACCCAAATATTATTCTAAATAAAACATTAAAGTTTATTATCAGCGTAAATCAACGGTTCATGTTTAAATTAATTTCGAACTAAGTTTAGTTTGCGAACTATTTCGAACGAACTAGGTCCAGTTTGAGTTTGGTTTGAATTAAATTCGAACTAAGTTTGGTTTGAATTAATTTCGAACGAACTCAATTTCGAATCGAATTTTTTACGAACTTTTTCGAATCAAACTCGAATCGAATTACGAATTTTTTGTGCAACCCTAATTGCGGCAGAAAAAAAAATTGCAAGAAAATCATAGTTATCAATTGGACACTATTCGTAGGGTAAAATTAACTATATATATTATTTTCGTGTTCATTACAAAAAACAATTTTCTATTGGTATATCCTCGATTGTGAGCTTTATATTTAGAAATAGCAGTAGTCTAGTAGTACGTGTGTGTATATATATATAAATCTGGCTAATATGCTACATGTAGCATAGAGAGCCTCCGTGCAATGGCTCAATATTTGAGTTTTTTAAATTCTAACGGTCGATCCGAACCATTCAACATGATCTCCTTGTGAATATGTACTTGCAAACCAAATTTTACATTTTTAGAATTTTTTACTATTTTTTTAGATAGGTTTCTAAATCACTTGATCTCAAAAGTCAATTAGGATTTTGAAAACTCAAATATTGAGCCGTTGCACAAAAACCCTCTATGCTACATGTAGCACCGTAGCCAACTCCTATATATATAGAGAGAGAGAGAGAGGATGAGGAGGGTTCAAATGCCTTCATTCTTTGTGCCTCCACCATACCTCTATTTTTAAAACGTTAATAACTCAAAATTTAAACCATAAATGTCAAAATAAAACCGTTAGATGTGATCTATGTTATTTTCTCTATGTGCTCATAAAAAATTATCACATTTCGATTTTGTTTTTATGTGAATCAATAAGTTGAAAATTCAAAGTCTAAAAATTATCTACGTTAGTACGTTTTTACAAGCTTTTGATGACAACTAAAACAAAGTTGAAAGTCACATTTTTTTTTACACGTGCATAGATAAAATGATGTAGATCGTATCCAATGGTTTTATTTTGACATTTAAGTTTTAAATTTTGAGTTATTAACGTTTTAAAAATGGAGGCATGATGGAGGCAAAAAAATTGAGGCATTTGAATCCTCCTCAAAATTTTGTGACAACATATTTGAAATAGTAAAAGAGTGGAATTAAGTCGATTTCAACATGTTAAAAAATTACTCTTCTTCAATTCCACTTTTTTATGGAATAGTAGAGATGGAATAGAAATAACTAAAGTGCAAAAGAGAAAAATATGACTATATATTTTCATTCCAATTTCACTTTTTCTTTCTTCTTTCTATTCCATCCAAATTCACTCACGTTCAACAACTGTTTCATCACAATGCCATACTCTTTTCCTATTCCCACTGTACCGAACATATGTTTTATAGAATAATGTACCATAATACGAATTGGCACACACAAAAGGGGAAGTTTCAGAAAGCTTCTTGCAATAATAAGCGACAAGCAAGTAACACTTTTTATATATTTATAATATAAATAAATTAAATTCTGTAAAAATCTAAGAGAGAGAGATCTCAACTTTCATTTTTTAATTTTAGTTTCTCAAAATCTTTTTTTATTATTAATATAAAAGTGGGTGAATCCCGCCAATGAGAGCAGCTTGGGTCCGATGCCCATCGGACCCAAAGTGGGTTCGATGAGCTCTATGACCGTCCGATATGCTTCAAGATTCGTGCGCACGTAAATTAAAGAAGACGAGAAAGTTCTGACGTGAATCTTAAAGCAGATCAGACGGTCATAGAGCCCATCGAACTGACTTTGGGTCCAATGGGCATCGGACCCAAGCTGCTCTCCCTGCCAATTGCATTCATATGAAACCATTCAAACAGAAACCGGTACCAAACTATTACAAAAGAAGGAAGCATCACAACTAAAGAAGGAAGCAGATATAAGTATATAACCATGGTTCATGCAATTACAAAAAAAACTAAACCCTAAAGGGAATTATAAGAACAGCGCCATCAGTATAATGACATTTCTCTAGCCATAAAGAACTACTCAGCATTTGTCTCTAAATGTATGATAAAAATATTATACCTCTTTGTAAACAATTATTATTCTTTTAAGTATTTTGATAGCAATTAACAAAGTACGTGGACAACTAAATAATTTGTTCGAAAAATTAAGTGATCATCTTGTCACAGTGGAGCCCTTTTAGAGCCCATTAAAAAAACTGGTTAACAGGTAATAGTTATTTGTGGGCCATACACCGGCTGGGCTTATCTTGGGCCATCTATCAGTTGGGATTTGAAATAAATCTCTTTCCCGTTTGGTTGGGCCGAAGGAGGGTTCTTGCAGATATAACACCGAATCATCTGACCGAATAGCACGAATCAAGAAATTTGAAACGATTCCTACACATATTCATTGGTTCGGTCGGTTTGGTTCGATTCGGTTAAAACAAAAATTAAATAGACAAATAAAAATTTTATTTTATTTTTAAAATATAATCGAATCAATCGAAATAAATTCATCAACCGAATAAAACAAACTGAATTAAATTTCAATTTGTTCGGTTGAACCGAAATAAGAAAATTAATAAAAAAAAACAGTTTTTTGTTATTTTTTGAATTTCTTTTATAGGCTCAAAAAAATTATTTATTTCAATACACAAAATTGAATTATGGTTTAGTTCTCTTTCGGTCGGTTCACATAACCAGTTTTAATTTTTTTTTTAAATCAAACGAAACAATTAAACCGAACAGATCCATTTAATCAAATAAACCGAACCAATTAATCTGAACTCTCTCGATCAGTTCGATTTAAAACTAATTAAACCAGACCGATGAATACTCCTATTCAAGTGAGAGCTTTAGATGCAGATCGGACGGTTTAGATATGGTTTTGAATGAGACTTTGTCCAAAACCGTCTGAACAAAACCCCACCCTAAGTTATATATTTCATATTGGAAGCCCTAAGTTTATGGACAAATCCGTCCAATTAGCAAGCCTAAATTCAATCCGATTTATCTCGAAAGAAAAATGATCTGTAGTCAACAACCAATGTAATTGCACCTTAGGAAACAAAGGACTATTTTAAATAGCATTTATAGCTTAATTTAACCTTTTTGAAAGTGACCTGACATAAAACATTAATCCCCCCCTAACCACTAGGTGCTCTTCAGACAACGAGTGATACAAATAATTTTTATCACCATTCATTCATGTCACATTACGCCAGTATTGATATATATATATATATATATATATATATATATATATATATATATATATATATATATATAAATATATATATATATATATATATATATATATATATATATATATATATATATATATAAAATTTAATTTCGATTACGGCTTAAACTAGAACTAATTATTCAAGTAGTTATAGCGGCATTAAATTCTCAAGTTACAAAACTAGTGCTATTAAAATAATACTCTTCCTGTCCTCGATCTAAGCCTTCATAGGGTCCGCTTTTTAAACAAATGACTCTTGATTAAACAAAATTTAAAACAATGTATAGTAATTCTTAATGAAGATGGAGATTAGAGCATCTACATCCCTAAAACTCTTAGAGTTTCTAAGTAACTATTAACTAATTTTTAGAAATTATAGGCTATGGAGTTTCTAAGGGTTCACATTCCTGAAACTAATCTTAAGAGTTTCTAAAATGCCACATCAGCAATAAAATAAAATAAATTTTTTTTTCAGCGAACATCAGCCAATTATTTTGCCAACTCACAGTTTATAAACGATTTCTTATTAAGAAATTATTGAGTACAGTTGCTAAATAAGAAACTGGTCTACATCCCTGAAACTGGTCTAGAAACTGCCACATCAAATTATAAACTCCGATAGTTTCAGGGATGTAGATGCTCTTAGTATTTAGCGGCATGAGCAGACCTAAAACCTAACATGGATTGATTGAGTCATCCCAATTAAAATTAACAGTTTATTCTTTGTATTTTATAATTTTTATAAATATTTATAGAGTAAGGCTTAGGTGCTATAGCTAGCATAAGGCCTTCTGGCCTAAAAAATTATATCGTATAAACTTCAAAATTTGATCTAAGTATCTCAGTAAATTGGTTATGTAATGAACTTGTAGAATATCAATTTTTACTAGTTTTTGCCGTCTTTCATAAATCATAAAAATAGTAAAAAGTTCCAAAAATAGTAAAAATAGTAAAAATTGGTATTCTACAAGTTCATTATATAACCAATTGAAAGAAACATCTAGATGTAGAATTTAACAAAACTAAAATTTTGAAAAAATTAAAATTTGAATTTTTTTTACCAGTTTACGATATTAAATGAAATTGTCTATAGAGTCATGTGATAAGGTTTACATAATTCAAAACAATTGGAAGTAGTATCAGATGCAAATTTAAAAAAATTAAATAAAATTTTGAAAAAATTAAAATTTGAATTTTTTTACCGGTTTACAGTATTCAATGACAGTGTATACATAGTTATGTGATTAGGTTTACAGAATTCAAAACAATTGAAAGTAGCATCTAGATGCAAATTTAAAAAAAAATAAAATTTTGAAAAAAAATTAAAATTTTAAAATTTTTTACCGATTTACTGTATTTAACGAAACTGTCTACAGAGTTATGTGATAAAGTTTACATAATTTAAAATAATTGAAAATAGCATCTAGAAGCAGATTTGAAAAAAAAATGAAAAAAAATTTTGGAATTTTTTTTACCTGTATATGTTTACAGAATTTTAAAGTGGTTCCGATTAGTTACTAGTTTTGAAAAGCTGTTAGAGATCTTTTAGATGTGGTCCTAGTGGTCCTGGTCAAAGCAGTTAAAGATATTAAAGTAGGAGTTAAAGTGGAGGTTTTTGGAGGACACACGGTAATGAAAAGTTATAATTGCAGAATTCATTGCATTCATTACAGAATTTAGTATTGAAGGTTATAGAATCTCGTAAATTCAGAAATAATCCGGAAATTAGTGTCCGGGACAGTTAGCAGCTTCCGCTGTGTATATTAAATTTAATCACTTTTGCACCTTATTCTTTTAACAGCTTCAAGTTAGCAGCTTGGATGTCAGACAAATCGCAATTAAAATAGAGTAGAACTAGGGTGCTCTCGAGTTCACCAAGCCCTTAGTGAACTCAAGTCCAAAACTCATCGGATCAGCTTCAAACGACGAATCCGACCGTTCAAACCCGTCTACCTTACGAGTAATGCGTCTACATGCAAAAATTTTAAATTTTGAAATTAATTTTGCATAGAGTCAAGTGGTCAAAAAACGTCAAAAAATGAATACATTAAAATTAATTTATTAACCTTCTAATTTTGACCACTTGACTCTATGCAAAATTAATTTCAAAATTTAAAAATTTTGCATGTAGACGCATTACTCGTAAAATAGACGGGTTTCAACGGTCGGATTCGTCGTTTGAAGCCGATCCGATGAGTTTTGAACTTGAGTTCACCAAGGGCTTGATGAACTCGAGAGCACCCTAGTTCTACTCATTAAAATATATATCCGGGTCCATTTCCAATTTTCCTAGCTGCTTCCAGAACCTGACAAAAAGTGCTACATGCCTATGTGGATACATTGTCTCTAGCGTAAGCTATATTGCTGTCGCATTAACTACTGAGAGTGACTAAGATTTTGGCTCTTATTGATGTGAGGAAATTCCTAAACTTTGTAAAATAATTTTCTAGAAAAAGAAAAACTTTGATTATCTTATGTATATATGTCTTTTTTTTTCTTCTTGCCAAAAAAAATAGAAAATTTCAGTAAAAATACATTCTTCAATCATTTTTGAAAAGAGAGAATTTCATGTATACTCTTTGAAATTACTTAAAGGCGATAAATTGGGTAAAATGAGTTTTAATATAAAAATAAGGGTAAATTTCGCTGGAGGTCACTAAACTTTGTCCTTTGTCATGAATTGGTCACTCAACTTTGATTTATCCCTCCATAGCCACTGAACTTTTATTTTGTCCCAATCAAGTCACCCTATAACTTTTCCATCCAAATTATAATGGAATATGCTCATTCCGTCCAAAAATTTAACGGAATACGCTCATTCCGTTCAAAATACTAACGGAAAAGTTATATTCCATTAATTTTTTGGATGAAAAAGTTATAGGGTGACTTGATTGGGACATAATAAAAGTTCAGTGGCTATGGAGGAACAAATCAAAGTTGAGTGACCAATTCGTGACAAAGGACAAAGTTTAGTGACCTCCAACGAAATTTACCCTAAAAATAAAATATAGAATATGATGTATAATTTTTTATTTTTAAATAAAAGGTAAAATAGAAATTTATATATTTGAAATGAATTATAATAGAAAAGGCAACAAAATTGGGTAAATTGGTGAGTTTTGGAAATATAGAAGGATAAATATGATTTTATGAATTTAGAGGGGGTAAAAACGTAATTTTGATGTTCTTTTTTAGGGGTATATATTAAATTCACCCTTTTGAAAATAAGTTGTTACATCCCTAATTTTCTGTCTATGAGCATTCCCTCAAAATAAAAATAAAAATCCTAAAATGTACTTTACATATAGCACAATAATCCACTAAATTAAGATTTTTTTTTTTATGTTAGAATGTACAAAACCAAAATCCTGCTCCACACAAAAAAAGAAAACTTAGATAAACTTATCTTCTATTATATCTTTCTATTGTGAAAGAGGTCGTTCAATCATGGTACAGCCTATCATTTTGCTAAAGAAAGAACATGATAACTGAATAAACTTAGGAAAATGACAATGTTTTACACCAAATAAACCACATAACCTTATTTCCTAACGACATGCTACACATATATGCATCACAGCATGAGAGAGCTGATTGATTTACCAACTAGATTACAATCTCTCAACAAAAGAACTAAGAAAAAGCCTTGATTACTAAACCTAAATTGATGCACACAGAACTACAATTTTCACATTAAGAACGAATGTAGATTGGTTGTCGTGCTTGTATACGCGAAATTGGTCGGGTCGGAGGCATGGCATGCTGGTGAGGTGTTGGCCTCGACTCTGTCTTCTTAAGGCTTTCTAACTGGTACCTCATTGCCGGGGCCACAAACCCCTCATGACCGATTTGCACCGGCATATCTGGCGTTTCCACTGTCTTGTCTCTCTTAGTCAACTTGTACCGGTGCAAATCAGTTGTTACATTTACTGCTTTATGGCTGACACAGCCCATGAGCAGTCCCTTCCGGTTCCGGCTTCCCTTTGTGCTTTGCTTTCTCGATTCATCAGATCGTGATGCCACCGAAAAGTTTGCAGCACTTGCTGTCACGACGCTCCAATCAATACTCGCCTCACTTGGTTCATACACCGCTAAATCAGCCATACAAGGCTCAAAAACGGATTGTGAATTTATCGATGTACTATTAATTTCGAACAAATCAGAGCTAGACTCACTACTAATATCGTCGTCATAATTATCGCCATTGCATCTATTGTTGAGTGAAGTAGCAAGAATCTCCGACGAAGGGTTAAGGCTTTCCCTTGTACCTAAACTAACCTTCTTCTCCCCCTCTCTGAGTTCCCTTCCAAAAGCATCTTTTCCTTCTATACCCTTCAAATTTTCAGGGCCGTCAAACAAGCCCTCATTGAATCCTAGCTCAAGCCGCTTCATTCTCATTTCACTAGCTAACCGTATCTCATCCATCAGGTTGCGTTCGCCGAAACTATCTCTGGCCGATTCACCTTCTACCTCAGTATCAATTGTTTTTTTTCCTGAACAAATGCATAAGAAAACTCTAAGAAGCTTCTTTCCATCGGCTTTTGCCGCCTTGCTGTGCTGCCTGAGTAGGCCGATGCGACTATTACCACTGGCTTCAGAGCATGTGCTGGCTGTTTTTCTCGACGACCTTGATTTTGCATTTGCTTTCTTATCCTTCTTATATGGCAGGTTTAGTTCCTTTTCAGGAAGTATATTATTGGTGTTATATTCCATTGCGCCATTAAAATATTTCTCGGCATCAAATATATCAATCTCGTCATCATCGCTGCGCCGTCTGTTTGAGTTGATTTGAAACGAAGAACGGGTCCGGCCAGTGGGGCTGAGCTCTGAAGCGAAGCTTTCTCGAACTAAGTTTAGGTATGAAGAGAAAGAATCATCTCTTGGATTAATTGAGCTAGTGTTAACACAAGGCGAGGCTATTGTCAGAGAAGCCATGATAGAGTAGTTGTTATGTCTTAATTTTGGTTTAAAGAGTAGAATTGCTATGTATGTATGCTTCCTCTTAGGTTTAAATAGGCAGAGAAAAAGAAAGAAAAAGGTGAATTTAGTCTCAAATCTCAATCAGGACCTTCTCCATTTCATACTTTGTTGTTTATAGCCAGGAACAAGATAAGAACAAACATATAAGGACATCTCCATTTTCTTAGTAATGGAGATGAGGAAAACAGTCTCGAGGGAAGAATGAAGGGTGAGATTTGCGAACAAGAGTGTGTGTTATGGATGCATGGGTGATTTTGAGCCACGTGTTTATTCCAGATGCCGTTGAGGTGGATCTATGGATGCCAAACTTCAATTAATTTGTGGACATAATCAGAGAAATAAAAACTATAAAAAAATAATTGTAAATAAAATATCGGATAGGAATTTTTTTAATTAAGACTCGGGGACCTCATGTCAATCATGATTCATGAACTTGGTTGATACTTGTACTATACCTTTTATTTTAAGGCGCACATTTGGGTCAGAATAGTGTTTTTAGGACGATACAAGTACATTTTATGTTTGGCAAGGGAAATTTTTTATTGGTAGTAATTAATAGAAAAGAAGATAGACAAATGGTAAGATTACAGTAATATTTATATTAGTAGTAAGATTTGTAGAATTTCTACTGCTCTAAACCAATTTGTTTTTTTAATTTTTCTAGTAAAATATTTTTTTTTTTATAAAAATAGATAAAGTATCTTAAAATTTAGATATATAAAACATTCCACCTATTTTTTGAAAAACTTTTCATATTTTACCAGAAATCAAATATAAGAATTCTCTCCATCTATACATCAGATGAAAATAAAATTAAAATTGGTAGAAAATTCTACCGATCTTACTACAATATAAATATTACTATAATCTTACCATTTGTCACTCTTTTTTTCTATTAATTACTACCAATAAAAAATTTCCGTTTAATTTTAACTAGGACTACATTGGGGATCGATTCATTGAATCTCGATATGTTAATTAATATATTTCTAAAAATATATAAAAATTATTTTGAAGTTGCAAAATTGAAAGGCTTCTGGTGCTTCTTATATCTTTTATTTCTCTTCTATCATTCTGAAAATCATGTAATGTTTGTTTGGACTAATTTATAGCTTTGACTTTTTAGATTGGACCTTTACTGGTTTTGAATATGTTCATTTTCAGAGGCTTTTAGTACCAATCATTTGATACCTATTAGACATAGTTAGGCAGTTAGGATAATGACAACCTATGTAATTATAATGTAATTATAATAAAGTCTGTAACTAAAATGTATTACTGTAGATCGAACCTGTGCCTTATATAAACAGAGATTGTAAACTTCATTTGGTTGAGATAATAATACAAGATTCATTATCTGATTCAATTGAATACCCGACCATTTTATTAATATCCAAAGTTTAATAGAAATTAATTAATATACTCAGATCTCCAGAGTATTTATAAAAATAAAAATACCCCTACCGGCCATTTTTTTTATCGGTACTCTATTTATTTGCCTACTGGCCATTAAATGACCGGTACCCTTAATTTTTGTTTTTTTAGAGACACTATGAAGAGCAAGATGCTGAAATTTAACACTAAAAATTCGAATTTTTAGTTTAAATTATTGGTTAGATTACTTTTTTTTATGTATAATTAGCATATTTATACTAAAATACACTAAATTACTTGAAATTCTGTTAAATTACGCTGAATTACACTAAATTACATTAAATTACGCTAAATTACGGTGCATCATCGATGTTTTATTAGTCTTAGTATTGGCAATTAAGTAGGGTAGTGCTAAAAAAAACATCAGTGCGTACGACCCCAATTCTGGCCGGTACCCTATTTTGGCACGAAAGCATTGTTTTTTTTTTTAACTTTAAACGGCCATAACTTTGGCTAGGAAACTCGGATTCGCGCGTACAACCCCAATTCAGAAAGCTTGATACAAGACGGGAGCAATGGCACCCTCGGGGTCATCCCCAAGGAGGCCGACAGAATCAGAATTGCAAAAAAATGTCGTTTAGTGCCTCGAAAATTGAGTTAAACTTTTTTATCATTGGTAGACACACAACGACCCGTATGCGGCTAGTGATAGTGTCGTATGCGGCTGATGATTAGGAAGGATAGGAAACCTGAATCACATTAAAACAACTGGATCAACCTGAACTAGTGAAATTTTTAAAAACTTAGTACTTAAAAAAAACATAGTTTATTGTTCGCATGCGGCAAGTGAATTTAATTACTTGAAATTAGGTTAGCGGAATTTTATGTATTTCAGTATAATTATTATAATTTTGCGTATTTCAGTATAATTAGTGAAATTAGTAATTTAGCGTAATTTAACATAATTTCAAGTAATTTAGCGTATTTTAGTATAAATATGCTAATTATACATCGAAAGAAGTAATCTAACAAAAAATTTAAATTTTTAGTGTTAGATTTCAGCATCTTGCTCTTCATAGTGTCTCTAAAAAAAAATTAAGGGTACCGGCCATTTAATGGCGGTAGGCAAATAAATAGGGTACCGGCCAGAAAATGACCGGTAAGGGTATTTTTATAAATACTCAGGAAATCTGGGTATAGTAATTAATTTCTATTAAACTTTGGATATTAATAAAAATGTCGGATTGAATACCTCTCTGTTATCATGGTATCAGAGCCTCTGTGCTCCTCTTCTCTATTCAACTAAAATCAAGATCTTCTCTTTTTCTCCTTTTCTCATCTGATCCTGCCATGGCGGAGCAACAGAATACTACTCAAATTACTCCCACTGTAGCGATTGAACCTAATTCTCTGATTCAAATCAATGTACCGGTTACCACAAAGCTTGACAGGTCCAATTTTTTGGCCTGGCAATCTCAAATTGAGCCAATTGTGTTTGCCTATGGCCTGTACCATCATCTTGACGATCTGACCACCTCCCCGGCCGCCTTTACTATAGCCAATGGCGTCTCTGTTGATAATCCGACCTATCTTCCCTGGAAGAAGCAAGATTAGTATCTTGCTAGAGTGGTTGCGACATAACTCTGTTAATCTGGCCTTTACCACAGCCAATACCTCTGTTAAATAGTTTCATTTTATTTGCACTCGGTGGACTATTTACTGCCGAAATTTTTATGTATAACATTTTTTCCAAAAAAAATAAACCAAAATACTCTTGTTTTTGGGTTTTTCGAGTTCTACCCAGGCCGCACCGGTGAGCTGCGGCCCCTAATATTGGGGGTCGTACAATACCGATGCAGCCCCAGCCAAGAGGCCACACAATGCCCCTGCGGCCCATGGCCACCCAATGGTTCTGCAGCCCCTGTATGTTTTCTATATATTTGTCCAAGAGAGAGAAATTCCTGTTGGGAAATGTTCTAGGCTAGCATATATAATTTTAAAATTTTTCTAGCGTCTAGAGACGATCTTACGATAGAACATGCAATCAATCACACGCAGTTTATGAATCGTGCCACACGCACGATCTAGCAAAGTGTTATAACATATACCTCTCCAATATTTGGAGGGAGACAGGTTGCCAGCTCCATAGTCACCCTTGATCAGTTGCCTTGCTAGTTTTCAAAATAGGAAACCTCAAACTTCGCACACCAAGGTTTAGTCGAGAAGAAGAGGAAATCAAATGATAGGTCCACGATCCTTTTTCCTTTCGAATCCTCGAGCTTGTCTCACGACTTCAAACACTTTGAATCGCTCTAACGCAAGCTCGTTTAACACGATCAACACACCTCAATGCTATTCCAAGGAGATAAGGAAGAGGCTCAATCAACACAAGGTTGATCAGCCTCCTATGAGCAACGGCAATGATCAAGATGAGGTGATGTGATGGCATGACGAGACAGCGACACATGGCACTCAATCACGCAAGAAGGATCAGATCGAATCACCTCAAAAGAATCGAGTCAAACCTGATCTAGAAAAGGCGAAAGCAGCGGACCCGAACCCGCACGGCTTGGGCAGTTCGGCCATAGGAGCGGCGCACGGCCTAGAGGCGGCTCGGTCTAAGCAGGTGGAGACTGGTGGAGGTGCACGGCACGGTCCAGATCTGATCTAAACCTTCGTCTAGGAGATCATATCAAGATCTCCAAGCTTCAAGCTGATCGGACCTCCCTAGGCCGATCAGTTCTGGTTGAAGCGGCGGTTCAGCTCAGATCAAGCGAGTCGGCTCACTTCTTCTCTTCGGTACTGTAGCACCGAGTTACTGTAGCAATTTCATCTTTTTGCTTGAAAAGAGAAATGAGAAGAAGAGGAAGAAGGAGAAGAGAGAATAGATCAAATCTTGTGATCTATTTGAAGAGAGAGAAAGTAGATCTTGCTAGAATGAATTGCTTAGCTTGGAGAAGGAGATGACATGTGTTTAATAGCATGAGCTTCATATTTGAATATTACGATCATACCCCTTCAATTAATTAGATGGGAGCATTAATTAAAGGGACATAAAAGTAACATGACTCAAATGTGGTGTATGGACCATGAGTCCATTTAAATATAATTTAAATGGAATCCAATGTGGTCCACATGGTCCCTAATAGACCAAGCTATAGACTTGTTTTTCAAGCAAACTCTCATCTCTTCATTATATTGACCAGGTCAACATAACTCTCATCTAGGGGTGTCAATGGGTACGGTACGGGTCGGGTGGAGGCATTTTCATATCCATACCCATTAAAATTGACTTTATCCATATCCTACCCATACATATTAAAAATTAACCTTACCCTACCCCACCCTTACCCGTTAATATTATCGGGTAACGAAACGGTAGCGGATGAATAACGGATATTATTAATATAATAATTAGTTTTATTATATTTTACAAATTAAATATAAAAAACTCATTCATTTCACACATATGTAATTACATTTCTAATAAAAAATAAAAATGAATGTGCAATCAATTCTAACTAAATTGTTTTTTTATAAAGGAAGAAAATTCAAAAACACGAATACACATTTAGGTCGGTTGGAAATTGAATTGAATATATATTTAGATTTTATAATTACCTATACGGTAACAGGTACGAAATAGTCATTAGCCATACCCTTACACATTTGGTTAACGAAAAAAAATCTTACCCATACCTGCCTTATCGAATACGATACGGGTCGGGTAAACAGCTAAAAAGATACCATTGACACCGCTACTCTCATCCATTAGTCAATCCCGCAATTGACCAAGTTTGACTTTCGTCAACCTTCCTTCTTTTGGGCATATCTTGTGATCTACAAGTCTGATTCGCGCGCTCCACATATCCACACGCTCGTCTACTAATCCTCTATCATCTAGTACAATATAATTGACCAAAATAGCAGGATTAATTAACTCCATTTTATGTTTAATCTAATTAAACATTTCTCACTTAATCTAGTCATCATTTGTACATCTTATGTACTAAATTGATTCGATTAATTCTCATCACCTTTATTGTGTTGAATGATTGCTATACTATCTTACATAATTATGTACTACTAGATTCGATATATGTTGTCCAACAACATAATCATCAGTATCACAGACTTGGTGATATCTTAACTATGGACCTTTTAGGTGTGACCTGCTTGGATCCGTATTGTGTTGGCCATGGAATCATATTCCACAAGTCATGAGAGGCATCTAGTAATGCATCAAGACCCCCAATCAATACAAACAATATGTACCGGACAGTATCGTGATCCAATGTAGACAGCGCATTACACACTGCCCGTGTTGTTTCCAATATCGTATGATATCTATAATGATAAGCGCAAGATAGGAATGTGTCATTTTTGCCATCTTATCGATTATGTTTCTTGATCTGTGAGTGTAATTATATCCACGCTCAACTATTGATCGTGGTGGCCATATATAATGCTACTCTATCAAAGGTCCCAAAAGATATCATTGCTTATGCACCATATGTACATAAGGGATATTCGTCTTCTTGACATAAGCGAACTTCTCAACATAAGTCCTACACATAGAGAGGATGTCTTTATAGCTCACCTGAGTGGTAAACACCAACCACTGATGTGCATTCCTTAAACAAGAAAATCAACTGTCTCAGACATAAGACAACAACACTACATGAACAATTAATGACATAAACACAGAATCCAGATAATGTTCATGTATGGTCAATCCAATGCCATATAAACTCTTTATATGCATCTGTGAGATTAAATTGACATCATGGTAGCTATGATTTGTGAAACATGATCATCCTTTAATCCTCACACTGATCTCAGGTGTAATTAGAGTTCATTTGCTAATTACCTTGATCAGAGATAATTTAGAGTTTATTACTTATGAATGATAGTGCTTCACAATCTAGGTCCGCAACCTTGGATGAACTATCAAGTAACCAAACTCAAGGCAACAAATTGAACAAGTCAATCATTCTATGATCAATATCAAAAGCAATAACAAGTTTGCTCTAGGACACTAATTACTTCAAAATTCATTTCTCACAATCACCAAATCTCTCTACTGGATAAGAGCTGATTTGTAAGTTTTTTTGTCTTTATTTTTCAATTTTTTATTTTTCAGTAGGTTAATAATTAATTTAGTTAATCTTTAATTTTAAGTTTCTTGTGTATTGGATTCAAAATGGCTCTTATGGTATCCATTTATATAGGTGGTGATATTTTAACAGGCCCTAATGGGGTTTATTATAGTATCGGGCCTGTTATTGTGATTCTGGTATTACCTGGTACTGATTATGTGGGGATTAAATCGGTTATTTGTCAGAGTTTGGGATTGGATTAGGGTCAGTATGACCTTAATATTCATGCCAAAATTAGCATGCCCACTAGTTCAGTACAAACCTGGTTCCAACTCTTTCCAGTTCAAAATAATAGAGTCTGGCAAGTATTGTACAACCAAACCATGAGTTTTTCTGGGAGTGCATACAAGATAAGTGACCTATATGTGGAGGTTACCCGAGTCCGGCGTACCAACTCATTTATGAGGTTAATCCAGGACCATATTCGGGTTAATTCATTTAGCTCAAGTATGTTCCCTGTCCAAATGAACCAACCGTCTAGCAGTCGGGCCCCAATTCAGAGGGACCGACTGTCCAGTTGTCAGCACCCCGTCAGGCCCCACCCCAGATTGACCAGCCTTCTACTAGTCAGACCACTACTTGGGATCAATCTTGTGATCCGGATGAAACCGATGAAACCGTGGATCCAAAATTAGAAGATGTAGAGGAAAATTAGGGTAATCTTGATCCTGAGGGTATGAGCGATCAAGGGATCGATGCCATACCAGAAAAGGAAATGGACACGGGTGATGATTGGAAAGGGGATTGGGATTCTGATCACTTATCAGATGGTGATGCAAATGTAGCACCCAGGGAAAACAGATTTCCGATTAGAGGTCGGACAGAAAGGTATTCAGTCACCACATTCAACGATACTAGTTCTTTTAAAGAAGCAGACGTTGGTTTCTTTGGGAGGCGTGTTGTATACAATTAGGAGCTTGCCCCACAGTAGGTTTATACCAACATAGATGAACTAGTGAAGAAAATCTATGAGATTCATGTTCACGGCAACTGGGAGTGCAGGGTACACAAAAGGGACCAAACAAGGTTAGTTATGGTTTGTAAAGATGCTCCGCGTTGCGAGTTCCATCTTTTTGAAATCCATGTGGGTAAGGAGAGGCATGGATGATTAAGAAGTATGAACCACCTCATACATGCAAGTCTGCATCATCAATGACAGACCATGCATAACTTACGGCATCACTTATTGCCGACGTAATTGAGACAGGCATTAAGGAGGACCCATCGATAAGCATTAAGGAGGTCGCTAGGAGTGTCAGACTCATTTACAAATATGCAACCCCAAAATACAACAGGTTGTGGAGAGGGCATAAACTTGCGATTTGCAGAATGTTCAGTAGTTGGCAGGGTTCATATAACTTGTTTGCACCATTGCTCCAGGCCATAGCAAGTACAAATCCCGGCACAAAGTATGAATGTTGGAATGTCAGCATACCCGATGTCGATGATGCTAAACCAGTTATTGCCTTTGGCCTTTGCAATTTTTGAGAAGGAGGATGGTGAGAATTGGGGATTTTTCATGAGCTTTTTACGAAGAGAAGTGGTTGGGAACAGGTTCTTTTGTGTCATATCAGACCAGCACAAAAGAATCAAATATGTTTTTATTGTACCCATTTTGGATGGTCGACAGTGGACGGCGACTGTGTGCATAGGCTGTGTATGCAACACGTTGCAGACAACCTAAACAAGAATACCGGATACGACAAATAGGTTGCAGACACATTCAAAATTGGTTGCAGGAGAAAGAAACCGAGAAGGGTGGAAGAGATGTTCAGAGATTTTGCTAATGTAGTATATTTTTTATTTGAAATTTAACATATTTTAGATGAAATTTTACTGAATTATTTACTTATATTTTTTCGTCTCTTTATTTTTGTGTAGTCTTAGTACAAGGAACAAACTCATCGTCCGTGGCTAGCGGCTCCGGATCAATCTTTTTTTTTTAAAACCATAACCATAGGGGTTTTCCACAAAATCATCGTCTTAAATTTCAAACTGAATAGGTCGCATAAGAAATTGCTCCATAACACAGACTTGATAGTTCTTTTTATCTCTGAGCACCTGTCGATTAGAAGATTTACCTCGATTGTTATTGTCCACCCTTCTCGTCTAAAAATATGAATTACAAAAAAGAATTACGAAATGATTTACAAAAAATAATTAAAAAGAATTAAAAAATAAATAAATACTATAACAAAACAAAAATAAAATACTACAATCCAGTCTACAACATAAAATACTAGTACTACAATCCAGTCTACAACATAAGATAATACAATCCAGTCTACAACATAAAACAATGTAATCAAGTCTAACATAAAATAATACTATCCAAACTATGGCTTAGGAGTAGTGGAACTTTCTCCCGTCTTTCCCGAAAGCCTGCAGCAACACGCAACACACTCCCACATTTGAAAACGATAGTCATTTACCTATCTGCATTATTGTCGATACATTTGGGGTGAACTCTTACGATGACAAATTAACATTTCCGCAATATCTCCCTTGACACTACATGCGGGCTTCACCCGTCCAAAAATTATTAGCGAGGGATATGCGAATATTGCGTGCGGTTTCACTTCCTCCTTTTCGAAGTTCAGTTTTGGGTGCCATGGTAAGATCTAGAGTTTCATCAGACCATGATGGATTAAACAATTTATATTAATTCTAAACAATTTCTAACCAATTTAAATTAATTCATAACAATTTCTAAATAATTTTAGACTACAAAAATAAATACAAAAAGTTGAGGGACTTACATGCAAAAGGGGAGGCGATCTGTTGGAGAAAGAGAGAAAGAGAGGAGAGAAAAAGAGTGAAAACTTGAAATGAATGGGGTGAAAAACAGGAGGGGTACCCTTCAATATATAGGCAATAGCAGACCACCCAATCATGGAGCGATCAGGGTGTTTTTGAAATTTTTTCATTCCAGGAGGCAGATTTGCAATTTTTTTTATTGAGGGTATTAATAAAAATTTCGGCTAACTGCTCAATCCATCGTCTTGCCCCCACAAATAAATTGGTCCATAATTTGGGTGATATGATTCTTGTTTTATGAAAAAATGGGGATCATGCCCCAGTAATATATCAATTTTGGACTAAGTGTGAAGGCTCACATCGTCTTGCAACAGGCTAAAGACCCAAACTAACGGTCAAAAATACTCTAAAGAGATATTTGTACATCCCATAATTAATCAATTTTAAGCACATCTTGCACCAGCATTCAAGGGATACTGATGTTATGAAATATGCATTGACGAAGGACATTCGCGCTAGCTTTGTGTTTTCCCTTTTCTTTTTCCTATATTCATCTTTATAAACAAATGATCAAGGTCGCAAAGAATCTTATTACTATCACGCATGAGCATGGACGAATTTTGATATTTTAAAGGATTCAAAAGTGATAATTAGCTTACGTAGCTATGAAAACAACATATATCATAAACTAATATTAACTCAATCATTGGCCCATTAAAAACCTTGATAATCAAGTTGGATGATTTATATCATCTAAGACTAACCCCACGACGTAAGCAACACCTGTCGTTTATTAGAAGCAAACAAAAATTTATGATTAACTATAGCTAGAAAGGATCTCCCAATAATCTATTTTGGAGGTTCCTTGGTTGTTGTATTTGTATTTATAATTCTTCAAACATCTCTAATCTGAATTGGATAGCTAAACTACTTCAATTGTTTACTCTTTAAAACTTAAATCTGTATGTTCTGGGACCAAAAATAATTATATTGTTCCCCGCTGTTTAGTTCCCTAAATGTCCTTCTAACTAACTGTCTAACTGATCTCTCGAGAGAAAAAGACGAGCGGAGAGGGAAAGAGCGAGAGAGGGACGTCGAAGTTATGAATATTTTACGGAAACTTACTGTGTGTCATAATGTGTGGTTGTTTACTTACAAGTTGTCAGAGAAACAATGAATTACGTACGCTACGGCCTACGGATGTTGGTCCGTAATGCCACACGAACGAATACTTTACGTACGACACAAGGAACCACAAACCAAACTAAAGTCGCTAAGTGAACCGACAAAACTACCGTGTTTTGACGAGACTTCAAGATAGAGAAATGTTAATACTACAATCACATTCTACTACTTTTCACTTTATAGTGCTTTGGAAGAGTTCTATTGGAGGTCTTGATTTGGAGATATATAAAAATTGCTTTTTAATGTTAACTTGACATGGCCACTAGAAGTGTACCTAGCTATCAAGAGTCTGAATCTGCTGTGATTCCGAGATGGATTGCAGGATCCTAAAATTCCGAGATCAACGGTTCAAACTGTTCCGTGTGCGGATCTCGAAAACGTTCTGAAAAAGTAAATTTTCATGCACGCATCTCAAAAAAGACCAACAGTTGAGATGGAATAGCAGGGTCCTGTGATTCCCCGAGAATCACAGCAGATTTATATTCATCTATCAATACATTCAATACTTTTCTCGGTACCTAGCTATCAATACATTCAATACTGTGTAAGTATGAATATTTGACATTTTAGAAATGAATACTTGATATTTTAGCGATAAATAAGTATAATACTTAACAATGTAGAGATAAATACTTGACATTTTAGAGATAAAATACTTAATCATAGATCTCATTTGAAAGAAAAAATGATATAGAAGATGTTTGTGGTTTAAGATTCGCAAAATCTCTCACAGATCGTCAGAAATATTGACGAGATTAAACGGAGAAAAAAAAACAACTCTAAAAATGTGTAAAAGATGAGTATGTGATGAGAGAGATTAAAAAAAAGTTGATGTCCAACTTTTGTTAGAAATACTTAGTATCTTAGTTATGAATACTTACATTTTAGAGATGCATACTTGATATTTTAGAGATGAATACTTGAAATTTTAGAGATAAATATTTCATCATGGATATCATTTGAAAGATAAATATTCACACTTTATTGAGTAAATACTTGAAATTTTAGACATAAATATTCACACTTTACTGAGTAAGTATGAATACTCGACATTTTCTGCGTGTGGTTCCTATCGTGGTCGCTTTCAAGCGACGTTTGCTGTCTCCCAGGTCAGTATTGGTCCCCTAGGTAGTTAATGCCCAAGACACGTCTGTGGGTTTCTCATAAATACTTAACAACATAAATATTCACACTTTACTAAGTAAGTATGAATACTTGGCATTTTAGAGAATAATACTTGACATATTAGAGATGAATACTTGACAAATTGTGAATACTTGTACACCGAGGTCTGAATACTTGACAAAGAACCTGAAAGTACTTCATCATAAATCTCATTTGAAAGAAAAAATTATGTAGAAGATGTTTGTAGTTTTAGATTCGCAAAATTCCTCACAGGTCGTCAGAAATATTGACGAGATTAAACGGAGAAAAAAAACTCACTTCTAAAAACGTGTAAAAGATGAGTGTGTAATTAGATAGAAAAGAAAGTTGATGTCCAGTTTTTTTTTTTTTTAGTACTTGATGTCTTAGGTATGAATACTTAATATATTATATGGTAATACTTGCACGTATAAGTATCCATACATACACGCGCCAGTTGTAATTTTTTTCAATCATAAGTGGTCCCCCAAGTTGTTAATGTAGTTAGTAGTTCCCATTGTACTTTATACATCAGTTAATTAGGAGGACGTTTAGATGACAGAATGGGGGGGACTGTTAGTCCATCCCAACTTTTATTGTCTCTACTTGAATAACAAAGTAAAAGATGAGAAAGATAAGCTGGAGAATTAAAATGTTATCATTTCTTCAAAAGAATAGATAAAGAGTAATTAGCTTATTACTCATCTTGCAAGTCTAGAGTGATGACATGTAGAGTGGAAAAAATATGTCGTGCCGTGCCGTGCCATGACTAACACGTCATGACTTTGGTCTCGTACCGTGCTGTGCCGTGACCAAAATGTCAAGGGATGGTCACGGCACGCGAATGATCACGCCACGTGAGTCACGCCGTGCCTAAACGTGTCGTGACCATACGTGACTTGTGTAACTCGTGTGACCATTTAATCATAATTTAGGTTAGTTTATTCAAGATTCACCATTAAATCAATATCTAATGGTTCTAATTACACGTGACTCGTGTGACTATGTGTCGTGCCATGACTAAATCTTTTACGTGTCGTGCCGTGCCGTGGCAAAGTAAAAATCAGATATAGATCAAACTAAAAATCCCTCATGAATAATGTCGGTGGCGGTCCATTCCCTTCAAATTTGATGGCCCAAACCAAAAAATAAAAAGTCCCTACTTTCCTGGACAAAATAGCAGCAGATTCAAACGCAATGTTGATAGAAGAGCACAAACCAAAACACGCCATATGTAACCAAATATAAACAAATATATAAGAATCCAACTATGTTAATCCAACCGATTTGATCAAAAGATGACATGGTTCATCCACCAAACCAGGACATATAGCTGATTAGGTAATTTTCCACAGGTCCTATTACATTTTTGTAAGTTAAATAACCCAAGTTAGCCTTGTAAATAACTTTATTTCATTAATGAAATCGTCGGTTGAGCTATGCTCACTGACCTTCAAAAAAAATAACCCAAGTTAGGGATAAGTAATGTCTTCATAACTGTTTTTTTTACAATACTGTTCCTTCTTTTTTCATTGATCTGCTGTATACGTCACAAATATTGCACAGTTCTTACTGCCAGTTGTATAAAAAAAAAAAAGATAATAGCCTTATTCAAATCCTAATTTAGAATATTTGACTTACCGAATTAAAAAAATAAAAGACTGCGTCTCCCATTCCTTTTTAGCAGTATAAATTAAGTATGTAATTGTGTCATTCGTGATTATTTCTAAGTTTGAGGTACTTTCTGTATCTAAAAACTTGGGCGGTTTGCTTCACCACCCCTTAGAGGCAATGGGCATAGCATTTAAATGCACAAGCACATCAACTCAAAGATTGCACTATTTGTACAGCAATTTGGAAAAAAAAAAAAATGAATGCCAAAATCATCTGCATATTATGCACAGAAAATTTTCCAGCTACATCAAATTAGGACGACAAAACAGTAATACCATTAACCAAAGTATGTAACAACACTATCTGAATTCAGTCTTATCCATTAATGTGAAGCATCACCAGAAGTAGAAGTAATATGACACTGGTTTAGGTAGCAAAAAAACACATGAAGACATACTCCTAAAAACTAAATTACAACATATCTCAAAGGTTTAGGTAATACCTGAACCTTTTCAAAATTTTGGGCCCTCTTTCAATATGGTACAACATTTCGGACCATGCTTGTCCTTATTCAGCTCCATCATTGTCGACAAGCTGTTTTATATGGAACAAGATTAAAAAGTTAGCTGTTTCATAAAGAAGAAGACAGCTCAGATATCACGATTTTGTTTTCCTGTGTTTTTCTTTTGTTATATGTTGCATTTAGCGCTTCTCAGAAGAAAAGGTTTATCTTGTAAGGTTGTTAGGGGAACACAAAGGAAACTGTCTCTGAATTCACAAGTTAAGCAAAACAGGAATATATAAAAAAACATTTTTTTTTTTTTTAAAGTTGAAGTGAGAGAAGGAAGAGATACCAAAGAGCCAATCTGTTCATAAGCTTCCATAACCTTGGGATCTTCTTCATCTTCATATCCTACTTGAAGTATCCTAGGTCCATTTACGGCCCAAAGTGCCTTCCTTCCAGCTTCCTACATATATATATTTTTGTAAAAAAAAATGGTTCTTTTCAATAACTAGATGGAGAATCTTGCTAAGAAAAAGATTCTTTGCACCCTCTGAAACTCTTATGAATTCAGAATACTAATTCAATTATGTAATAAATTTGACACTTGTGGTGCAAAGAATCTAACACACTTAAAAGATTTTTAGTTGAAAGATGTAAAGTACATCATGAAAAGAGATAGTTGATAAAGAATGCCAAACGGAGGGGGGCAACAAAAAGGAAGTGGACCTGCATGGAGATCATGTAAATGGCCTCCAATGATTGTTTCCTAATCTCGGGATCTTCTTCCACCTCTCTCTCGTGAGAGAGTGCATTGCTGAGCTCAGGTGGCATTTTTGACCTATCTTCATCACTGTATATCTGATATTTAATAAATATATACATATAAATATAATGAATTGTTATGAGGAATCTCCGTCCTATGTTTTTAAAGGAGAAACTTACCAAAAGAAGTATGACTGGTACTGCCAGAGAAGAAGACAAAGGTATATTTCCTTTATCCTGGCCCCCTTTGGCCTTCAATATAGGTACAACCTGACTGCCTATACAAGGCCTCAACATTCCAAAGTACCAGTGCTTTAAATTGCGGCCGCTTGAACTCATATGCGTATGCAGTCAATAACATGTGCTCAAAATTATATGCGATCAACAATATGTGGATTTGGATATTCAACCGCATACACATATGCGTTATGCGGCCGCCTATGCGGTATGTGATCATGTGGCAACATATTCAGTGCTATGCAAAGAATCAGGTATTTATTTAATAATAAGTTGCATAACTTTGTTTTTTTGTGTGGTTCAGTTCTATTAAAATCATTATTCAAAACTCTAATTGTTTAGTCTCTAGTAGACAATTTCCTTTTGTAATATTGTTTAGCCTCTAGTAAATTAAAAAATTAAACCACATATATGAATCCGCATATAAATTGCATACGTGGCCACATACCACATATGCAGTATGCAGTGCCCTTCCACATTCATATTCAAAACTGTATTCTAAAACATTGTTCCTGACGATAGCCAAAACAGATTTATACCACACATGTTACATTAAGCATATATAAAAGGACATATCCAATTTCTTTTCACAACAGTTCATAGACATGCTTTTCAAAGGAGATTCAAAAAGTGACCTTCTTTCCAGAAACAGGAAGGAGCAGAGCTGGCCAAAGATACTCAGAAATAATCAAGAGATTTTGCAGCTGATTATCAGCCTCAAAACAACAGTTCCTAATTGTACCGCACACCTGTAACATTTGAATTAAACAGATACAAGAATGTAAATAAGACTCTCCAGAATCAAGTTAACATTAAAATATTTGAATAATAACTGTGCTCCGTACCCCTTTCTTTCTAATTGGGTTTGTAGAGTCTGACTGGCGAACAACCTGTTTCAACAGAGCTCTTTTTGGATCCAACAATACTCTTCTTCCTGCTTCGGATTTTGATATGTTTACAAGTATTGAAGCAACATGTTCAAATGCATCTTCTGTTGTAGAAAAAATTCAAAAGATTAAAATGGTTAGTAGTTTAAATTTACTCGCATAGCATGTCAATTTCATTCCTTTCCACTTACATACCACTTGATTCAGCTGAGGATGACCGAGTGAATGATCTAACTAGTTTGGCTACATAAAGACCTTCCATCTTTCATCCCCTACCTGTATCCAAGGGCAAACATGCACTGTTATTTATTGTACACCCTCTTGTTAACAACATCACAAAAAGGAAAATCATCTAAAATGTTTTTGACGATTAAGATAGAGAACCTATATTCCATTATGTTTATTTGTTGTTTGTGCTATATCTATCAGTTAATCTAAAGTTCCAATATCTTAAATTTGCTTCAACAGATTTATGAATCCATAAAAGACGAAACATACTGGATCATTGGTGCCATTCTACCTTTTTCAATTAGTATGCAAAATGCTTACTGAAGATTTCATTAAGCAATTAAAAATGTTTGTTCATTAAGCAATACAGAAGGTAGAAGTTCGAGGGAGGAAGAGAGAGAGATAGAGAGTAAAGGGAAAAACTATCCAAGGTTTCACCAGCTTTCCACTTGTCCAAAACAACACCAACTAGCAATGGTACAAATTTGTACTGATAACAGCATGCAATCCTGGAAATAATTACATGCACCTAGCAATTGAATATGTTGACCGGTAATGTCCTCTATTTCTCTAAAAACCTTAATTTATCTAGATTGTTGAATCTCATTGCATTATGATTGTAATCCGGCTGGATACAGGGTGGAGGGGGGTGTTATTGGTACCCATCTGTACCAATACAAGATGCACGGACAATCCTTGCACAATCAAATGTACCCTCAAATAATTAGATAAATATACAATTAAACCCCACCTGGAGAAGAGCACTAACACCAGCTTCGACTTGTGTGAGATTGACAAGCAACATAACTAGTTTCTGTGAAAGCTCTGTTCTTTTGTGCATGACCTCCATGGCAGCACCAACTATTCCAAGAGAGACAAGCTTGGAGGCGAGGTCAGAGACCTGAGAGAGGTTGATTAGTGCATCGGCCGAAGCACTAGAGATGTCCGGTGACGAATCCTGAAGGAGGCGAGATAAAGGAGGCAAGGCAAGGGACGAGTGGGAGGCCAAGGTTTGTATGCCTTCATTTGAGCCTGTTAAACCCCTCACGATATCTATGGCGGCTTTTCTTAACTGGAAAAAGAGATAGAGAGCTGTCAGAGTGAGAAATAAAAGGTGGATTAAGAGAGTGGGAATCGGCGGAAGCGAGAAAGAGAGAGACGGAGTACCTGAGGAGAAGGAGAGGAGAGGAATTCTACGAGCTCTTCCAACTCAGTCGCCATTAGAGAGGAGGTGAGAGCGGGGTTTGGGTTTTTCTCTATTTTGAGAGCAAACAAGTGAATTCAGATCATTTGGCAAAAAATTAAGGCTCCGATCGGAACCAATTCGTTCTTTTTTTATAAAAGAATTCTTGTTTTCGCAAATGATCGGAAGAGGAAGGGAGGAAGTTCAATTCACACGATTGAAATGGGAAAAAGAAGCCAGTTGAAATTCTGACAAAAGTGGTCGGATTTGGCGAGAAAAAGTTTATTGAAGTTAAAAGACAAAATTATCTCTAAGCTCTTCTCATATTTACATGGTCTGAATTTGATGTGTGATGCGGGCGTTCACTGTCATTTCTCTTACTAATGGTCTTTTTTTTTCAGTGGCATATGCTGTAGATAAGGTGATAATTACACCTTTTTACTATGTCACTCAAATTAATTCTTCATTTAAAATTAATCATTCCACTCATTAAAATTCAATTCTATATCATTTTTTCTCTTCTCTATTCTATTGAAATGAAATGAACTTTTGTTCTACTTCTAAATGAATTCAGATCTAGTGCAATGCCATGACCGTGTAGAATCAGATCATAGTAGTGTGAATTTTTCTAATTTAGTTTGAATTCTCTGACTATTCAGTTAAAATGTTTGAATTCTCTGTTCTAACTATTCTAATCTAATCAGATTTAATTTGAGTTTTTCTGCTCTATTTTCATATATTATTATGATTTTTTCACACTATTTGTCTCTATCTACGTAAATCGCCCGTTGAATAATCCAACGGGTCCAGTCAGCTCGCTGGATTATCCAACGGGTTGAGTATTTTTGGAATTTTTCAAAAATAATGTTACGTATTTAATTTGAATTTTTTTAGAGTATGAATAAAATTTTGAGAAGTAAAGAGAGTGTTTTACCTTTCTGCTCATATCTTCATTTTAAAGTCAAACAATCAATCCGAACATCTCACATAATCTTCATATTGATGTGTGCTTGGAGACCAAATTTTACATTTTTTGAAAAAAAATTTACTTTTTTTTTTAGAATTTTGAAATCACAGCTTTTCATTAAATAAATAATAATAAAAAGTTCTCAAAAACACTAATTTTCAAAAATTCTAAAAAATAGTAAGTTTTCAAAAAAATGTAAAATTTGGTCTCCAAGGACATTTCAATATGAAGATCGTATTGAGAAGTTCAAATTGGACTATTTAAACTTTAAAAATAGGAGATATGAGCAGAAAGTAAAACACCATCTTTACTTCTCAAAGTATCGTAGCATCACCTCTCTCTCTCTCTCTCTCTCTCTCTCTATATATATATATATATATACACACATTTTTTTATGAAGTTTATAACAGGTGAGTGCTGCAAACTTAATATTATATATATATATATATATATCTATATATATATATATATATATATATATTATATAATAATATATGAGGAGGGCTCAAATGCTCCATTGATTCATGCCCCAATTATACTCTAACATCTTATCTTCAATTTCAAAGTTCAAACAGACGATCCGAACCACTAACATGACATCCACATTAACATATGATGGAGAACAATTTTATATTTTTTGGAAATTTTTTACTATTCTTTAAAATAGGTACAAAATCATTGTTTTTAGATGGTCGATAACTTCCTGAAAAATAGTAAAAATTTCAAAAAATATAAAATTTGGTCTCCAATATATTTTTAACGTGGATATCATGTTGGCGGTTGGTTCGTCTTTTAAACTTTGAAATTGAAGATAAGCTGTTGGGGTACGATTGGAGCATGAAGCAATGGGACATTTGAGCCTCCTCTCTCTCTCTCTCTCTCTCTCTCTCTCTCTCTCTCTATATATATATATATAGAGGAGGGTCAAATGCCTTCATTTTTTGTGCCTCCACCATGCCTCCATTTTTTAAAACTTTAATAACTCATATTTAAAACTTAAAAAGTCAAAATAAAACCGTTAGATTGATCTATATTATTTTCTCTATGTGCTCTTAAAAAATTTTCACATTTCGATTTTGTTTTTATGTGAATCAATAAGTTAAAAAATCAACGTCTAGAAATTATCCAAATTAGTACGTTTTTTACAAGCTCTTAATGACAACCAACACAAAATTGAAATGCCATAATTTTTACACGTGCATGGATAAAATGAGTAGATCATATCCAACGGTTTTATTTGACTTTTAGGTTTTAAATTTTGATTTATTAAAGTTTTTAGTAATGGAGGCATGGTGGAAGCACAAAAATAAAGGCATTTGAACCGTCCTCATATATATCTTGTTAAAATAAGTGACAAACTCGACGTGTTAGTTATAACGGGGTTTGATACAAGTTGGTAAATAAATGGCTTAATTGGACCACAAACTCAATTATCATTTGAAAACTAGACCGAATCTGCAAATCAAGCAAGAATTTCACTGAATTATTTTGGGGGGTTGGATGCCATCTGGCCTATTTATAGGGGGGAGCTGATATGGATGTATTTTGCAGATGAATGGCCGAGATTCTGTGTGTCTCCATCTCTATTTCTTTTAGCTGCCATTACAAATTATTTGTATTTGTTGGGACAATAGAGTTTTATGTTTTTGCTTACTACCTTTCACATTTGTTAGATGCATATTTGCACAACAGACGCGTGAGTTTCTACTTAAGTTCATATGAAGTGTATTTTTCTACATGTAATATGTGTTTCCTATCATTATTTTATATCATGTAATAAGTATATAATTCTGTGTATAATTGTTTTTATTAGTCATTGCCCATCAAATCCAGCATACATTTCAACTAAACTAAAAATTACCTTTTTTTCTAATAAATAGTGTCAATTACAATTAAATTTAAAAAATACTTGAATTAGTCAAATGAAGTATTGGAGGAAATCAACTCTGGTGGAGTTTGTCTGATCCCACTACAGTAAGTGATGAGTGCAAGAAGTGGAATCTCATTTTGGTTAGTCTGAACAGAGTCTCGAGGCTGATGAGATTAACTTTATATTATGGTTTTGAAAGAACTGTACTCGCAGAATTATTCTACATGCTGACAATCAGTGTTATTAAAATAGGATCGGAGCGGCGGTTTAACCGAAAAAAACCGGACCCGGATGTCTTTCCGGTTTGGTTCATTTAGAAGACTGATTGTGCAGTTGAACCGGTGAAATCCGGTTTAATGGACCGGTTTTTCAGAAACCGGTAACTCAGTTTTAAAGATATGTCGGCTTTAAACGGTTCAATATGCAAATTTCAAACTTTTATACGGCTGTGCATTAAATGAGAAATAGTACTAACTAGTATGCTAGCCCTGTGCACCGACATTTTTATTAATATCCAAAGTTAATTACAAATTAATAATTATACCCCGGTTTACTGGGTTTTTCCAAAAATGTCCAAACCGGCCACAAAATGGCCGGTTTTTTCTCCCCAAAAGCCGGCCATTTTATGGCCGGTTGCCTATTTTATTTGTATTTGTTGGGACAATAGAGTTTTATGTTTTTGCTTACTACCTTTCACATTTGTTAGATGCATATTTGCACAACAGGCGCGTGAGTTTCTACTTAAGTTCATATGAAGTGTATTTTCTACATGTAATATGTGTTTCCTATCATTATTTTATATCATGTAATAAGTATACATTCATGTGTATAATGTTTTTATTAGTCATTGCCCATCAAATTCAGAATACATTTCAAATAAACTAAATTTTTTTTTCTAATAAATAGTGAAATTAAATTAAATTAAAAAAAACACTTGAATTTAACCTAATGAAGTATTGGAGGAAATCAACTCTGGTGGAGTTTGTCTGATCCCACTACAGTAAGTGATGAGTGCAAGAAGTGGAATCTAATTTTGGTTAGTCTGAACAGAGTCTGGAGGCTGATGAGATTAACTTTATGTTATGGTTTTCAAAGAACTGTACTCGCGGAATTATTCTACATGCTGACAATGTTAAGGATTTATTGTGAAATATAAAGAAATTGATATAGTAATAGAGGAAGTATCTGTGATTTATATTCTATTTTATTTACCTATATGATAATTGGTATGAAATATTGTATCCTTAATTATTTAATTAATTATAAGAAGCTACCAATTGTTACATGTATTTTATTTTTACTAGTTATGTTATCAAAACTTTTTATCTAATTAGTCTTGCTAAATATAAGTAAAATTATTTTGTTAACGGTAGCGGCTTTCTTTCTTTTTATATCTGACGCCATGAAAAAGGAAATACACCAAGTTATAGTAATTGTTTTTTCCCTGAATGATTATTTATTTTATCATGGAAAAGTCCTTGATTAATCATCATAATCACAATATTGTTAGCCAGCCTGAGGCCACCCACATGTACAAATCCAGAACGTTTTTAGGTCTATTAATGTCCATATATGTAAAAGAGAAAGATAATTGATAGCATAGTTTGAAAAGGTTGGCAACCATATATAATCCTTAAGAGTGAGCCTATGGTGCTATGCATAGCAAGAATGGTTAGTGTACTACGGCTTTAATATGGTACTTTTTAAAATCCTAACGGTCGATCCAACAGCAATGTGATAACCATATGAATATGTACTTGCAAACTAAATTTTATATTTTTTTGAATTTTTTACTATTTTTTTAGATAGTAGAATTTTGAT